>CM057820.1:69381292-69746292 GCA_030067965.1 Latrodectus elegans | reverse complement strand
CAATTTCGTAAGCTGATAATTAAATTATTAAATAATCGCTTCAAATGAGACAACGAATAAAAAAATCATTTCCGAGGTTATTTTAAATTAAAAATAATCTGACAATAAAAATTCCTGATTAAGTTTCACTCGCTAGTTAATTTATTATTATTTCAACTCATTTTATTCTCTATATTGTTATGCATCAAAGAACATCTTTTTAAATTTTATTTCTTACTTTTGTTTATTTTAACTGTATACCTTATCTATATAATTTAATTCTACGCAACAGTAGATGAAGAATTATGTATACGAAAACCATAATTTTACAAATTAAAAAATAACAACTGTTTTTATTAAGCGATTTATATGTTCCTAATACAATTTCATGGACTTGCGTGCTTACAAAATACCGGAAATAAAACCAGAGCTGTCAAATTCGTGGTACCCCGGAGTAAAATTTATTGATTCAATTTAATGAAGGTGTCGAACCAAACAATCATGCGATATCAGAATTTCAAATTCCGACTCCATCGTGAATTGCATCTTCTCAGACCAGTTCTAATTTATTTTGAAGCATGGCAGTTGATTCGTTTTGTTTCGCATAATTTAATAAAAAAACATTCATATGGACTAGAAAAATAGTGATGAAATTTAAAACAAAATATGGCGTTTTTTTTTTTTTTTTTTTTTTTACTTTTGTTGCTATTATTTAAAAGTGATGTATCACTGTTATGAACACTTTATTGGAATAAAGTTTCTCTGCCAAGCGGATGCAAAACTAAAAATGGCGTCTGTTCTAATTATTCTCATCTTCAAGGCGTTGGAATTCATTACGGTTGTTTTCTAACTGTGTCCGTGATTAATATTCAAGGAAAATCAACATAAAGATCGAAAAGGCTGATATTAGTGTAATTAAAAAAGATTATTTTCTATATTTGAGAAATTATTTCCTTCATCTATGATAGAAATTCTCATTCAAAGTTTCTTTTATTTAATCCTTATTATGTGTGTGTTCATTATAAGGAAAACTTAATCACATTCAACTTCTTAAAACAAATTCCTTAATAAGATAATAAGGAGATCGAGGCACTAATATGTAGACATGAAAAAAAAACATGATGTAGTAAAAGAAAAATCTAATATTTTCTTTTTTTTTAATGCAATAACGTTTTCAATTTTATAAAAATGTTATTAAAGTATACAACTTCTACTTTCACCAACCGTTTAAATAGTTATAAAATATTTGATTATTTTGACTTCTTGAATGATTTTTATCTTCGAATGATTGTTTTAATTGCTCATTCATTTTGACGACAAGTAAAATTATCTTCATATAACGATAAGAAATATTAAATCCAGTTTCTCTTAACGCTATTTCAAGGCTGGAATCCTCTTTTGTATATTGACTTATTTTAAATAATCACTTTTAGAATGTGGGTAACATATTAAACCTTGAGATATTTTTTTACATAATGATGATATATAAAGATATTATATAAAAAATTACATGTATTTATAGTTTGCTCTTTTTTACGTCCTATATATACTAAATGTATAATGTTGAAATTTATTTTAATAGCAATTTGGTCATTTTATGATTGAATAAACTACTTTTAAAATGAACACAAACCTGAATTAGGAAACCTTAAGGGAAGGAATTTACCAAATCAGTGCCCTTTTTTTTTCTTGTTGATAAGCCAAAAATTAAAAGCGTTATTTTTGCTTTTTATTCCTTCTGCGAGGTTAGGGCCTTAGGCAACTGCCAAGATTGCAAACAGTGATTTGCTTTCTCAAAACGGACAATTTTTATGTAATATTCATTGAAAGTATTTTTTATAACATTTTGCAACCACGTGAAAAATGTATTTGGGTTTTTGTTTTATATAAATAAACTCGATAGTTAAGTTAAAAGCCGGAAATGACCTTGTCAACGACTTACGTCCAATGCGCTAGAGGCAGAAACATTTTTTAAGCATCAATGTTTTATGTGCATTTATCTGATCAATTCATTTCTTTTTGCATAAATTGGGTAATTATTATAGGAATGCAGAATCGAAGGCGAACTACTAATGGATATTAGTTTGTTGACTGAACTAAAGAATCAAATGTATCTTCTAAAAAATAACAAACAAAATAGGTTATTCTAAGTTGTTGTCAAATCAAGTTGCATCTAAATTAAATTTTATAACATTAATTCAATGTATGAGATAATTATTAATAATTAATACCAATACAATAGAACCTCATTAATCCGGATTAATAGGGGATCCATTTTGCCCGAAATCATGAAAGTACGGGTTAAGCAAAATAACCTATAAATTCAGTCAAAGTACATAAACAAACTGCATAGTAAAAATTAAACAGTAAAAATAAAAAAGTACAAAGTAAAAAATTGTATTCTGAACTCAAAAGAATGATAAGAGACAAATATAGTATACACTTACATTATTTTACATAGAATAAATAACGGGTAAAAAATTTCTTTTAACATGTTGGTTCAGGATCATTTTCACTAACCAACACTAGTTAGTGAAATGAGTCTGCTTAGTGAGACAATTAACTCGACACTGGTTAAAAGAAACTGCTGATTGTTTGTTGCCTTGCTTTAGTGGTCATTTCTGAACAATTAACTATCAGAGATGTCTGAGCAATTAACTATACGAAATGTTCGTAATATCTTGATATGAATCCATTGCTGTTGTCTTCAATGGACTTTATCACAAAATTTAAGGAATCTTTAATTTCACTTTGTCTTACGGTTATCGTCTTTATCCCATTCAGACCTCTCTGCTGTGGTCACACAGTCAATAATTTTTTTGTTATGACTTCCAAAATCACATCAATTTTTTCACCTTCATGTTTGGTGATGTGAAAATCATCACTTTCAAAATCAGCTGACTTTCGTTCTCATTCTCCATAGATATAATAACCATACATAGAAATACCATGTACATATAACTGCTGTTTAGATTAAGCAAAGTCCAATTTAACATGGTCTGGATTAAGGAGATTTTACAGTATATTAAATTATTATAATAGTTTTATAGAGACTTAATGCTTAATAAACACACATGCTTAAACTCATTATATATATACATATGTATTCTATTCCCATCAACAGACAAGTGATTTATTAATAAGGATAATATACAGTGCTGAAATCATAATCTTATTGTATATTATATGATAAGAAGGACAAATATTTTCATATGAAGAGTATTGGTTTTGTACAGCTTATTTTGTATGAATATAAATAGCCCTTTAATTCATACCTTAAACAAGAATTTATGATACATTATTGTACTTTGCTTATGCACTAAATTGAACTTCTGTTGAATTAATGAAGAACACGGGAATTTAAACATTAACTAAATTTTCTCAAGTAATATCATTTTGATAAATACAATAATGTAATCTGCTAGTAGGACCACATTTTTCAGCATGGAAAGATCTCGGCTTGATTTTAACTATTGTTATAAAAATCAAGAGGGAGACATATGTTGCAATTTCTGCATGCACATTCTGTCTCCATGAGTAATTATGAGTTTTTCAGATCTCCATACGAGACTGTCTTTGAAAAGCCCTTCCGAATAACAAAACAAACTGGAGGCTAAAAAGGACTCTACAACAACTTTCAACTGTTAAGATATTCCACTATAATCCTGTAAATCTAAAATAATATAAGAATAATGAATCAATGTGTTTAGTATTTTTCAAGTGAAACTATATTGAATTTCTCTTGCAAATGCTATTACAAATTCATTCGATTTCATCCGACAAAATTTTCTTGTATACATGTAACTTTTAGGTATTATTATATATATCGCATGATAAACAATTACATACAGAATGAATTTTAGTGAGAAATTGCATAGGGTGACCAGAATACAAGGTAATTAAATAGAATTAATAACCTATACGAGTATTGTAATGAATTCTCTTTATTTAGTTAGAAAGTACTGGAAATAATATGTAAAAAGAAACGTTTTTCTCTCATTTATTATTTTTTTTCATGAAAAAGTACAAACTAATGCAACAATTTCATCTAAAATAATCTTGAAATTGTTCAGGAATTTGATCATCTGGTGATCATTTAAATGGGTCTCAATTTTATCTGATTTAAATATTGAAAATGTCTCCTCATTCCAATATATTTTTATCTAAAAAGAATTACAGAGCTATACATAATCGAATAAACGGACTTAATATTAGATCCTATTAATGATCTTGACTATTCTTTTTGAAATTATAATTCATTGCATTCCTCATAATTTGAATGATTCTGATTTAATGGAAGCCCAAGATTTATACATCAGCTGCCAAGTGGCTCTGATTAATGAAATAGTATAACTAGTATATATATGCAACCTTTGTTCAAACTAACTAAACAATTGTAATTTGGATTCTCCATATTTAACAAGATTAGCCTTCTTTGAAGTACTTAAACATAATCCTACCACTTTTAAATAAGTCCATTATAACCTATTGTTTGGGCATCGGCCTTGCGTACGGTAGGGTGTGGTTTGATTCCGAATACCACCAAAGTCCCACTGAGTACATCGATATACATGTTCGTTAAATCTGCGAAATCGGAAATCCTGTGGTCGATCGTTGAACAGTTACTATGAGTGTAATGGCATCGAGAAAAATTTCCCCTCCTCCAGATCAATGTCAAAATTGAGGAAGGGAGTTCCCTGGTGGTGCCACCTATCTGAGGAGCTTAGAGCAAAGTCGTACTTTCACCTTAGTGATTTCTTTTCTGGTTAAACGAAAGACGCACTCTACTGACTTAAATTCGCATAGCCGATGGCATAGCGGCTTGGCTTGTCCAAGTGTCTTAAGTAACAACAATTTTAAATGAAACAGATAATATATTTATATGGATTAGTTGGTGAAAAATAAAATGTTATCAAACTTATCTAATTGTTCGTAAAATTTACAAATAAAATGTTAAATTTTGCTCAAATTCTGAATCAACCCGTAAGCTTAGAGAATATGCATATGTTGTAGTATTAATACTTAAAAAATAATGTTTATTATAAATATATTCGATTAACTAATTTTTCATTAAAAATAGATTATTGTTTTATTCTGGATTTTACTAAATCTGTACGAAATCGGTCGCTTCATGTCCAGATTAAAAAATTACAATACCAATTTATTTTTTATGAGAATTTATTCCAGGCAATCTTCGAAAGTTTTTTTAAATACCATCTTTATTAGTTATTTGTATTAAGTTTCGCCATTTTTTTTCTTTGGTATAAATGTTTGGCCAAAATTTTGTGCCTGTCCTAGCTAATTTCGGAAATATATATTCTTTATTAAAACGGATGATAGTTAATTGAAAAGAAAATAGGTTTTCATCATACTTTTGTATGTTTGATTAAAATATTCAAGCCTTTTAAGTATATATCAATATTTTGGCCAAAAATGATTCAGCATAATTTCCTTTAATTTATTACATATGCATGTACTCATATGAGCTCATTCTGCCTATAAAAAATGGAGGTCGTGTTATGCTGGAAATTTTATATGGACTGAGTTTTCAATGACAAAAGGCCTCATTCTCATACCCGGAAGATATTGGTCTTGATATCTAACTCAGAGAAAGACTGCCGCACTGAGATATCTCACAGATATTAAAAAATTTGTGGAGTCCAGTGTCCTTCCGTTGGTGTTGTGAGAGAGAAAATGCGGGAACTAATCATGTATCTTCTTTAATAGCGTAACAACCTATTACAGGTCTTAACTGCCTCTACAACATGCTTTTTCCAACCCATTCTGTCCAGAGTGACACTTTGCCAGTTTCTAACTTTCAGTATCTTGAGGTCATTTTCAGTGTCAACGAGCCCTCTTGTTGGTGGTGTTCCTCAGGCACGGGATCCTTATGGGTTTTTAAACGTTAATATTCTAGTGGCGTTGTTTTCCAGGCTTCTCCAGACATGGCCAAGCCATCTTAGCCTGTTGCTTCTGATAACCTGGGTAATCTGGGGTTGGTTATATAGCCTATATAATTCAAAATGATATCTAGATCGCTAGCAATCCTGTTCCTCTGTACAGGCCCATAGATTAATACCGTGCTTTCAAAAGTTTCCAGGGTTCGCTGTATATCGACATTTACTGTCCAGGTTTCGCTTGCATATAACAGCATGGGTAGTATGAGTGTATTGTAAATTCTCAGTTTTGTTTTTCTGCTAATAATAAGTTTAGATAATTCTGTATCAACTTCGTCATTTGAACGTTCCTCAAAGCGACAAGTCTGTATTGATCAGCTGAAGTCGGTAGAAATAGCCTATGGAAATGAATTCAACTGACAATAACTCAATGTGTCTAGAAAAGCATGAACATTTCTAAGCATTTATTAAAAATTTATGCTCTATTTTTTTCTCCAACATATATAATATATCCTCATATTTTTAATTAACATAAAATAAATTGTTGTTACTATACTATAAGTAATTTATAAATATTGGTGTTTTTACAACAAATATTCGCAAAACGTCATTTAGGGGTACTTTAAAAAATATTGTACATTTCATTCATTTTCATTTGTCTTCATACATTAAAATTATAAGCAGAAGTTAATTCTAAGTAATGAATAGGTAATTCTAGTAAACCTAATTAGGTTATGCAAACCACTAAGAGAATTCCTTGAGAAATTTTGATTTCAGGAATCTAGAATTGATCAAATTTCATAAGATCTGAGGCAAATAATATATATAAGAAAGTCACCGCAATTAAAATTCCTTGGAAGTATTTAGCAAGTGAAACAACATTCTTCAAAATATAACCAGTATTCAAATCTTTGGTAAGACATACAAACGATGTAGTTAAAAATTTCGTGCGATATTTTTTCTCCTGCTTACTATAAAAGAGATGATGTTAGATGTTGAAATAGATGTCACTATTTTTCATGTAAAACAACATAAAAAAAATCTTTTCACGTTTTAAAGCAAACATTTAACTTCAATAAAAACAACTGGTTTTCTTTTGAAAGTAAAATTAAAAATTGAGGAAAGTAATTTAAATACTTTTTTTCCATTAACTCTCATTATTAGATGCAGTGTTTGTGTTCTAATTTGAAAATCAGCTATGATATTTAAACTTTCCTAAGCAGTTTTTTTCACAGGATCAAACTAGAAAATGTTTACTGTTTGCATGCATAAAATTTTTATTTCGTGTATTAGATCATGTATTATTTCGAAAAAACAATTTTCCTGAATAGAGTAGAAGAGGAAGTTTTTTACGTATAAAATTTAACTAGATAATAGTTAATAAATAAATAGGAAATGATGAGTTAAACTTATGTTAGCATAATAAAAAACACTCTCATGCAAATATTACAATCTAACTAATACTGAATGTTAAGTGCTTTTGTTCCAATTCAATAGTTTCGATTCCCACCTTGGATGTTGATTTTTTTAAGTGCTCAGAAATTCATCGTAAAATTAAGATTTCAGTTGACTGAATTCATGTGCTGAAAAATGGCCTGTAATACTATGGCAACGGGGGCCTGATTGGTTAGAAAGTTAGTTTTATTTATCAGAAGGTAGTGAATCCGAATTCCGACCTAATTGAAGATGTATTTTGCTTGCTAATGCAAGCTGGAGCAAATTGAATATGTTCTAGTCTTAATGTCTTTCATGTGAAATGATACATCTGGGAGTGGGAGGAGAGGTTTGGGGTCATCTGCTATGTCCTTGCTTCTAAATACCGAAGACCCACTTTCGGGACCACGATGGCACACTTAATGAGTGCAACACTGTATAAAAAATGCTCTCACTTCCACCTCTTGTACTGTTGAAAGGTAGAAATCCTTGTAGACGGACTTTATGTATAACAACCACAGTATCATAATATTTGGAAAATTTTTTCATAGGTAGAGTAGCTTAATACCATTCATTCCAAGAGAAAAATTCTAGAAAGCTCCTTGACAACCTCTTTAACTGATGTCTCTTCAGAAACACAAGATTTGTCTTCCACCGTAAGACAGGGGAACATACTTGGAAACTTACATTCGCAAAGCATGAATCTCCCATTGAGCCGCGAAATGTATTGTTATTATCAACGTAATCCATATTTTAATATTTTCGTAACTTTGACACAATTAAAAAAATATTAAAATGAATCATAAGAATCACTAAGTCGCTTATATATTTCGGTGACTAGTTTTTATATTTACCTTCTTATATATATATATATATATATATATATATATATATATATATATATATATATATATATATATATATATATATATATATATATATATATATATATATATATATATATATATATATATATATAAATGTGAATAAAAAATACTTTTTATGTAATTTACTAATATCATTGAAATCTAAAACATCATCAGCATCATTTGCGGCACTATCAGTTCTAGAATGGGCCAGGGCATTCTAAATTAAACGTTTCCTCGATCACGTTTCTCCCAAGATCATTATAAGTTTCTTCTATATTTGCAGATAAACTTCTATAATTCTCAGTTTTGATAACCATACCAAATCTTTCTCCACTGCATTTATCCATCTATGTTTGGATCTCCTTTTATTTTTTCCATTATTGGGTCTAGCTGAGAAAAATTCTTTTAATGTGCAATGATCGTTCATATGTATAACATGTCCCAACTATTGAGTGTACTTATTGTAGTATAGTAAGCAGATTCAATGAGATGGACTTTATACATACATCTAATCAATTAAATCGCATATCTCTTGAGAAAAGATGAATAAATGTGTCAGGAATAATTAGCATATTTCGGAGCAACATCTACTAGTCCAGATAAAAAAAATTTTTTTTGAATTCCTCGAAAAATATTCCTTAAAACATGCGTTCTAAAATACCGAAAGCTATTCCTCCTTCTTAATCAAAGATCATGTCTACGGTGATAAAAATCGTGCAATATATCATGGTTCAAGATGGTGGAAGAATAATTTTTTTTATTCATAGTAAACCTAGTTCTGATGGATTGATGATCAAGAGAGGAAACAATTATAGAAATTTATACATATATAATTGGCTTTTCAATTTTCCTTTCTTGAAGCTCTTTTTAATTCAATTCACACTTGCATAATTTTTCAGATTTACATACATATAGCATCATTGAGGTTGTTTTGCGTAGTGATCCAGATGTCATACATCATGGACGCAGTTACCATCCGACAACTTTTCTGAGGAGCTTTCACATCTTATTTCAGATAATTAATTATATTTAACCTCCCTACCAGACTGCCAGATGATTCTGAAAGTACAGTTAATAGCATTTTGCAACCAACGCTTGATCCTTCTCTGTTGTACCTTTCAAAATTAATTGAGGGAAGAATTTGATTGATCTCCATCATACTCTCGGCTCCCTGGTGAAATTTTAAACTTTAACCGTCGTCATTAGCATAAAGGGGCAGAGAAAGTGCCAAAAATGAAAAATATAGAAATGCAGACTGACCTAAGGCCGGTCAATATTATTGCGTAATTTCTGACTGTGTTCTAAATTCTAATATTACTTACGCATGCAGTTTTAAATTATCAATTTACTTTTGTGTTTTGAAGACATGAATTACAAAAAAATGAACATTCTATTTTAATAGAGATATTTAAATATTCATCATATTAAAGCACATTTATATTTAAATAGGTGTTTTTTTGCATTTGAATTAATATTTAGTTAATAACGAGGTAACGATGATCTTTTGTAGCATACTAAAATATTTATAAATTTAATGAGATTTTGTTTTATTTTGTGGTTTTAGAATTGACGTTCCTTTTCTAACATTTTATGTTTTTGAAAGTAATTAATATTTTATCTTATAGTCTAATAAAATTTTCTTCTTTAGTTTATAAAAATAGTTTTTGGAGTGATTGATCATAAATTTAATATTAAATCATAAATGTAATATTTAATTCATATTTCAACTTGGTTGATGCATTCATTAAAAGAAAAGAAAATTGTTTCGTGAACATATTATTAATGCAAAAAAGGTAATTTAAACATAAATTATTTAGTCACATTAAAAAATTGTTGTACATTTCTGCAATCGAACTGCATTTGTCGCCAAGTATTTTGTTGAAATCGACAAGAGTATAATGAAGTTACTGCTTTTCTATAAAAAATTAATTTCAATGAAATTTTTATAATTAATAGGAAAATTGGTGATTCACCTAATAAAGAAACGTCTTCAATAGATTTTCTGCCAAAACAGGGAATTATTCTCTGTCTAAAGAAGCATTCTTAAAATGACAAAATAAAGTTAAAGACCAATATATACAGGGTACGCCATAAATTCGAGCAAACTTTAAAAATTAATTTCAAAAAGTGTGGTTTACACCAATGGCTTAAAAAAAGGGCGAATTTTTTTATCAATAAAAAAATTAGTTCAAAACATGGCAGATAGATGACACTGCGGTGGCTACACGAAGCTAATTTATGCAAATCAGGTTGACAATAAAATACCTGAACGGACATAGACTCTTCATTTGATGCCGCCCCCTCAGTAAAATCATTTTTTTGCGAACATTTGGTGAAGACCGAGCGAAAAGTCGATGCTGTAAGATCAAATGGCCCCCACGATCAGAAAATTTGACTCCTGTAGATTTTTGGCTGTGGCGTTATTTAAAATCGCTGGTGTGACGGTCCACCCATTCCACACTGGCGGAACTTAAAGAAGCCATTCAGCAGATAGTGTATGGGATTCCTCCAGACCTGCTGTACTCAGTTGTCACAGATGTTGAGACTCGCTTTACTTGCCTCATACAATCTAGTGGAGGTCATATTGAACAACTTCAGCTTAAATGTATCTTTGGAAATCCAGAATTGCATTAGTATTGTGTTAATTTGCTTAAAACATGCATGTAGTTTTTTAATTAATACTTTTTGATCTTTAAAAAATCCACATTTTTAGTGATGCCATTCCTAGAAACCGCACTTTTTTAACATCATTTGTTCTTTTTTGATTAAGTTTTAAAGTTTGCACGAATTTATGGCACACGCTGTATACATATATATAAGCCCTGAAAATTTTGTGAGAAAAATCTCAATTCTTTTCACGCCAATTTCTGTAAAATTCATTTTGGATAATGCAAAATACAAAGGATTTGATCACATCTGAATAAAATCGTTTCTAGAAAAGTACCAAATTTTTATACATCATTAAAAGTTAATTTTCTTCAAAATTTGGTACCCTACTTCAGGCAACTATTATTATAGATAGTATTTTACTTGACATTCACACACACACAATTTCATGTTTTAACTATATAATAATTAAAGTTACAACGATACATATTTTTAAAATTATTCCTAAGATATATGCTTATACATTTCTATTGAATATATTATATTTAGAGTATTTGTAGCATCTTAAATTTAATTATGGCATTTAATTATTTTACATATTTTCTTTGAGATTAACTTAAAATTAATAATGGTGAACATCAATGCTGATTTTTTAGTGCAAACTCGGAAAATGTTCTTTAAGTGGAAATCTCCTTAAAAACACACTGAAACATTATATTTTCAAAGTTAAATATTTACGTTAAGAAAGATTTTATATATTTATTTAATAAGCGTTTAAATAAACAAATATAGCTAAAATTCATTCAGCAAAATCATTTCAATACAAGAAATCTGTAAATTAGTCAGAAATATTTTTTAAAATATTTTTTAATAATATATATTGTAAGAAAATTAATATATATAGAATTTGTCTTGTATGGAATAATTCTTTAGAAACTAGAAATTTGTGCGCAACATTTAATATTTAAAAATGAAACAAAATTCTACCAAAAATATCAATTAAAAAATATTTTATGAATAAAATTTCTTTAGAAATTTAATAATTTGAATTTTTACTTTCCATAACATAACTGATCATTAAAAAACAAACATGCCATGAAATAAAATTTTGGGAATTTTTCCTGTATAGATTTTCGAATAATTTATTTCTTTCATTTCCTTTTCGTTACGTGATTAACTTATTTCGTTCCTAAATTTATTTTAATTAATAACATACGAATAAATAACTGAATCATTGACTCTTTGTGTAAATAATACAATATTATTCAAATATATATTCCTTGACTGGAATTATATTCAAAATTTTCAACTATAATATGTTTATGACCCAATATTCCACTGCCTTGTTCTGAATGAACCTCATTAACAAGTGCAGATCCTAATCACTATTTAACGGCCGATCGCTTGCTCTATTGCTTTTAAAAAGAAGTGAAATGACTCGTAAGGCAGCTGTTCCTCCGTTAACAAAGTATATCAACTGCCTTGTTAACACGAAACAAAACCATTGACATTCATCAAAAGATATTGTTTGTTATCTGTTTAACGAAGATGGGGTCGGACGGACAATGCGTGCGCTATTTTTTATTCTTTGGATGCAAAGCTATAATTAAAAGAATGTGTAAGGGATGCGCACACACAAGGCATAATCGTAGGGGAACAATAAAATCTGCGATGTATAATATCGATTTCAATAAAATAAAACACGTGCTTGTAACTTATCGATACATCGATTTTTTGACACAGATTCCAAAGAGGATTACTCGGCAATTAATGCGTTTCTCAATAATTTTAAAAGGTTATACAAAAAAAAAAAAACATTGTTTGAAATGAATTGGTCTCAGTGTGTGGAACTAACATCATTCAATTTCAATTTTATCAGTGAGTAAGCCTATTTATTCTTTAATCTGAATAATTGACCTTCGAATTGCTTTTCATGCATTTTGTAAAGAATTTTAATGAGAACCGTTTTTTTTAATGCTAGCATCCATAAGTATATAATTCATAATTCTTTTTTTTTTCTTTGTTATAAAGTAGACAGTGTAAATAGAACAACCATCCACAATCAATCACCGTAGATTGAATTTTAAAAAATTAAAAAAAATAAAGTTCCACAATAGTTAAAAAATTATTTTTAACTATCCAACGTAATATTAAGTTTTCATAAAATCTTTTTACATAAGATTTATGTTTTTCATGAAGTCTACTATTTTAAACTTATAGTTAAGAGATTATTTTTTCTAGAAAGTGATAAGTATTCATTAGCATGCTCTAACTGATAATCTTTACAGACATATTTGCACACTTACAATGGGGTAACTAGATATTGGTTACAGCATGCTCTAACTGATAATCTTCACAGACATATTTGCACACTTACGATGGGGTAACTAGATATTGGTTACAGCATGCTCTAACTGATAATCTTTACAAACATATTTGCACACTTACGATGGGGTAACTAGATATTGGTTACTAGCAATGAATAACATTGATATTGGGAAACATAATTATAGACTTATAGGTAAACTACTTTGATATATTGGTAAACAAAGTCAACTGCTATAGATTTCTTACAGCCTGTATTTCTGCTGACTGAAGCCTTTAAAGAAAACTGACCAGATGTACATTTTAGATAAAAGAGCATGAACTTTACAAACTATAAATGTTAATTGGCTCTTTCAGCATGTTGTTATACGACTGGGGGTCAGGCATAGAACCCTAACTCCCAAAAAAGTGCAACGACTTTTAATGAGAATTATGGTATTCTTATAATGTATAATTTATAATTCATCTCTAAAAATAGATGATCCATGACTATAATAATATTATTTCTTTTATATCCTGAAGTTAAATTTGAGTAGAATTCCGATATGTTTATTTTTAATTCAATTAAAATATGATAGTTTTTATTATTTTATTAGAGAGATTTATAATTAAACTGCGCATGTTCGCACTATGTATTCTTTTATATATGTTGTCATTAATATATCTTCTATAATAATAAATGATATAAAGCAGTGAACATATTAATATTAAAATCGAACAAATGGAGGTATTTGATATTTAAAATAAGCAGAAGAAAACAAGAAAATATTATAATGTAATTTTATTGTATAGTTTATTTAAATTGGCATTGATGTTTCAAGTGTTAGATTAGATTATATTATTGTGAAACAGTTTTGGCTGTTTATTTTAGTTGATAGAATTACTTGTAACCCTAATCGTTTCGTAACATAGTCAAATAATTGAAACGACCTACACTCTAGTTGGAGCACTACTTTCTACACCACATGCATAGAAATTCAGTCTAGAATTTTAGGCCATCCACAGAATTTTAAAGAATTTTCAGCTCTTTAAACATCGTAATCTTATGCTTAGTTAAGTATCGAACCTACTAACTTCTAGCGATGAGAGAGAAGCCTTTTTTTTATCAGGTTGCCTTTACCTAGGACTGTACTAGGGAAATGTGAATTCTACTTGAAATTTTACCGACTGACCATAAAACACCAAGAAAGCAGGAGAATTAAATAACTGCTTAACGTATGAGATTATTCTTATAGTATCGCCTATCACAAACAATTTAAAATTGCAATACAAATATAATTAGTCAATATTTAAATTAGAATATTTTTTAAAAGCATTATTATATATAAATTTTAATTGTATGTAATAAAATGGTTGAAATGTATATTTCAATTTCTTATTACCGTGTCACGCACCATACATACTCCTTATATTGTGGAAGACCCTTTTATAATAATTGATTAATGAGCAACCGTCAAGAAATGCCTTCGCATTTTAGACGAAGATCAAGAAACAATGATCATATGTAAACTGATATTCTCTTCTCCATACCACGCTTGTGGATGGACATTGAATTTTATTATATTTAACAAGAACAGATCTTATCTTCATAACGTTCTCTATTGGATCGCCCCTTGAACTACCTGAAATACTGATGTTTGGGTGGGATGTTCTGACGGCATCGCAGCATATACAGCAGTGTAATCAGTTACTTTAAATTCATGAAAATACATTTTACCTGTGCACATTAAACATTAGTTATTTGCATCTTCCATTAGGGGCCGTACCTAACATACATGCAGCTACTGAGTCACCGGGTTTAGAACCTCAGCGATCGGATCAGGAAGCATTTACCTTACCATCATTATAGACAGCGGTAGCCTAGTGGTTAGGGCATCAATCTTTCATCTGAAAGGGCGGGTTTCGATTTTCAATACCGCTAAGTACCCACCGAGAATATGCGATATACAAGCTCGTTAAATCTGTGGAATCAAAAGTCCTGTGGTCAGTCGTTGAGCAATTACCATCAGGAGAAAAATTTCTCCCTCTCCAGATCAGTGTCGAAATTAGGAGAGTGGATCCCCTGGTGGTGCCATCTATCGGAGGAGTTTAGAGTAAAATCACACTTTCACTTTCGTGGTGCTCTGGTTAACACGAAAGACACACCCTACTGACTTAAATTCGCATAACCAATTGCATAGCGAGCTTGGCTTGTCAAAGGGCCATAAGTAACAATAATATATCTTTCATTATATTGGTGAGGTAAGAAGTTTCTCCAGCATAAATATCGGCTTCAAGATGATTGTGGCCTGAAATGACGATTCGCTTGCTATACAAACACGCAATAAATCAGCAGAATCGTATTCATATTCACACAAATAATTTTTATAAATATATATTACATTATAAAAATGTAATATCTTATTAATCCTTGATATTTTGCTAATAAATCACGCAAAGAACTTATTATCATTATGCTATTTCTTGTAAAAAAAAATCTTTTCAGGGTTGGTAGTTTGGATAGTAAGAAAAAAAAGAATAAAATATTATTTGAATATAAAAAAAACAGAAATTTAACTTTCAGTAAATTAATAGACTGTTGTTTGAAATGGATTAACTCGCCTGTGGTTTCGAGCAGAAATCTCGCAAAAAAAGTTGTCACCTCGAAAACGTGGATAATTATGACTTTTTTTTTTCCCCTTTCTAATTGCATATCTACGAGACATTCTTGTCGTCGCTACAAGTGAAGCACGCGCCTCCCTGCCGTTGTCTGATCTTATTAGTAAGTAGACAGTCTATTAATCGGGTCTATTAACCCAGAATATATATCGCGGTCGAAGTCGGTAATGGAGTTTTCCTCAATCGAGAAACACAAACAAGACATCGAAGTCACCATCGCGGCTGATAAGAAGAAAAGAAAGCGGGTTGTGTCGTTTTCATCGTCAATCAGCGCGACACCCTTCACTTAGCTAAACATTTAATCTGTGATTTTGTATCAAACAATTTAGTTATTTTGTATGATAGATAACGTGAGCGTACAAAGGTACATGAGTCTCATATCAATGCATATATTTGACACTCTGAGGAAATTTAATAATTAAAGTAAAGTGCTTTTTAGAGCATGTATTTGAATTTATCACCGTGAAGAATTTTTGTAAGTAGTTAGCCATAGTTAGTTATATTCATGTGCCATAAAGGAAGAAATTAAGAAACGTGCTTCCAAACGCCGAAATCCAACATTCATCATTCGTTATTCTATCAGGCTGAGAGAGAACCAAGGATCTTTCATTCCACATAAAATGGAACAGTATTTTACTAGCTTACGTTGAGCTAATAAATGCAGTCGTACAAATTCTAAGTTCAACGTCATTCACCATGGCCTAGAAGTTAGACATCTTTCTTCGGAGAATAAGGTTTAGAGTTCGATCCCATGCACTATTGAATAATGTGAGATGGCTGTTGTTGTTGCACCAGCATGCTTCTCAATACCTAGCCTTGAGTTGGGCTTTACCAGCTAGATAGAAGCAGCCGGGTGAAACCTCCATAATTTTGAAGGTCCGTTTGGTCCTTGCAAAAACCGCAATACTTGGCCTGACATCCCGGAGGTATCATTTCACTTGGAAGACATTGCAACCAAACCCAGTTTTAACGAACCCCAGCCGCCTTTATTCAACATGATGGATTTTTGGTTCAGCCGAGATTTGAATTCCCTACCTTCCGGTAGTGAAAACAGCGCCCAAACCAACCAGGCTACCGCGGCCTGTATAGAGTTGTACTTCTGATTTTTGCATGTACATCTGTCAGAGTGGAAGCTTGGAAATTTTCCGCCTTAGATAGTGAAGTAGTCCACAATACTGATTCTACCATTGTGGAACAACAGGTGATAAAAGTTTCACTTCTGCATACACGTCCATCTGGGAGATTGTTTCATCTGGAAGAATTTTCTAGGTTTCGTTCCTTGCAATATGTGAATATAGTGAACTGTCTATGAAAAGTACTCAAAATAGGGGCACATCTGCCTTATAATCCAGGATTCCAAATTCTAAATTTTTTGATGACGAAGAAATGTTGTCAAAATGACGCATTGTGATGTGCGCGATGACGTAAATACTACGGTTGCCAAAACAGAATTTTCTGCATAATTTTTATATGTCTCCATATGTAAGACGTAATAAAAACCATATTGCTGGATACTTAAGAAAATCCCCCACAACATCACCAAACTCAGAATTTGGAATCCTGGATTATACAACATCTGTGTCAAGAAGGTAAAAATGAAACTCATATCTTACTTTTAGTTATTAGGCGACAGAAAATCCTAAATTGTACATTACATCAGTATAATATGATTGCATTCACGTGGCCAAACCGATAGCTGACTTGGTCTTCAATACGATCGTTCGTAGATTTGATTTTTAGATTGGTCATAAATACTCGGTAGTATTTCGAAATCGTTTTAAACAGTCGACTCCGGTTCAGTAGACCACATATGCAAAAAGTGACTATTAAATAGCAAACCGATCAAAGTGGATTCCGCTAATTAAGAAGTTATGCCTGCTGATATCAAACACTTATATTTTTCATTCATTATCAAAAGACATGGTGAACACCTGTGATGACACCTTTTCCCTTCAGCTCTATCATAGGGACAATAATGCTTAAGAATAATATATTTAACGTGAATAACTCTTTAGCACTGTAATCTCACGTTCGACCAATGCTAAAAGCATGATCTTTTTACTTAGTGCAAATATTGAAGAATTTGTAAAAAAAACTATTCACACATACAAATTATAAATTATTATTCTTGATTTAAAGATGAAGTAATGTTTTTAAAAGTAAATATTACAATTGATTCGTAATAAACAGCAATTTAGAAAATATTTCCTATAATTAAATGAGAAAACGATTGTAAACTATTTAAAAAAGAAGCAAGCGATATTTTTATTGGGTGCAAAATTCATAGATTGCTGGAGAAACCTAGCGAAACAAATCATTATTAGTATGCTGCTCAAAACTCACAATTTATTTGTAAACAAGTTAAAAATAGTTATATTTGTGCTTTCGAAAAAAAAAAACTAATTACAAATAAAGGAAAGGACGAGAGAGTGTGTATCTTAGAATTTTATTACTATCATTCTAATTATATTTCCCTAAAATATTTAGTTTTCTCACAAATTGTTATTATTCTCTGCTATACATACATACATACATACATACATATATCTATCTATCTATCTATCTATATATATATATATATATATATATATATATATATATATATATAATATATATATATATATATATATATATATATACATATATACATATATATATATATCTATCTATATATCTATATATATATATATATATATATATATATATATATATATATATATACAGTCCATAAATAAACATAGAGCTTATCTCACAGTATGAATATGGCAATGCACGTGGCATTGTATATTTTTTAAATATTTGCTTACAATTTTAAACAATAAAATAACAAAGACTGAACTTTGCATAACAACAGTGTATGGAGTGAGTAAATAATAAAACAACATCACAAATTCCGTAATAAATAAATAAATTCCAACCACCTTGACTTACATTCCACCAGAATCTGTCATTGTATTCTACGTTTGTTTTGAAAACCAGTCTCCGACAAATTTAAAACTATCTAATGCAACGTGGTAATGGCTGATTAATAACAAGATCTGTTACAAAGACTTATGATGATTTTTTTTTGTTTTGTTTACATTCCTTTCGTGTCGTCTGCTTACAGAATTTTAAGTATATCGTCAAATCAGCCGACCAGTAAGTAAATGGTAACAGAAATAGTTTCAAAATATTGGATGCCCTTGCGACAGCTACTTGAAGGACAATTGTTTTCAAAAGAAATTACCTGCTTTTTGGAAATCACCGGAGGGGTTTTTCCTGACTTAGATAGGTCATTAAATGAAAATTTTTAGAAGTCGTGCAAAAAGAATGAATATTCGGAATAATTATTCTTTATGTATATATAATCTCATGATTAAAATAAAATCAAATTACTTTTGTAATCAGAAGTGTTGAAGAGAAATAAAGTTTATCTAATGCATTTCAATAATGATTGTAATAAAATATTTTGGAATTTTAGAAAAAAGGCGAATATAACCAAATACCAGAAATTTTCTTGAACTAATTCTTGTTCATAAGCCAATATTAATCTCCTTAGAAATTTCTTATTATTAAATAGAGTTTTGTTTTCCAACCGTAAAAGAGTTATTTTCAAGACCATAGAATTGATCAATAAATCTATGTAAGAGTTATTCATTTTTGATTCTATCGACCAAATTTAGGTTTGCGACCTAGAAAAAAATAAATACGTTTCTTAATTGGCAAACATTCACTGCTCAAAACAATTTCTATTCTGTTATGCTCTGAAAGATCTCTTTTCGATTCCAATCCATGGATTATATTTCAACTAGGCGGGGAACGTTCTTGAAGTTACATACAGTATTTATAGGTTATTTTTATGTACCAGTATCAGTCAAGTAAAAATAACTGGGTAATAATGGGATTAAAAAGACAAAGTATATTGAATTTATAGGCACAGTGTTAGTTTTTTTATATGTTTGCTTTGAGTCATAAAATGTAAGTCTTTATTTCGTGAAATAACCTAAACAAGTTATTAATTTTCAAAGTGCTATATATACTGTGATCTATAATTTTATTTTAGATTTAGTCAAACTCATATCACCGATATTTGTGGGATTAAACCTTTCATGTGGCTGAACAGATTTTGCCTGTTGCTGTAGATATCATGGTTAACATGTTATTAAGTTTACACAACACACACTAGTAGGTAAATCAACCTTTCAAGGTGTAGATTTTAGCTGTTGCTATACATGTCATTTTATCTTAAATGGACATATTAAAAAAATACTTTTAATGTAGAAGAGAACCAAAATTTCTTGACACCTTTTTTAAAAGGATTGTAATAAAAAATAATATCTTAACTTTCCATTAATTTAAATTACTGTGAACAAAAAATATTAACTAAGAATTACAATGCTAACAGTGAAATATACTAGAACAAACTATAAAATACAAACAATTTACTTAAATTTACACAGTTGGTTTCAAAATATTAACTATTCCAGAAGAAATTGCATCGAAATACTTTTTTCCCAACCTTAATTTTTAAAAAAAAGTGTAAATAAAAGTACATATTGCAATCCATCACTTATGAAGAAGGGACTATTAATTTATATTTATAAAATTGTGGTATATATATATATATATATATATATATATATATATATATATATATATATATATATATATATATATATATATATATATAATATATATATATATATATATGAGAAAAGTATCAAAAGAAAGTTTGTGTGTTTGGAATTAATAACAATTTTTTCTAGATATGGCATTAATTGTCAGAAACTATTTTTATATAATGTTTTATAATTTCATGGATGAAACTTTCCAGTATAAAATATTCGAATTGTGAAAACATTATAGTATAGTCTGAAAAATGGAAATTATGGTAATTGTTAAAGAAAGTCATCGACGCATTTTATTAATGAAATAAAAAAAATATTTGTAAATGAAATAAATCATATTAATTATAAATTATGAAATAGAGTTAATGAAATAAAGTTATATTAATTGCTAGTAATGTAATAAAGTTATTAATTATGAAATAATTAGGGAAGTAAAATCGTGAAATGAATAGCATAATAAAACAGTTTTTTCTGTTTTTATTTCGTAACAAAAAAATTAAAAGTAACTCATTAGAAACCTAGAAGTCGCCTGTAAACTTATTTACGGTAAATTTTTTTTTTTTTTTTTTTTTTTTTTTTTCAAAAAGAAAATTTTTTAAATGAAAAAATTGATTTTTTAAATGAAAAAATTGAATTTGTGTGTAAAAATTATACTGATTTTAAAAGCTTTTTATGTATCGCATACATAATTAACCTGATCAATTAATTGTAATTTATTTAAATGGTACACACTGATACAATATATTTTTGAGAATAATTTCTTATGTAATTTTGTTTATTATTAATTTTTCAGGAAAAATACTCTAAACGATTACACATTAAGTTAAATGTAAATATGTATATGGTCCCCGTTCTGGTCTCCCAGTCAGGTCATGTGATCTTTGACCCCTAAGAAAGTCTTTTCGCCACGCCATTATACACATGAATGTGTCCAATCACATACTGCCCATTAAAGATTACTCCAAATGATTACTTTAAATAGACACGAAGCATTTCTTTTTAAATAACTGATTTTCTACTAACAGTGTTTTTATAGAAATTATGGAAACGCAAAAGAAAATGTTCTCTAGATATCAATTCTATTTAGTAGTTTTTAACTATAGATATAATATTTAAATGTTTTTATCAATACAAACTATTATAATACATTTTTTATATTAAATATAAGCCATACAGACAACTGACTTTTCTGTGTATTTTAAAAATGAATGATTTATTTTAATCGTAGCTTTGAAATGTAATTTGAAATTTATATACAGTGTCTCACAAAAGTGGTGGGACACTTGTGCTCTTTACAAAAGGAAACTGTAATAAAATTAATTAAAAGTATATGTTGTAGCGACGTAAGAAAATGGAAGTTAAAACAAAACAAACATTTATTACATTACACATAATTAAGATTAGTTACAAAAAGAAAACACTGAAAAATTATAAAATACTAAACAAGGTTACATAGTACCAGGGTGGTACAAAACAAATGTATTTAGGAACCGGATGGTTCGACTTTTCTTCTCACATCTCTACCCTCATCTCCTTTGATGTTGTAAGTATATTGGGTAGCAGCGCCATCTACTGTCAATATTGTTAATATGGGTCTGTTACAATGTACAATTTTTTATGAGTGTGTTTCATATTTAAAGTTAGTAACAATTATTAAATAACATACATTTTGTCAAAATATTAAAATATTAATTAAATAAAAATACAATTGCTTAGAACGGAGCAAAAAAAAAAAAAGCTTACATAAGTGATGGGACTCTTATTTTTCTATCAAATATTTATCCAAAAATTTTACTTTTAAAAGGTTTTAATATTTTGTTGAATTTCCTTTTACTTTTAAAACATGATTTATTATTCTTGGGATGGATTTGATTAATTTTTTTGTGATTTCTGGAGTGATTTTACCCCATTTTTCTTGAAGCACCAATTTTAATTGTTGTTTTAAAGAAATGGTGTGTTTGCAAATTCTTGATTCCAATTCTTACCAAATATTCTCTATGGGATATAAGTCTAGCGATTGTGGTGGTGTTTTTATTATTTCAGAACAGTTATACAGCAGCCAGAGTCTAACGTTTAAAGTAGTGTGCTTGGGGTCGTTGTCCTAGTAAAATTTTAAATCGTTATGAAAATTCAATTTTCGTGCTGAAGATTTAAAATTTTGCTTTAGAATGTCAGTATACTTGTACTGGTCCATTTTACTGTCAATAAAAACAAGATTACCAACTTCAGTGGATGACATACATCCCCATGCGCTAACTCCTCTTTGACCATTTTTTACTGTTGACACTAAGAGTTCTGTTTACGAAATTCTTACCTTGGTTTTCTCCACACCAAGATTCTACACCGTCAGGACAAAATATATTAAATTTACTCTCATATGCAAATATAACTTTATTCCAGTAATCAGAATTTTTATTTATGTTGGATTTTGCGATAGCCAGTCTGACTTTTCTATTCTTTTCACTTACGAAGAATTTTTTCCTAACTACTCTACCGTGATATCCAGCAGATCGAATTACTCTTCTAGTCTCAGGATTAACAATTACACAATATAATGCTTGTAAATCAGCAGCAACTTTAGGAGCATACTTGGATTTTTTTAATTATTCGAATGACAATTCGCTTTATTCCATTGGATAACTTTGATGGTGTCTTTTATTCTGAATCATATGGTTCTTTTAATGTCGTTTAATGATACTGAAAACTATTGAATGACTCAAGTTAACTTTTCAGCAGTTTCTCTTATAAATTTTCCACTTTCAATATGCAATTTAATAATTAATTTTTGAATTTCAGGAGCAGTTTCTTTTCGTTTAGCATTCATGGCTGTATACAGCTAAAATCACAAAAATTCCAAAACAATCTAGAGAGAAATACTGCAGTCGATTTTATATATTATTGCCACTTGCTTTTGAGTAAAAATAAAACAACCAAAAATATTTTTATTACTTATTTCAGACTATTTTTATTGCATATCTAATGGTGTCCCATCACTTATGTGGGCTACTTTTTGCTCCTTTCTAAGCAATTGTATTTATATTTAATTAATATTTTAATTTTGACAAAATGTATGTTATGTAATAATTATTACTAAATTTAAGAATGAAACACACCCACAAAAAATTTGTACATGTATTTTTAATTAATTTTATTGCAGTTTACTTTTGTAAAGAGCACAAGTGTCCCATCACTTTTGTGAGACACCGTATGTGTATTAGGTTGGGAAAAAATAAATCATAATTATTTTTGTATGAATTTTAAGATTTTATTTAATGTGTTTCGGACTCGTTTTGTGCAGTTGGTTTGAAACTGTTTTGTGGTTGAATTTTAACTCTGGGTAATGTTATGATTACTAACTTACCAGCCAATATCATTTTAACATATGCATCATTTCAGTGATTTTTTTCGTCATTTTCGGTAACCAGCTAAAGTGTGTGAGGTGAATTTTTAATATCAAAAGTACCTGAATGGAATCGACGAAACCAAAATTACACGTAAATTGTCTGTTACAATATCGGAACCATAAACACCATCCACATTTTAACCATCTAGTTTAAATTTTCGCCTTTATCAAACAATACTTTCAAATATACAGAACTTTCCCTTTGTTGTCTTCTATTTTTAATACTCTGTAACTCACAACTGAATGGATCAAACAAAAAAAATAGCAAAAGAATTTTTACTGTAAAATGTTACTTTTGCAATGTACATAAATCTAAAATTATTTAATATTCTATATTCAGTTGAGAATAATTGCCTTATAACTTTAGCACGTGGCTAATGGAACTAAGTTGTTTATAGAGAACCTATATCATTTGGAAAAAGAACAAAAATGTTAATGACCAAAACAGAACTTTCTGTAACGCCTGTTTACGAAATATTTTGCGCAATATTCGAATTTCTGAAACGAGGCGTTTTCTCCCCACAGAAGCAGTTACATAATTAACTAAAACGACTGATTAGTTATAGAATTTAACTTTCCCTTTTTTCCAACAGGTGCTATTTCCATAAATAATTTCTTAATTTGCTCCGACTGGCAGACGATTTCGGAAGCGGTGGCAACACTAACATTCAAATGTTTTTATTTCCTCCGTTAAAGGAAACATACTCTGTATTTATAGTGTGCCCAATGGGGGACATCATTAAAAGAGTTTTTTCATATTAATGGGAATTCTGTTCTGGAGGATTCTAAATTTAATTCTATATTATTTTAATGGGATATAAATACATTCCAATTAAAGTCTAAGTAAGAGAAAGTATTTGTGTTATGAAAGCGTAAATGTTTAGTAACATTTACGCTTTCATAACACAAATACTTTCTCTTACTTTCTTTTAATTTCATTGATAAATTGAACAAGCAATTTACAATTAATTTCAAATAAGAGTTTAAAAAATACATTTGAATATTATTAACTTTAAAGTTGAAAAACGCTTACAATTCTTTAATTATTTTAATCAAAACTGTAATGTTCTTTATTGAAAAAATTTTGAATAAGAATTAATAAATCATAACTAAGCAACATATCATGATCAAACGTACTTTTGTAATATAGTTAATAAAATTTAATTAGAGTTTGTCTGTTTGATATAAATACCACTCAGTAAAAACAAACCATCTCAAACATGCTGCAACATCTCTGCATGCTTTGTCTGAAAAAATTAACATAATTGTCTGAAAAAATTAACAATATATTTATATAATATGTATGAATGTGTTTGTTTATTGCTCTGCTTTTCGTATTATTTCTATTTTATTATTTTTTTGTGTCATAAAATTAAATAATTGATTTATTTTAAATTTTTTATTCAATTTTTTTACGATCAGATTTGCATTTAGCGCATTTAAGAAGTACATTGTATAGCTTTTGAAACAAACTGCAGTTCATTTTATTGAGAGGATGAATTTTATTTTCAATGTACGTGCTGCAATACATTTAAAAAAAAATACATTTGAATAATTGCATAAAAAAACTATTAACCTATTTGATCCAGGTGCTATTGGATTATTGTAAAACTTTAAAATTTATTCTCAAGTATTTACATTGCTCGCATTAAAAAAACCAATAGAACTCCAGCTATTAGATATATTTAATGTCTTTGATTCACTGTCAAGTAACTGAAGTAATTTTTTTGTTCTTTTGCTCTGATCATCTTTAATCTTTGTCTCTCATTATGGTCTTGTAGTAGGATTGCCCTTTTCGGTGTATTTACATTGATCGCATTAAAAAAACCAATAGAACTCCAGCTATTAGATATATTTAATGTCTTTGGTTCTCTGTCAAATAAATGAAGTAATGTTTTTTCGTTCTTTTGCTCTGATCATCTTTAATCTTTGTCTCTCATTATGGTCTTGTAGTAGGATTGCCCTTTTCGGTGTATTTACATTGATCGCATTAAAAAAACCAATAGAACTCCAGCTATTAGATATATTTAATGTCTTTGGTTCACTGTCAAATAAATGAAGTAATGTTTTTTTGTTCTTTTGCTCTGATCATCTTTAATCTTTGTCTCTCATTATGGTCTTGTAGTAGGATTGCCCTTTTCGGTGTATTTACATTGCTCACATTAAAAAAACCAATAGAACTCCAGCTATTAGATATATTTAATGTCTTTGATTCACTGTCAAGTAACTGAAGTAATTTTTTTGTTCTTTTGCTGATCATCTTTAACCTTTGTCTCTCATTATGGTCTTGTAGTAGGATTGCCCTTTTCGGTGTATTTACATTGATCGCATTAAAAAAACCAATAGAACTCCAGCTATTAGATATATTTAATGTCTTTGGTTCTCTGTCAAATAAATAAAGTAATGTTTTTTCGTTCTTTTGCTCTGATCATCTTTAATCTTTGTCTCTCATTATGGTCTTGTAGTAGGATTGCCCTTTTCGGTGTATTTACATTGATCGCATTAAAAAAACCAATAGAACTCCAGCTATTAGATATATTTAATATCTTTGATTCACTGTCAAGTAACTGAAGTAATTTTTTTGTTCTTTTGCTCTGATCATTTTTAATCTTTGTCTCTCATTATGGTCTTGTAGTAGGATTGCCCTTTTCGGTGTATTTACATTGCTCACATTAAAAAAACCAATAGAACTCCAGCTATTAGATATATTTAATGTCTTTGATTCACTGTCAAGTAACTGAAGTAATTTTTTTTTTATTTTGATGTTCATCTTTAACATTTGTATATCATTATGGTCTTGTAGTAGGATTGCCCTTTTCGGTGTATTTACATTGATCACCTTAAAAACACCAATAGAACTCCAGCTATTAGATATATTTAATGTCTTTGGTTCTCTGTCAAATAAATGAAGTAATGTTTTTTCGTTCTTTTGCTCTGATAAGCTTTAATCTTTGTCTCTCATTATGGTCTTGTAGTAGGATTGCCCTTTTCGGTGAAAATACATTGCTCACATTAAAAAAACCAATAGAAATCAAGCTATTAGATATATTTAATGTCTTTGATTCACTGTCAAGTAACTGAAGTAATTTTTTGTTCTTTTGCTGATCATCTTTAACCTTTGTCTCTCATTATGGTCTTGTAGTAGGATTGCCCTTTTCGGTGTATTTACATTGATCGCATTAAAAAAACCAATAGAACTCCAGCTATTAGATATATTTAATGACTTTGATTCACTGTCAAATAAATGAAGTAATTATTTTCTTCTTTTGCTCTGATCATCTTTAATCTTTGTCTCTCATTATGGTCTTGTAGTAGGATTGCCCTTTTCGGTGTATTTACATTGATCGCATTAAAAAAACCAATAGAACTCCAGCTATTAGATATATTTAATGTCTTTGATTCACTGTCAAGTAACTGAAGTAATTTTTTTGTTCTTTTGCTGATCATCTTTAACCTTTGTCTCTCATTATGGTCTTGTAGTAGGATTGCCCTTTTCGGTGTATTTACATTGATCGCATTAAAAAAACCAATAGAACTCCAGCTATTAGATATATTTAATGTCTTTGGTTCACTGTCAAATAAATGAAGTAATGTTTTTTTGTTCTTTTGCTCTGATCATCTTTAATCTTTGTCTCTCATTATGGTCTTGTAGTAGGATTGCCCTTTTCGGTGTATGTACATTGCTCACCTTAAAAAACACCAATAGAACTCCAGCTATTAGATATATTTAATGTCTTTGATTCACTGTCAAGTAACTGAAGTAATTATTTTCTTCTTTTGCTCTGATCATCTTTAATCTTTGTCTCTCATTATGGTCTTGTAGTAGGATTGCCCTTTTCGGTGTATTTACATTGCTCACCTTAAAAAAAAAAAAAACCAATAGAACTCCAGCTATTAGATACATTTAATGTCTTTGATTCACTGTCAAGTAACTGAAGTAATTTTTTTGTTCTTTTGCTGATCATCTTTAATCTTTGTCTCTCATTATGGTCTTGTAGTAGGATTGCCCTCTTCGGTGTAGAAATTCCCATGTTCCATTTCCACCCACTTTTGAATAACGACAGATAGATGTTGCGTTCCTTATTTCAGGATGTACATCTGTCAAGGTAAAAGTTTGAGATTCTTGTTCGCTTTTTCACTTGTAATTGCGATTGACTATCCATGCAAAGTTCTTCCGTCAACCATTATGCTGATGATCTTCAAAAGAAGTTAAAAAGCTTTTTGGTGTTTGGTATCCATTTAACAATGTTACAGTAATATTTTTCAATATAGTAGATAAAGGATAAAAATATTTATTAATAAAGAAAAATTATTGCTCTAATTTCTTAGGTATAATTTTGGTTCGGATTTTATTCCCCTTAAATTTTGTTTCACATATTAGATATTGTAATTTATATTAAAATAATTAGGAATTTTATGAGAATAATTCGTGAAAGAAATTTGCTACTTTGTGGGATTAAACAAGTTTTGAGGTAATCCACACACACACACATTAAGCCATTTTTCTCATAGTATGTTTAACTTTTATTTTTTTTAAAAAATGAATTTTTGAATTATGAATGTACCCCAAAAATTTAAGAACGCGTAGAGAATCAAGCGATTAAAACAGGTTTAATAAACACCATGCCTCAATTTTTCGAAAATATTTTTTTTTTCTTTTCTAAATAAAATTTATTTTTTCCTATGATGCTGATTTCAATTTGTGGTTGAAAACTTACTTTTTTTTAATTTTCCCCATTTTATCCGTGAACAAGATTCGATTTTTGCGCCAGCGAAACTCAAAATGTATAATTCATTAAGACATAAGCTGGCAATTGTATTTTGATTACAGGATTCACGATATTACTAAACCATTCTCTCGATACCAAATTTAACAATGTATTTCAGATTGAATATTATTACTTTTATTTATCTTTTATTATAAATAAAAAAAGTCTATATTTCCTTTTAAGTAATTATTGATAAGTTATTGAGGATAATTTGTAGTTACCACACACACACATATTCATTAAGAAAGCATTTAATTTGCGGAAGTTATTAGTTGCTATTCGTCTTTAATTTGTTTTATTTCGTTTATTGGGGTCGATTATTATTTCTGATTGCCAGGTATTTCCAGCTATTTCTGTTAACCGATGTCGCTTCTATATTCAATTATATCTAAAAAAAAGATGGAACTTGTCTATATAGATCGACTTTTGCTGATGGAAATTTGCAGAAAGATACAATTGTAAGCAAATAAACAAATATATGTGAAAGCATAAATATAAATAAAAATTTTATATTTATAATCTACAAGTATATATTCCTCTTTATTTAATCCTCACAGATTTAATGTCGCGCTGAATATTGAGTAGAAAACCGAAGTAATTTGGTGAGTTTTTTTGGAAAAGGCATGCTTTCGTTTACGCAAAGCCGCGATTTTCTATACTTGACACAGCAGAATAGTGACGTGAGAAAAAAACCCTATGCACATGAAAAACATCCGTAAACCAAACTTCCCCTTCGCTAATATTGTGCTAGTTTAAGTGTCAAACGAATCATTTGAGTGTGGTTCAAAATTATGGGATGAGTGGTTGTATTTATTTTAATGTTTTAGAAGTGAAGAAAAATAATGGTTGGTTTCAATAAAAAAATAGACAAAATAAACAAAAAACAAACGTAATAGAAGAAACGTTCTCAAGTTCTAATGTATTGTTAACTGGTTCTATTCTTGTTCCAATCGAAAAGCGTCGTGATGAGAGAGCCAGTGACGATCAAATTTTATTTTAAAGCCCAATGTCACTACATTAGTGTGCTATGAAACTTCAGAAACGAGAACTCCAGTTCAAATTACGTCTTACTTAGGTCCTAATTCAGAAGAATAAGGTGTACTTCTTTTTAACAGGTTTTACCATCATAAACGCCTGCAGTGAAACAAATTATCAAATATAAAGATTTTAAAAGGGAATAAAGAAATACTTTTTTTTCCGATGAAATAGTATACTTTTTCCTATATCCCACCATCATCATGTTTCTTTTCTTTCTATATGAAATAGCCTTTCGAGTATTCTTTGATCAAATCCTAAAATGGAAATGTTATATTTTTTCAACGAACATCACTCATGTTAGTTATTGCAAGACTGGATAGCTGTCAAGTTGCCATTCTCCAAACAGAGAATGAAGTTTACGTTGGTATGATCAAATTTTCAATTCAGGTCACTTCTGGGTAACCAGTTCCTTTTTAAATCACGTCCTTCCCAAGGCATCTGACAAATTTGAGCTTTAAGCTGTAATTTTGATCGATATTAGTTAGATATTTGCATAGTCTTGAATGGTTGCAAGCATTTACACACTTTAGATTTGACAGTTGGAGTTATTCAATTTATTTTTAAAAAGTGATGAATTATGTTTCAGGAGCCTGGACAATGGAAACTGTAACTGTTTTCATTTCGTTGGTTTATTTATTTTAATGGTGTCTATTTTTTGTTTGCAATTCTGCAGATATTTTGCCAGTACTGTGTGAAGCAAAACATTTTAAAAAATTACTTTTTTTAAGAATATCAATTTTGTTACAGATCGAGATGCATGACTTAGTTAAATAGAGGTCAAAGACAATAAGAGTCGTTGTTGATTGATCAGGCGTGCTTTTCTAGTCTGAAAGATAAAATATTCAATACCTGCTCACACAAAATACTATCTCAATTGGAATCACTTAAAAATATTTTAGTCTAAAACCCCTTCGTCGTTGTGCGGTGGAGAAAACAGTGCCAAATTTTGAGTCAATTAATCATACTTAAATTGCGAAATGTCTGGCTTTGTTTTTGCATAGGGTTGATGAATTATATTCTTAAAAACATTGTTCTATTACTTTTATTTTCTATACAATGACCATTAAACGAAATAGGATTTTTTTTGTTCAATCCTAGCTATTTGGCAGTAAGTATTGTCTTCAATAAACATCTGCTGAAATACACATTAGGTACTTTCCGAATTACTATATCACAGTATGAATATGATGTTTTATCTACGAAGAATTATCCCTAAAGTCAATACATGGATGATGATCAAATCCCTTGTAAGAGCTTTTTAAGCTATCCACTAATTGTGTCCAGTAAATGTGCTTATGGCTGGCCACAAGAACAGGGTTCTTCGAAATAGAAAATGTCAAGTTTGATCCTAGCCACTTTTTGGTAGTAGAGGTTGCGTTGCATTTTTGTTTCCGCATTATGTATCTGTTAAAAGAGGTACTGATGAATTTCATGTGTTTCCTGCCATGTAAAACATGAATACTGTTAACTATCAATCAAAGTCCCATTGGAAAGAATCTACAGTGAATATTTAATAAAATTTGCAATTCCTTTTAAATATTAGCTTGTCCAATGTATAAATGCTGTCAAATACATATATACGCATTGATTTAGTTTTGCTTCTTCAATCGCTGTTTCAAAATATAGGTATAAATCCCTAACATTTTTCATTTATAAAGAAGACTGACTCAAGTTATGAGATTTATTTCAACATGGATGCTGAATGAAAGAGAGTAAAAATAAAACTAAAGTTAAATGTTGGTTGATTTATGATATTATTTTAATAATGAAAATAATGAAAAAGCAAAGATTATATATTTTTGTCTGTATTCCTGTTTCTGATTTTCTTTTAAAAACATATAAATAAATATTTCATAATAAATGAATACTCTGCAGTTAACTTGCTTTCTTCTCACCGGTGCAAATAGTTGCATTACTCAGATAAAACGCATTAAAAACGCATGAAACGTTCAAATAAATATACAAACTGGAGAAACACTTTCTGTATGGAGTGCTAATTTTTTTTTTTAATCATTTATTTTAAATTTTGATTATTAATATTCCATTTTAAATTTTTCATAATTAAGATGAAAAAATAAATATTAATTACCATGAAAGAGTGAATTATGATTCCCTATAATGAATGTGTTGTTTTATTCTAATGAAATGTGTGAAATAATGTATTTTATTCATATAACGTGATATATTCTCCCTTTTTTTATACATTTCACCCATTCAACCTAAATGCAAGACAAACTGACATCAGCCTAGCTGCCAATTACTGTCGATTTGGTTGATAATTCAACATGAAAAAGAAACTGCCAGAAGCTTAGCGTGATTGATTATTGATTATCTTATTATCGATTGATAGTAGATTTATTATATTATTATCGCGTAATATCTTTTTTATCCTTATATTCAGGCACAAGTGAAATTATAACAAAAAAAACTCATTTATAAATCAAAAATTGATGTAAAATTGGTTTATATAAAAATTCGATTCGTGATGCCAGGCAGTACTGTTCGCTTTTAATTATCATCTGACCTTCCTCTATTATGAGATTTCTTAACTGAAGTCTTGTATTTGCTTAAATAATCTTCATAATTGCACAATGAATTTTCCATGTTCTTAACCATTAGATGATTTTGATGTATGCAATCATCTTTTTTTTATATAAATAAATGGATGTCTGTCAGTCTGTTGCACAATGCACCCATCAAAAAATAACGAAACCAACTTGTTTCGTTCTTATGAACTCACAGACTAAATATTCAAGAATTATTTTCAAGCGCAAATCAGTGTGAATAAGAAACAAAGCTATACTCTAAATGAAAGTTTCAGAAGCTTTACAATGATAATAAAAATTACCAAGTTTTTAAGATTGTCAAATTAATGCTTAAACTAAGAGGAAATTTGAATCATTATATATAGCTTAAATTAATTTTATCGTATCACCAAAATTTAAAAAAAAATAAAGTTGAGAGCATGAAAAGGAAGTTATTAAAGGAAAACAAATTTTTAAAGAAATAAACACAACAGCACTTAGGTCTTTAAATAAAACTCAAAAAAAGAAAACAAATTTCTCTTTTGATAGCTTTTAAAATAGAAATATAGAGATTACATTTCTACATTTTTATTCATGTCTCTCCGCTAGTGTGGCGTGATGTTGAGAGAATAGTGCCAATTAAGTGTCAATTCATCATTGTTCAAAACGGATAAGCAGGTTCAAGTATAAAAATAAAGAGTTGGAAACTAATTGAAATAAATTACTCTAAATTTGTTCATAAACTAGGAAATTTAGTTAAAAATATATTTTTTTTACAAAGCAAATAAAATATTTTCTTTTTGATTTCTGGGTAATAATAATTTTTATGTGTAAAATTACTTTTTTAAATAATGATATTGAGCGACTCTATAGTTAATAATTCTCTTGTGGAATTTCTTCTTGCTTCACTCTTTGCTTCAATAAGAAATATTAACATTTTTATCAATGGATTTTCGTAAACAATGTAATAATGGATTTTCAATGTTGAAATACAAGCAAGCAACCGGAACAAGTTGCAAAACTTTTTTCTTTCGGCCTTTTATGAGATAAATTTTTTCTTAAATTAAACAATTAAAAAATTTTTTCAAAATTCTTTTGCTATTTTTATTTTTTACTTCTATAATTCGAATTTAAAAACATTTAAATGCATTTTCATACAAAAAATAAATTGACAAATGTGGAGCATCCATTGTAGATGATTGTCTAATATTAATTCCATAAACTTGTTTTCGGTAATTAAAAATAAAGTTCATTAATAAAAAATAAAATAACATAAAATGAAAGATATTAGTGACTTCTTCTAAGAATTACCACCTTGATTAAATAATCGGTTATTTCATATTTATTATTGTAGTTACCTACTGTGTTGAGCTGAATTTCTTGAAAAATAGTTGATTATATTTTTGTTTTTGAAAATATTTATTTTCTTTTCGCTTATAAAAAAAGTTGTTTTAAAATAAAAAAAAATAGTTCAACGTATTAAATTTTTTGTCATGTTTCCTTTAAAAATAAATAATGTTCTGTCAAACATGTGGTAAATAAAAAAATAATAAAATGCCTCAAAAAAACCAGTCTTGGAAACTAAAAGAAATGTTTGTTCTAAGTATAAGATGCGAACCTATAGGTCTGAATCACAAATATCTGTTATGATCTCTGCTATATTTACAGATATTAGGCATAAAATAATATTTGTTACCGAAAGATTATAAATAAATAAATCTGCTATCCATCATTCTTTAAGGGACATATTTTTTAGGTGATATTTTATTTGATATTTTGACAATAATTTTTGTCGATTTGTATTGCTAAATGAAATTTATTCTAATCTTTGTAACAGAATTAAGATAAAATTTACCTAGATCAAGATTTAATGATACGAAGTTTATTTGCATTGCTTATACAATAAACTAAATAAAAATTTAAGAATAAATTTTGGGTCGTTCGGGACATAACAATTATGTCTCTATTTGGCTATTTCCCACCATTAAAGTCGCTCAACACAACCAATAGCTTACCCTTTTTGAACTCCCGAGGTCAATACTTGAACTGCAATTTAAACTACCATTCTTCTTACCAAGTTAAGCAATAATAGACTACACACTGGGCCCTACAGACTTTAAAGTGTAAATAAGCCCTCTTAGCATGGCTCTTCTAAGACACACACACAAGCTAGGCATTTTCTGGGTAAACTTCAGACTTGAGAAAAGATGGTTATTACTACAACAGTTTTTACGTAAATAAAAACTTAAAACTCTTCTTCAGAGAGATTCTTAAGATTTGTACTGAAATTAAGCTTAAAGTACGCATAATAATAATTAAAATAGTTTCGTTGAATAATTTATTTTGTACGATGTACATGCGTAAAAAAATTTTTCTTCTAAAAATATTTTTTGATCTTGATATAATTTCCCAGTATTATAATTTTTGGCTTAAGAAAAAAACTATATAATGTAAGTAATTAAGAGAAATTTTTTTAATTTATATTTCATTCTGATAGTTTATCATTTTTTACTTCAGTTCATTTTATGTCTTCGATAAAATATTTAAGAAAAGTTAAGGCTTATTTATAAGTTAAGTTTAGAATTTTTTAGCTAATTTATTTAAAAATATTAAGTTTTAGTTTGATTGGGAAATTATGACTTGGGCTCAGGTTTGAGAAAACCAATGGTGTTTTTAATATTGATTTTCAAAAATCTGAGTTGTCACAATATAAAGGTATCTTTAGCTGGTAGGTCGAGGTTTTGGTATCGTTTGCAGAACGTGAAGTTAAAGCGCCAAGCAATCAATGGATGGAAATATAGACGACTATGTTTTCGAAAAATGAGAAAATATTTTTCGAAACATGATATTTTGTGAAAACAAAAGATTCATTAATTACAAAAAATAAAAGATTTCTTATTCATCGTTAAATTAAAAGATATTTTTATTTAACTTACTTACTCCTATTGCTTAGATATGAAAAAAATCTATAAACGGTTATTTTTTTTTTACAAATTTCCAATATATTAAATAAATAAATGTAATAAAAATTAAGGAACTGTAGTCGCAATTTCGATTTGAAATGTATTTTTAAGAAACTTTCGAAATATTAAAATAAAAAATAATTTATGACGTAAAAAATAAGTTATATATAAAGTAAGAAAATAATTTTCTAAAAACATACGACTTTGAAAGAAAATAATGATCATAATTCAGAATAAACAACGGATTTCTTCAATTATAGATTAAAAAACATTTCCTTTCCAATTTTAAGCATAATATATCTAATTTTTTCAAACAATATGAAAGGGGAACAAATTAGAAACAAAATTTCGTAAATAAATAATATGCGGAAAATTTTAAGAATAAAAATCATATTTAATCATCAGATTACATAAAAATATTTTCCATTACATTCAAAAATATAGATATAATAACGTTTAACAATTCTGTGTGTGTGCTCTTATTTATAAATAATATTCTTAATATGCCGTAGATCATTTCAATGATTCAATTTCAATGAATGTATCTTTTTAAAAAATATACCTATGTTTGATGATTTTTTTAAATTTAAATAAATATTCTTAATATATTACACATTATTTCATTGCATTATTTAAATGTATTTTAAGCATAAATTCTCAATATCTTTTAACTGATATAAAATAAAATAAAAGTTCAAAAATTACAATTTGTCTTAAATTTTAATAATTAAACAACGTTTCTTACCTTACCATCTGGTTGTAAAAAATGCTTCTGAATCAATAATAAACAAATGCAGTTTTGATTTTAAAAAATATTCTTAAAATACTTTAGATTATTCCAAATTTACACTTAAGACAAAATTTAACATAATTAAATAATTTAAACACAGTACTAATGATGCAAAATGTATCCAATATAAAATAAATATTCTAAAAACGTAATTATGTAAAATTTCAACAATTTAAATGTCGTCAAACTTTATTTCTAGCTATAAAAATATTTTCCCGGAATTTTCTGATTCACCATTTTTGTATATATTACTATTTTAATAAACTATTCCTAAAAAAAAAAAAAAAATTCAGAATGTTTTCGTTAAAGAAAAATATTTTTGTTCTGTTATTAAATTTTTGGAAGAAATGAACCGTATAAATTCAAACACTTATGTTTATACGTAATTGAAAAGCTTGCCTATGAATCACAATGGTAAATTGATCATTGAAATAAACTCTTCCTACTTTCATTTTTCCTTAAATAAGACCATCAAAATTGAATCGATTTTAGTAAATTTACAATACATATGGTTTCAAAATAACTTTTTTTGCTTACTGATTAAAAAAAAATGATCGCGACATTCTTTTTCTTTTCTGGTTTTCTGATAAAGACTTTCAAAGTTGATGAGGCGTATCAAAATGTATCTTGGGGATAACTGAAGCAAGAATTTGCGAAGACTGAAAAACAATCAGTTGCATTATATGCTTAAATAACAAATAACAACTAATTTTTTTTGTATAAATAACATTAAATAGAGATATTTTCATTACAAAATATATTAAAAGGAAAGTTTCAAATAAGCGACATTTGACCAAATGAGATATATTTCACAAACATGCGTGGTATATCAAATCGATATAAATAAAACCTTATTTTGTTTACCCGCCAAATTTTTATCCACGGTTGATTTGAGATTGGGTGCAAAGAATAGAATGAAACGTAATCAAGATGTTAGACTTTTGTGAATTTAAAACTATGAGTGTTTCATTTTAAAATTTTGATTATAACATTTGTAATTAATTATTATTTAAAATCACTGTGTAAAGTTCCTTATTTCACGACATGATAAAATAAATGATTTAAGCAGTTTTGAAATTACTCGCTTCAAAAGCGGTGGCGTGAGAATTCTTTCCCGCCTCTTAAAATCATCACATGTGTCTTTTTTAAGAGTTGTTTCTTCTACCTTTCACTCTACATCGCCAATCGGAAATGCATTGGAACACGGTTGAAAGGAATATGGAATTCCATAATTAATAACTTCGTAGCTAAAATAATTGTCAAACGTTCCATAAGTCAGTTAATTTGTTTTTAGGTGAGTTAATTTGTTTCCAAGTGAGTAAATAAGTGAAATTTTGAATATTTTAAGATTAATTATAATTTTATTGCTTTAAAGTGGATGATACATGAAGGATTATTACTATAGATTTTAAGCGATGATGAAGAAAACAAAAAAATACTAAATCTTGTGCTTTAATTTTTGTTAAATAAAACATTCAGAGAAATTTTAGAAATTGCTATTTTTTTTTCAAATTTTTTACAGCAAATTTCTGTAATTATGAAGCTTTTATGATATTATTGTTTAGGTTTAAAATTTTATTGTTTGTATTACATATATAGAGTGGGTTGCTAAGAAACCCACTCTATATATGTAATACAAACAATATGCCTCCTTATTGCTAAGAAAAAAGACATTCTTAGCGTGTTATTTCATAGCCTTAACAAGATAAATGAAACTAAATATAATTTTTATTAGTCTTGTCAAATATTTAATTGATTTCCCTTAGATATTAAAATACATAAACATTTGAATAATGATATATTATCACGCTATTATAAAGAAAATTCATTTTTCATTTATATTTCACAAAAATAGAAACGATATCTCCTGAATTGGTATCGCTTAGTTTCAAATCTAAAAATGACAAAGCATTTTAACTTGTTTATTAATTAAATGCTATCCTTTACTCTACTGACAGCAAACGTTCTTTGAAAAAGAAGGTTCTAAGTTTTATTTAAGTCACAATTGATTGCATCATCCACTACGCGGTGTCTAGGCTCAATAATGAAAATACCAGGCGTATAAAACATTCTGCAAAACTTGATTTTAGGGATTCCCGGATAACATACATTGAATAATTCAACCTAAGAATTTTTTTTTAAAAAAAGAAAATCCTTTAATTCAACTCGCATTCTACTTCATTTTTTGAAATATATCAAGACAAGATGGCTGGAATTTTAAATGGCAATAAATCTCACACAAAGGTTTATGGAATCATCCCTATTTCAACAATACTCCGTAAATGCAAATCGACCAAATGGCTCTCCGCCCTCTGTTGTTGACCAAGATCAATTTGAATAAGCGACGGACAGCTGATTCACAAGTCGAGTCTTCAAATGAGTTTCGACGCCCCCGAAATTAAAAATTTCTCTAACTGGAACTAAATGTGGGTCATCAGAAGTCAAAAGTCAAGTTTTGTGGGTGGTTAAATACTGTAAAAGCGAAAACAAATTCATGTTTTGACGGAGTCCTGTTATCTTTCGAAATCTCCCGCTTGACAATGGCGAGTTTAGTATCTTTTTTTCATGAACTTTCACCAAGGTCTTCTTTTCGTGACTTTACCTTAGAGTTTTAGTTCCACTACAACTCATGCAAAATGTGAACGATTTTCAACATTAATCCGCTTTTATATTCCTGTTCCTTGTAACTGGGGCAACATTTCCTCGGTACAAAATTTCGGTAAGTAGCTATTAGAATACAAGGAATAACAAAAGCTGTTTTCTTTCTTCAGAACAAAATTTTTCAATGACCTTTAAGACAGTTTTTGCCCTTTTATGAAAACTGGCATGTTGTTCATATTCTATTATTATAATATTATAAATAACAAAACAGTCTGTTCTCATTAACTTACACAAAATGAAATTTTTTTTGAAGACCGACACAGATGACAAATTTTAAATTATATCATTTACTACTGAAACAACCCTATTCTAGTATCTTTTATTCATATTTTCAAATTCTTTCTATTTCGTATTTTAAATTTAAAATTACATTTATCTTGTTTCACAGAATACTGTTTCACATAAATTACTTAATGAATACTTGACTTAGCTGAAAACTCTTATGAAGAAGGTTAAAGCTTGTATAAAATTATGTATGTTTGAATGTATTGTCACAGGTATGGAGAGGAAAAAAAATGCCAGCTCGAGTGTTAATGTTTAAACAGCTCGAGTGTTATGTTGTTGTTTAAACAATGATCATTTCATCATTGTTTAAAATAACGAGACGATTGATTTCTAGGTTGCTTTGGTCTGTTGCTGTAGTTGTCGTGTGACAAGTGCAAAGAGAAAAAGAAAAGAAAAAATAAAAATAAAAAATAAAAAAAGACATGTCACATGGGACCAAAGGCATGGACACTGCCCTGGTCACATCTTCAGCTTTGGTCTGTAAAATAGAGAACTATAGCCATGTGTATCGTATTAACATAATCCAACTCACATGATTCGATAAAATATAATTTAAAAAGATAACATTTATACAGATTATCAAATTAATTTTTAAGGGACTTTTACTGAATAATTAAATTAAATTTAAAAAAAAAATTTATAACTGAACACTGTTAAAAATAATAATTTGTAAATATTTAAAAACAATAGTTTCTAGAATTTTCCTTAACTTTTTATGTGAATAAATACTTTCTTTTCATATTTCATTCAATGAACAAAAATTATTCTTTCTCTTTGTTGGCTTTAATTGACGAAGTAAAACGACTTTAAAGCCCTTTATATATATAAAATCGTAAGCCACAGATAAAATACCAAAATTCTGTTTTAAAAAAGAGTTAGTAAAAATATTAATTTTATTGATTAAATGTAGCTGAAAGTAAGAATAAGAAAATTAATTTATAATATCTGATTAATCATTAAATCTTAGAAGAATTTATTTTTAAAGTCTATATACATGTGTCCTCATAATTATATGAAGATTTGAAAGTAGTAAGAATTTTTAAACATAATATCGAGTTAATAAAAAAATTTAATTTTATTTATAAATATCACATTATTAATTCATGTCTCATTTTGAGAAATAATTTGCATTTATGTTTAAAAATAATTCTCCCTTTTGCCATACAAAAAATTATAAAGTTATTAAGATAATTATTAAAAAAGTAATTTTAGTATATTAATAATATTTCTTATTCCACGCTTAAAAAAGGATTTCATGAGGTAAGTTTAAGAAATAGTAATTGCATATATTTTCTTTAGCAGCTCTGGTTTCTATTTATAAAAATGTTTTAACACCACATTTGAAATTAGTTTCTCCAGTTTGTAAGCACGAATATCATTTCGTATGTAAAAAAATCAAATTATAAATAAACCGGGAATTATAAACCACCTACTTGTGAAGGTGTGTTTAGCAGACACAACACACCTTTATTGGAACGTAGCCTTACAAAACTCTGTTTAAAGTTTCTTTTTTATAACATTTCTGACTGATACTGCCAACATATGATTGTTATAGGAAACAATGGAAAAAAAGAAATTCGTTATTCTTTATCTTGGAGCAAAGTGGTTATTTTGATCTGATGCTCAAATACCGTGTGGGAGTTACACTACCCTCAAATTTCATTCGAAGTTTCTGTGATGAAGATTAGTTGCTCTATTTTTCAACCACTTATCTCATTAGAGAAATCTTTTCTGTAGCGTTACCCCTACCCCGATTTTAATAAAACGTTCTAAATTTCAAATTACGCCATTTAAGAACTCGTGTTTACATAATTTGTGAGTAACTACGATATCGGATTATCCGTGTTCTAAAAGGAAAAATGAAATAACAGTGAAATCGGTAACAGTTCTTTCACGGTTAAATACTGATAAGGAGAAGCATACTTTAAATATGCTTTTTTACAATTTCAACCAGTTGAACAGTAAAATTTAAAATTCTGAATAGAAAGATTATGAGATAAAGCCTAAATATTTAAAAATAAGAGTTTGAATCTGGAAGGCTAAGAAATTCTGAAATTCTTAACAGATTTCTATAAGATATATATATTCTGAAAAAGTCAGAATATGTAATTTTTATTTTTTATATAAGTATTTTTATTTTTAATTATTCTATAATGAAGAAGATTTAAAAAAATTATGAATTAGATAATTTCATACTTTTAAATATCTTTTTGGCCAGTCCATACAATAAACTTATGTCAAACATTATAGTTTATTAAAAATAAGCAAATAATGAAATTATTTTCTATTATCGGGAATAAAATCTCAAGTATGGTTAACTATTCAACCTTTGGTGGAAAATACGAAGAATAAAACTAATCAGCGAAATAATTATTCTATATTCCTATCAACGATAAAAATTACAAGGAAATGAATTTTTAAAAGTATTAAGTTAATAAAGGAAAATACCGTATCATTGAAACTTTTTAACTCTTTTAGCTAAAAATCAGAGTCCGATTACAGAAAAAGTGCTGCCAATTATTCGCAAACTCGCATTATTACTGAGAAGTAGAACTAAAAATGGTTCACAAAAAAAATTTTTGTGCATGTTAATTGCATATAGCTAGATATTTATGATTCCTAAATGAATAAGAACAAATTGTGGAAATTGAATTGTTTCTAAAGTAGACGGAATAAATTGCACTATCACCCGGAAACACTTTTTGTGAATGCAACTCCCTATAATTTGCAAAATAGTAGTATTGGTTATTCATTAGCACTTCGAACAAATTCGTGACACTTACATTAGGTGATTTCGAAGGTATGTCCGGTCATTAAGTCCTAATATAGAGACAGAATTCTCCAGTGTGCAAATGAAAATTGAACACATAATGGAAAATCGTGAAAATGGCAACGGCTGAGGACATTAAACTTCTTTTAGGAATTGTTCTGTTGCTTCATGGTATCATAAAAAGTAAACATGTAGCCCGAAACGAAGAATTTAAAACTCTGAATGGAAACTTAATAGCTTTTTGGAACATTTTACTATGCCGATATTGCGCTTCGGGCCATGAAACGGACTTCGATCGTTTCAAATGATTTCCGAAGTGTATATAGAATTGTACGACCCAAATAGCTGTAACTGGACTATTTTTTTCTTCTTCTAGACTTTTGGTTACAGTCACGGTTACACGCCATATTCACTTTCTTTTCTTTCTTCCTCTTTGCCGGTTGAACGAGATTAAAATAAAAAAGCAAATGCACACACGTTTGACCACTTTGCTTTTCTTAATCAATTAAACGAGCCAATTGGAACTTTTACTGTTATTCGATTCGGGTTCCTCAAACCAGCGCAAAAACTTTTACTCCATGAGTGGGCACTATGATATTTCTGATTCTACCTGGCTTAGTTGACACATTGTATCAATTTTATGATCCATATCAAAGTTTGAAATAAAGAGATTATATTAATTGTGAATTTTTCCTTTGCTTTGTGAATTGAAAGTCTCAGTCAAAAATAATGGCTCTCATAAATATTTTTGGCATGATTATCAAATATGATTATTTTTCTAAATTATTTTAAATAATGTAAACTTTTTATTTCCATTATTTAAAATAATTTAGAAAATTTTATTAAATTTTTACAGCAAGTACTTATAATTTTTATTGTAAGCATATGTACAGACATTTTTTTTTTTCAAATGTCTTCACTTAACAGTGAAAAAATTATGTAAGAACTTTTAATATTTCTTTAAAATGTTGTTATATAATTCTGGGCTATTAGGATTTTTCAGCCTTACAAGTGACGGAAGTGATGACCCCATATCTCATGAAACACTCAGGGCATATGACATCATGGTCCAAAAGTGGGCGAGTCCTCTTAATTTAGCAGCAAGGACCAGGCAGTTTTGCTTCTAAATGCCTTAGAATATGCTTACTACCCCCAGAAGTATCATTTCACATTTTACATGCCCCAAATATTATTGGTGAACGTAACGAATCTTCGATTAGATGGTTTCAAACTCGCTGCCTTTCGATAACGAGAACTCCTGACCAATTCCCAAAATCAATCCTAACCATTGCTTATAAATAGGATATACATGTATCATTTCTGATGCATTAGTCATTGAATCTTAGATATTCTCCGAATATATCCTACCATGATATGAGTGAATAATAACTATTATTCATGTAAAGTTTCTTAATTGGGCTTTACCTTAAAAAAAACTGCTTTTATGAACTTGAGCTGTTTGATAGTTATCATACATGACTTGCAGAGAGCTGTTGCGTTCAACTTCTGGAGACCACTTGTAACTGCTAATGTATTTTCAATGATGTTGGGAATCAAGTAATTACAGATAATGATGGCATTCCCCAATTTGACAATGATTCATGCAATAAAAAAATTGGCAGTGATTATTTCGAGGAACATTTTAGACATTTTCAGTTATTATTTGTTCATTTAAATTACCAGGTATTTGAGAGTATGTTTCAAATGAACGAAAAGTCGCTTCTTACACAAAATTCAACACCAGTAACATTATAACAGTTCCAAATGTCTGAAAAGAGAGCGTGACTGAATATTTCTTTAAAGAACTTTCGAAAATTAACTATAAGAATGTTATACAGAGTTCTGGAAAAGAAACCAACCGATGTTCTTCGAATCCCTTGGTATTTCAGTACATTTAATAAAATTCTTTGCATTAAAAAATATATTCGTGTACTAGATAAAGATTCTGAAAATGGAATTCATTTTGGACTTTTGAATTAAATGTATGTAAAATTAATAGTTTCATTAATAGAAATTCCCTTTAAAAAGAGATGTTTTAAATTCAAATAAAAATAATGTCGAATTTCGGAAACATTTGCTTACTTTCGTTCTCTATAATTTTATTTTTAGTTTAACCATAACTAAAAAACATCTCTTATACTCTTATATGTATTCAATTATTGTACTGAATCTCATCTGTATTAAATATATGTTTTTTTTTATTATTTTTATATATTGAATAATTAGAATTAATTTTTATTCTATTTATTCAATATTTAATAATAAACAAAAAGAATTTGTTTAAAATAGAATTAGTACTTTTTAACAAATTCGTTGCGTAAAAAGTAAAAGTATGTTTAAACTACTGTAGACAATAATATCTGTAAATTATACGTTAAATTTTGATATCATTTGATTACTATTCTTGCATATAATTCTATTTCAAAGAAGCAATTAGAAAGTCCTTTTTCACATGTATTAGGATTGTTATTGTCTACAGTTTTCGATCCATTTCCGCTACGAGCGACTTTTTATAGAAATAATTTCTAGGATAAGTATCTTAAAAGTGTTTTGTACTTTCTCCAAATCCTATGTCTTCAATCAAAACTTTGTTCTAAGAGATTATTTTTTCACAAAGGAATTGTTGGCAGTTTTGTTGTTACCATAAGAAGAAAATAGATTTTCCAGCTCGTGCTAACTCTGTCAATTAAACCCCACCCTTCCCATTGTGGTCGCTATTGCCTAAAATGAGCCATGTATTCGAAAAGTACTTTTCCCGCCGGACGTGCCTATTGTTCGAAATGAAGGAAAACATCTAAACTTAACATTTTTCCGGTCATGGCCATTTTGTGAAAATAAGGAGTTGAATTAAATTATAAATTGAGCTTTTTAATGTTGATTTTTCAACTTCGAATTTAAGGACGATTGGACACGGGCGTCAACCACGAAACTGGGTCAGAACTCTGGGATTTTCTATACTTCAGATTTATCGAGAGTTGTTTCAGTCAGAATATTAGGTGTGGTCCAGTGATAAACGGCCGGTTATATTCAAACTCTTTCTGTCTGCTTTAAAAAAGAGAATCGTAACACTCACTGAAGAGAACAAGTATGTTATTCTAATGACTTCATTTCATTGCCCGCTAGCTGTGTGGAGCAGAAACAAATCCAATTCGAAAAGATAACATTTTCTCTAGAAGAAATTGAATCTACCTACGTTTCTTTCCATTGAAGTCATTATTTGAAAGAATTTCCTGTAATCGTAGAATAAATTAGATTATTTTAAGAGATCAAGTGATAGTTTTCTTTTTTTTTTTTTTTTTTTTTTTCAAAGCCAAGTCTTTTTGCTATTACGAAAAAAAAGAAAGTTTATTTTAATTTTATAAACTTAATTTTTTATAAGTTAATATTTCCTCAAGAAGAAATTAGATACATTTTTTCTGAGATTTACCTAAATTTGATGGAATTATTTCTTAGAATAAAGTACCTCATTTTTTAAGTAACTAACTTATAAAATTTTTGTTTCGCAATACAAACACACACACATATATACATATATATATGTACTTAACTAACCTGATTTAATTCAATTAATATTTATTTAATTTTGGATTTCACTTTTAATGAGGGCCAGTAGTGCAAATTTATATTATGATAAAAATTTGTTTAGTATAAGTTTTAAACTTTTTTATTTATTGCTTATTTTCTTATTTCTAATTTTTTCCTGCTTTCTTATGCCATTATTCACTTCATTTGCATGCATTAATTATTTACTAAATTCATATGGTTTTGAAGTATGACATGAATTTTTAAATATTTATCTTCATGCCTGGTCAAAAACCCGTTCTTTGTAGCAACATTATCAAAGCCCTCGGTGAATCTAACAATGTGGATAAAACTTTCATTTATGTTTTCTGTTTCTTGTTCACAAATATGAAAAAAACAAGCCTATAAAAAATCTGACATTATATATAAAATGAGCATAAATACGGATGAAGAGCATTTTGAATTTCGGTTACGAATTGTTTTCGAGACAAAAAGGTTTGCATGAGTTGCAGAGAAAGAACTAAGGATTTTTATTGCTGGTAAGCTACTGAGCGCTATGAGCTACTGCAATCAACTGCACAGGTTGCTGGATTCTACTGAGTTCACCCTTCTCTCATATCCTTATTGCACAAACAATTCCAAACCGACAGATAAACTGCTATTCGAAGACCTGGTCGTATATGAATTATATATCTTGGAAGATCGATATATTGTTTTCATGAACAAATTAAATGGAAGAGAGACTTCCAAATGTATAACATGCAACTGGCATTAATAATATGGTTTTTACATTACTTGGTATTGTAGGATGCACAACAAAGAACTATATACCCGATGAGAACTTGGATTTGTTTTCTTCTATCCATCCCAAGATGGAACGAATCAAATAATATCACCAATATATCACCAATAAAGCGAGACTTGCCTTATAATTCGATGACAATCGTGTAGGAGACGAAGAGTACAAGACACAATTTGACCAGAACATCGTGCATTCCATGGTAGAAACATCATGTTCTAGCCAGAGAATTCATGGAGTTCCCACAGACCCCCATATTCAAAGCCAAACATGAAGGATGTATGAGGATGAAATCAAGATGTCATTTAAGATTAGATGTTTCTACTACCTTCCTTTTCGTGTGAAGTGATTGACATACTCATAAAAATGACACTATTGATAATAACTTGAGAAGAAAGGAAATGCATGTCTTTGATCGTCGACACATTTTCGATTTTAAATTTCACTGAAAGCCCTTTAAGGATGCTCATGGCTATGCTATATGCGTTTTTCATTAGTTTACAAGGAAAATGACAATTTCCTGACTTTGAGGTTGATTAGATTCCAGGCATCATTATTGATAAAAACTCTTTTATCATTTACAAGACATACATGTACATTATATGTTTATATAATTGAAATCTTTAATATTGTAAGTTTTTATTGTTTTGCAGCTAGTTATTTTGCTAAAGTGCATATGCTGAGAATAACTATTTTTTTTATTTCTACAAGATTATTGTTTTCATTAAGCAATGCCTTCATTCTTGTTTTTAGTTCGAAATAAGTCTTTCAATAATCTGCTGTTCTATCTAAAATGTATCCGCCCTGAATGGAAAAAAAATTGTATTACCAGCCTTTATTAATTTGTAAATATTTATATTACTCGCCCACTCTCATAATGAATAAAAAGAACAATTCTCTTTTTCATAAGCTTTTAACAATTTAAGGGATACTTACGAATTTAAGCTTCTGTTATAGCAAATAGTGAAGGCTAACTCTTCCTATAAAAACTGAAGCAATTTCAAAAATCTGTTGAAACACTTGATGAACTAATGAGCTTCATAACGTATTGTTTTTTCCACGCACGTTCTTAGAAGGTCTCATTCTCATGGACCAATCTAATCTCGATGTAATAAATAATAGAAAAATAGAGAATTCTTACACCCCCGCCTCAAGGAAGGGCGCTGTATTTGAAGACTGATCAACGCCTCATCAAGCCTAGCTTCTAAAATCGAACATCCTGTAAAAAAAAAAAAAAAAAAAAAAAAAAAAAAAAAATGCCATTTAACCCATGGATCTCCCATGGACAGCAATTAGAGATGGAACTTCTTAAAGTCAATTTTCTTTTGTTATTAATTCAATTCATGAAGGCCGAATTATATGGAGGTCAACAGATTAAAAAAAAATGTTCTTTCTTTTTTCTGGAGGCTCTTCTGGCAACCTTCTGTGGTCATAGAAGAAGAAAGTAATAAAATTCCCGCATTCCACCAGTTTTCCTTTTTTGGACAATTAGAATCGATTTAGTGGCTAATTAAAAATCTGTATCGCTTTTACCTTGCTCGAAGCGTGCAAAGTACAATTCCACTTCCGCAATCGTATTGTGATTTGATTTTGAAGTGGATCATCAACATTCTAAAATTAATTTTGTTAAACTATTAATATATGATTGGTATCGAATTACAAACAAGCATTATATGATTATTTATCTTTAATTTGAGACCACAAAGAGAACTTGTTTCAGTGAAATTAAAAACTAGAAATAATAATTATATAAATCTTTTCTTTTAGATTGTTCTGTTTTCAGTAATGGGAATCATTTCTGAGAGTTTGAATTTATCCTTTGAAGTATATAGTTCTCTTGCATCAGAATTTTTAAACGTTAATCTTAAAAAATTTAAAATAACATATATGCGTATTAAATTTAAAAATCAAATTCTAAGAATATCAACTTTATAAAATATATTAATTATGATATTCTCTTTCAATTTTCGTAATTATTATTATTATATAATAGTGTAAAAACTATAATGAGAGTTAAAATAATATTATATTTGTAATAATTTTAACTACTATAATATAATATATACAATGTAAAGATAATTTATACACTACAAAAGTCCCTTTTCTGCTTAATATAAATATATGTTATAATTTATCTAATATAAGATCACATGTAAGTTCATATGTTATTATAGCAATGGTTATAATTATGATCAAAGAATACCATATTTACACACACAATCATTGTAATAATACAATTATAGTATTCTTAATTTTCTTAATAGTAATAAGCTTTCATCATAATTATAATTGTTGTAATAACATTTAAATTTTTAATGATATAATGTCAGTGGGTGTGCTACAAACTAAATTTTAAATGTACTATATAAAGATACTAGATAAATTAATTTTTCTGTTCTAACTTTTTATTTTATTATTGTATTACTCTTTTTAATCTATACGTATCGTTAATCTAGTAGCAATCAAAGGATTAGCGTGCTGAGCTATAATTCATTGTGTCATGAGATCAAATCCCACCGCAGTTTTTATGCTTATAATAAATGAGAATTCACTCCCGATCTTAAAAAAATATCGTCTGCAAAAAGATGATAAAATATCCAAATCTATTCATTGTTATAAGCTAGTGATATAATTAACACATATATTTATTATTTTTCAGTATCTTTTGCTATTCTTAAAATCGAATAGTTTCCTGCTCTTTCATGATTTTTTTAATGATAATAAATACTATACATTGCAAACAACAATAATACATATTTTTGCTCCAAAATAAGATACTTAAAACAGTGGCTACAATTTTATCCTCGTTCATTCAAAATATGTATAAGCAAAAGTAATTGAATTTTTAACCTAATACTAAGTTAAAAAAAATTCAGAAAAGTGTTTCTCAAATATAATAAAATAATTATTCTCACATAATATTAACAATATATTTTTAATAATATTTCTCATATGTCTATCTCTGGGGCGAGTGAAAGCAGACTATATTTTATTTCTTATTTTATGCATTACACTCATTGCTGTTGACCAGTTGGAGACCTTCCCCATTCCAACTTTAAGAATTCTTTTATTTCCAGCGTTTTCTCTTCAAGGTAACCTAGATTGCTGCACGAGATCCCCACCAGGCAGCTCTGTCGTTACGGATAATGAAGTCCGGAAAACGCGGAATTCTCTTTTATGCTGCCACCTAAAGTTTAAGGTTATCCTAATTCTCATATTACCGTGGTAAAATCAGTTCATGTTTAATTGTTTTCAAAAAGGTGAAATTCAGACAATGAAGTTAAGAGTTCATGTACAATATAAAGATATATTTTAAAAAACACACCATACAAAACATAAACTTCAAGGTTTCTTATATTTTAGAATCAATGATTTGTAAGCTCGAGTTTAATCTTAGTTCTGCACCCTATTATTATTAGGGTTTATTTCTTATCGAACAACTTCAAAAATAGTGGGAAGTGCTTATCACTGTTATAGTTAAAATATTTTGTTTGCTGGTGTCAAATATTGCGCGTTTTACAATCGAATATTATTGAAGGAGCCATTCATTTTCTTTTATGAATCGATCAGATATGAACCCTGGTTATGCCTAGTCACTATCGAGTTCGTATCTCATCGTATGCATATTAATTTATGTTCATATTCGTGAGCTAATCAGTGAATTTTCCTTTAGTCTCTATATTAGAAATTTTTTACTATGAGCTGCGCTTAGATCTATTCTAAGTTCATGCCCTCATAGAAAACTGATGTTAATACCAAATTTTAGCGAGAAACAAACGTTTTCAATTTGAGAATGCAAGAAATTATTGAATAATATTTAATGGGCTTCTATTTATGGCAAAGTTTTTTTTTAAATTGAAACAATAATGTAAATTTGGTTAAAATAATCTTGATATATTGCTTCCTAATTTCATGAATTTAATTTCAATAATGCACTGATAATCGTCAAATAGTCCATTAGCTCTTTTAAGATGAATATAAATAAATTTATATATATATAGAAAATGGAAAAAAAAGGGAAAAAAACAGGAATGTAATTTTGAGCAGCATTGGGATTCTATTCAGCCATCATTTCGGAACAACTTGTCCGTTTGCTTAGGGGAGCCGTGAACGCTAACTTTATATTTAAGGATCACAACTCCCATCCTTCTCTTCGAACAGCGTCATCGACTACCTTCAATCGGATCAAATCAGCATCATTTTATCCCATACGGGGTGTATTCCTCACACGGAAGACAAACGATACATTAACCATCATACCAACAACGTGCTGGTCAGTTGTTATTCTCGGAATATATGTCGTGTAAGTGCTCTAGGAAGTTATAATCCTGGTTCGAATGCGTGGTATCATGTATGCAGCTTCTCTTTTGCTCTTTCTCATTTATTTAATATGCATGAATAACGGAACCCGGAACTGTACTGTTAAAGGATTTAGAACACTCACCCATCACTAAGCACCTCATAATTTTGAGCCACAATTAGATGACGAGGTCACACCTGAGCTGGTACATCTTCACATCCAAACCACTCCAGCGGAATAACTTTGGTCATCACAGATTAACATGGGCACGTTCCCAAACCATGGAACTCCAGCAAACCAGTGAGGCTGGTCACCCTCCCAATCACTGCTCTCGACAAATGATGTTTCACTTTGCTGATTATAACGGGAAGTGACGTGAAGCTACTAAGCCTCCTGACCCTTCCTTTCGTTTAATACATGGGTTTAATGAATAAATCACATTTTTTTTGTTTCTGCATCTTTAAGTTGCCAGTTCCGGCATTATCCTTAATTTATGGTCATTTATGTAAAGCAAAAGAATGTACCTTTCCGATACAATTGAATCTTTAGAAACACTTTACTTGTTATTCGGAACAGATCCTTAAAATATCTGTAATGAATAAATAGTAATAATTTGAAATCATAAATTTAAGCGATGATTAAATTAATGAATACATATAATGATCCAGTAGAGCCGACAATTATGCATTACTATGAATTTTCTTTAAGGAATCCTCAAATGTCATGCGATAAATAAATTCCATGTATTAAAAGTGAACTTCATTATATGTTGATTCAACCTAAACTATCATAATAATGAATATGGGGTCAAATTCAATTTTTTCATGCATGAACTGCTCACAATTTCCCTTATATTTAAACAAACTTTTTGAGACAAATCAATTTCTATGCAATTTTACTAATTGTAAGCAAATTAGTTAAGAAAGTTATTTGTTTTTAATTATGAAAATTTTATAAAAAATAAAATTATATATATATATATATATATATATATATATATATATATATATATATATATATATATATATATATATATATATATATATATATATATATATATATATATATATATAAATGAATAAAATAACGAAACCTGAGTCTGAAATCTATAATACACATGAAATTTAGATATTGTAGAAATCCATTTAATAAGTATAGCTGAAATAAGCCAACTGATTTTTCAAGAATATCGCTTACATGGGCACTTGATAAACTTGGAAAGAAAGCCCGACCTAAATTAACTTTTAATCGGAGGATCATAAATGGAAGAAGCAATTTTGGATGAGCAGACTGGGGACTGGCCAAAGAAGCAGCCCGAGACGAAGATATAAAAACTTATGGTTTCATGCACCACAAGGCAAGATAGGCTGAAATATTTCATATATATATATAATGACAGATTCTGGTGGAATGTAAGTCAAGGTGGTTGGAATTTATTTATTTATTACGGAATTTGTGATGTTGTTTTATTATTTACTCACTCCATACACTGTTGTTATGCAAAGTTCAGTCTTTGTTATTTTATTGTTTAAAATTGTAAGCAAATTTTTAAAAAATATACAATGCCACGTGCATTGTCATATTCATAATGTGAGATAAGCACTATGTTTATTTATGGACTGTATATATATATATATATATATATATATATATATATATATATATATATATATGTATGTATATATATATATATATATATATATATATATATATATATATATATATATATATATATATATATATATATGTATGTATGTATATATATAGCTCTGGTATTCAATATCTCCATCTATTCATGTGGTATATACAAATGTATTTGATATGAAATAACCAGATCATATCATCTTTTAACCAAATGCTAACTTTTAGAAACTTTCTTAGCAGATAGTTACATAAATGTTTTTAAGACTAAAAAATACTTTTTATAGTAAAAAAAACATAGATATTAATAATTCTATAGACGTTTTAAAAACTGATGTTTATTCAGGGATTTCTGTAATTCGTGTAGGTTTAGGATCTTTCGAATCCTAATTAATAAGTACATAGTGCATTTTTTCATAATTATTTTGATGAAATTTATCAACACAAGGAAATGGTAATTTGTTAAGAAAAACTTTTTTTTCGTAATGTCTAGTAATGTTACGTGACTATGTAATTAATTAACAATTATTCTACATATATATACATGTATAATTATTTTTAGTTATTGTCAACAAGGAATGTATGCGCTGATGGCAATGGAAAATTTAAAATTCGGCGATCTTATGAACTTTATCAATATGGAATCTATGATACACAAAGCTGAATTTTATGCATTAGCTTTATGGCAATTGTTATTCAAATATCAAACAAGTGTAAACGCGAAATTGACTTCAATCATAAACAACAATATTTTTATAGTAAACACAAAAGATTGAGATATAGTTGTGATAAAGACACATACGCCCCGTGCATTTGCGTATCACTCTAAGTCGAAGGCCACGACTATTTCAAGAAATAAAAGGAGTTGTTCTACGCCAGTCACGCTGTTTCGCACAAAGAACAAAAAAAGGTATTTTTGGTATGAATGGCCTTCAGGAGTTAAATGGATCGAAGGCCCGTTAGTTCTGATGAATGCCTAATGGTTTGGCTGAGTCCCGCTATAAAAAAATGAAAGCCTATTTGGCTGTCTTTGATCACTGCACAATCAGTAGCTCTTCATCAGAATTTATTAGTTCAAATAATCCTTGTCCTTCAAAATCTCAATGTCAAGCTTGTTTTTTGTGGCTCAAAACTGGGTGGGAAGATGATGTATTTTAATGATATACACGAAGACATATTAATGATCACCATTACCGTAATGACAACACCTATTTTTGAATTCCTAAATTCGTTCCACATTGTTAAAATTCGCAGATCCCCAGAAATTGTATGACAGTGCTTCGAATGTTTCAAATTAAAGAAACGTTTATTGTGGGATTTATGCAAAACTGTTTTAACTAACTAAGAGTTATATGTGAGATTTTTCTCAGATTAAAATAATATTTGCCTTCTAAATAATATGCAAACGCAGTTTTATTATTAATATTTGACTAATAAGTTTTTTTACCATTTATATAATAATAAGTACAATGGTGAACTCCATTCTTTTTGCTTATTTATTCTTAATGATTTTGAAAAAATGTTTAAAAACGAGTTTTAGCAACCATCTCTTTAATTAACTTTATGGAAAACAAACTTTTATCATTTTTATTCTAGTTGTATATTTCATAAGCATTGTTTTTCATAACCATTTTAAAAAATGCATACAATCAAATCATGTTATATGACTCCCATATGAATGGTTGAAATGCTCAGTACTACTCACTGTTCAGGATGTCAAGTATGTAAAGTTTAACAAATATATATAAGATTTTTAAAATAATACCATCTGTTAAATACAAATAATTATTTTAATAAAATTGCCCATTATTTCATTAATAAAATATAATTGAATTGATGATATATAAATTAATAAAAGTAATATGATCGGATTAAGAAAGAAGTAAGATTAAATAATTATATATTATTTAAATAAAGCCCAATGAAACTGCTTTTAAGATTACGTATACTAATGTTTTAAAATCCATTTATTATTTTTTAAATACAAGTGAAATATAATCACGCATCAATATCTCTTAAACTGATATATTACACACACACAATTTTATAGAAAACAGAATAATAACATTTTCTGATTTTATAAGATGAGACAAAAAAAAAATATATTTAACGTGTTTAGTCAGATCGCTACAAAAACATAAGGAAAAAATTTTATTTAAAAGATTATTCAGGTTTATCAAAACCAAAATTAATTGTAACCAAAATTTTATTTCTGAAAATTTATTATTTGCAAGTAGATTTTTCATTCACATATAATTCTGTGATTAATATAAAAATAATAAGTTAAATATATACAGAAGAATATCTATATCGGTTAGACATTAAAATCGAAAAAAAAAATTTTCTAACATGCATAAGCTTCTTCAAGTAAGGGTATCCTGGTTCACTATTTGACAATGATTCACTTGTCAAACAGAGAACCAGTTTGAACTGGTTGCCATGGTATCATAATCTAGGTATTTTTGGGAGAAGCCGCTAATCTCAAAAATTTAAAACATAGTTGAATTATGAAATTTCCATCTGACTTGAAATCTTCCTTTCTTTTAACAACATATCAATAGAAAGATATTAAGTTCAAACAAATATTTAATGCACTTCAGTTCTCTCAGCATAACGTTCTCTAGTTATGCCAAATAGTTTATCTATTTCTACTATTATATGACAGTATTAAATATTATTGATAGGGGAAATGAAAAATAAGTAAAAGTATTCTTTCGTAACAATCCACTCAAATAATTTAGTACACAAACCGTTCCGTAACATTTGGTCTGAACTGTATTTCTTTTCTTTCAGCTACAACGTGGAACCCCTTCCAGTGCCAAAAAGCAACCGATGCCTTTAAATGCCCTCAACAGTTTGGGTACTTCCAAGACACGACGGACTGCAACAAGTACTTCATTTGCGTGTTCGGTGACGCCCTGCACGATAAGTGCACGCCAGGGCTATATTTCAACAGTGAACTGCGCATGTGCGACTGGCCCAGAAATGTCAAAAGTTGTGAAAGGAGTAAGTGTTCATGATTTCTCAGCTAGGGTTAGTCAAACAGATAAATTTGAAACTAAAAGGGATTAAGATCTCTAAATGGCACGAATTCTGCGATATCGTCTGGCATCTTATGTAAACAATACTGTTGAACGATTAATCTTTCCCGTTGCTTTTATCGATAATAGCTAATGGGAAACTATACAAAAACTAAAAAATTAACTATACTAAAAGGATTATTGTATATGTATCTGTTCTGTTGTAAATGTAAGTTTTTATCCTATATTAAATCTTAACAGTGCTTAAGAATCTAAAAAAATTTTCTTTTAATATGTCAATGAAGAAAAATTATGAGGCAAATTTAAATGGGGTCTTCTAAAATACCATTTATGTATCCTAATTTTTTCAACAGATCATATCATTAATATCGCTGAAATCATCGAATTTCTGTAAGGACAATACTGTTAAAAAATATTGCTTGTTGTTTTTGCTATGAAATCAAATATCTCAAATTATCTTTTAACATGTTTTTTTCAATTTTTTTTTAAATTTTGTTTTAGAATTTATCAAATCTAAAATGCAAATTTATTTTAGTTTGCATACTATATCATTATATAATTATTGCTTTATTTGAGTAAAATATAAAATTTATACGCATACTGTAATTAAAATACAACATTCTTTTGTACTGTTCAATTTATCATACAATATTACATATAAGGATTCAATTAGATTTCGAAATATTGTAGGTCAATACATAAGAAATACAATAAAAAAATATATACACACACACACACACACACACACACACACACATATATATATATATATATATATATATATATATATATATATATATATATATATATATATATATATATATATTGTTATATATAAGCAAACTATAACAATTTTTCACTTATTTTCAAGGAATCCAAGATTTCTCGTATCACTAGAAATAAAAAATTTTCGGGTAATTAAATTAGTATCACCAAACTTAAAAAATATATGATACTATTCAAATGACGCTTCGTTTTTATCCAAATACAAAATAATTCCATGGAACTTTAAAATAATTTGGTTGCTCTCTTCAGGTGCATTATCGAGCTCGGAATCATCTTCCGGCAGACGAGTGTATGGTTCATCCACTAGCAAACCAAGACCTAGCAGTAACAGCAGATCTTCTTACCGCAACAGTGACAATATACCTAACCTCAATTCTATTGCTCCAGTGCCACCCACTCGCGACACTCGAATTGGCAGTCGATACACCCCTCCAATCTCCCTTAGCGAGTCTTACTCCATCGTCTCTAGGAGCAACACCAGCCAGATGAGGCCGTTTGCATTCAGGCCGACTACCTACACAACCCACAAGCTATATTCCACTACCAGCACCAGACCCTATTTATACAGCACTGGACCACCCGCCAGCTTTAAACCCATTTACTACAGGGTGACCTCCAAACCTTCTGTCACCGGTCCTTCGAGGTATTCGTCGAACGACAAGAGAAAGTCTTATGATGATGATTACTATGATAGTGAATATGAAGATGAAGAGAGCAGCATCGAAGAGCCTCGGATCATGGTGAACCAACATCTCCGCAACGGAAACAACTTGTACGTAAGGCCTATCACTATCGCTACTCTCAGACCAAGCTTACCACCGAAGCCTACATCCAGTTCTTCTTATACCACTTATTCACAAGGCAACAGTTACACTCTTCGCCCACCCCCAAATACCAGACAATCAAATAGCCAGTCAAATTACAATTACAACTCAAGAGATCAGTCGACAAGAACAGGATACCCCAGTCCTCCACGTTCTTCACAAGTTGATAACAGGTATTTATTACTTACAGTATTTGATATTTTAACATTTGAATACTGAGACTGGTTTTCTAAGTTCTTATTATTGTTTCTCGTTTTCAGACCTTCATACATTAGAAACGTTAGGCCAGCGGCACCCACCCACGGAAGCAACGTGAGAAGCAGACCTTCCAATAGCAATTCAAACACTGCCTTATCTTCCGTTTACACTTCCAAACCACGTGATAGTGATTCCATGATCCGGTTGAGACCACAGATAAATACTGGTAGTAACATCCAGTCTTTGGACAATGGAGGGGAAAGCTTGGATGCGCAGTTCGGTACAAATCCTCGGTCTATCAGTCTTCCGGACAGACCATACAGGGTGAATTCGTTTGACTCGAGCAGCGAGATGAGGAAAGCGGAAAGAAGCCAGCAACACCTGAATAAACCTAAAGTGACTTCCACTCGGTACTCTTCTCCAGCCCGGCCATCTTACAAAACAGGTACGAATATTATATCATTAAAGAGTTCAGTGTGGTTTAATACTAAAATTATGTCTCAAAACTTATGGCTAAGTGGTAATACGAAATGAAAAGTCCGTTTTCTGTTGAATAACAAAAGATGTATGTACTGTTTGCATGCAAAGCCTGCCAAGTAAAATGGTTGGAATTTGTTGGATCTGTTTTCACATTAAGCATAAATATGGTCCATTATCTGTGAAAATTCTTCCAATAAAGTAAAACACTTAGGAATGATGAAAGAAGAAAATACAATGTGGGAATCTTAACTAATATTATTCTTTCTCATCGGTGATGTTGACATGTAAATGACTAAATCACAGGTCCTTAAGAATCTTTTGAAAAATTGATAAATGAGGAATTTAAAAGACTTAACAATATGTCGGTTGACCTAGGAAATCTTTGGGTGGCCCTACTATTTATGAATAACAATAAAATTGATAATGCAAGTAAAGTTTACTTGCTTCCATTTTTGGAATTCTTTGTTTTTGCAAAGGTAATTGATACCAAATTAGTTCGCGTGAAATTAGTAATATGGTAAAATATGTATGTTGGTCTTATTTTAATTATTAAAAGATTAAGAAACATAATAACCCTTAAAAATCCAAGAGGTATTTTGGAAGGTTTCCGCTTGATTTGAAATTCTTGGACAAATATAAGGTTTAATATTGTATTCAGACAAATATAAGGTTTAAAACTAAAATGTATATTAAGGCTTACAAATCAAAACATTCATAAAAACATTCATAAAAATTAGTGCTCCCAATAATATTTTAAAATTTAGCTAAAAAACACAAACATTATATCTAAAAACAATCTCATTTCAGTAAACACATATACTGTTCTTCACATATTCACTTTGAAAAGATTTTGCAAGATTCATTTTGAAAAAGTTCCTGTACTCACAAATAGTGAAGTTGTAGAAAAGGAAAATGCGGATGTGCAATGGACATTTATACAGATTTAGAATTAATAAGCTGATATGAACATGTATAAATGGTAATGCAATCTACACAGATATACATCGACATTATCGATCTGTTTCATTTGTAAAGATTCTTCTTTTATAATCTCGATATTTGACTCGTTGATTTCTCTATGAGGCTCCTAATTTAAGAGTATATTACTTTGGTTAGTCTGTGCCACATATGATTTAGTAATACCTTTCGATTTGAGCATTGTTAACACAATTCAATTGTCTTTGATATGAATTACGTATTCCTCGAAAATTAAATAATATTCTATTTCGCATGTGAATTTCTTATTTATAATGCCACAATGTGCATTTAAAATGATGAATTAAGTACCGATAATTGAGTACCCAACACATTGGCCTTCAATTCAACAATTTGAATGTTTAATTTCAGTAAAAGCAACCAATAGGTTCAACTTTGTAAGGTGCTAATTTTATTTTAAAGCTTATTTAAAATAAATTTAGCACCTTACAGATGCTAAGTTTTGATGCAAAGAACACTCATGCAGAACTCAAAACAATAGATGTAACGCGACTAACTACGTCCATCATTTCATTCTAAAATTTCGCATTTAGGCGTTTAAAATTTTGCTTGCCAAAAGTGGTATGAAGAAGAGTCTCTGTATGAAAGCGAATTTAGCTAAGGTTTTGCATGATTTAAAAGCTAAATCACGGTTGGGCCATTCCATAAGTTTCACAGTCAAATATACCATTCATCGACCCACAAATCTTTTTTGATTTGCAAATTTAATGAATTTATTAATCGTGTTTATAAATACATGCTCATAATATTTATGTCTTCGCCAGAAGATTCACCAGAATCCTCCTACGAGGAATATCCAGAATATTATTACGATGACGAAGATTACGAAGACGACGATGACGTCCAGAATATAAGCCCTGTTCCAAAAGTAGTCATCCGGCTTCAGAAACCTCCTTCAACAACCAGACGAACAACTACGACTACCACTACTACAACAACTACCACGACCACAACCCGCAGGCCGATTACCACTACAAGAAGACCAGCTCCCACAAAACCTCCGAAGAGGGGATTACCATTTGGCATCAGCAGACCAGCGACAAAATCACCTATTCGTACAGGGCCTAAGCCTCTTCCAAGACTCCCATCTAGGTATGTTGCCGTTTAAAAATTGAAATATTTCAATAATTCAATAGGTTTCCTCACAATAAAGTTAAGTATAATCTACTCAGTGAAGCTATTATTAATCTGCAAATTTTGGGAGCAGTGCCATTTGATGGCGGGTATTAACATTGGTGATTGTTAAGAAGATAAAACCTGTAAAAGTTATATTGTTTTTAAACTTAAGCAATAGTCGAAATGATTCTAACAGCTGTTGGATTCTTCCCCCACCAGATTTATATTGTCCTTAAACATAAGTACGCAAAAACCATTGAATCTGTAATGATATCAGCATTCAATTGGGAATTAACAGTTAGTAAAATGTTTGTAAAAGTAACTACAATATTATTATTATTAAAAAAATGCAAAAATATATCTAAGAAAACATATAATTGAAGTTGATCTTTTTGAAATGTTTCCCGCTAGGTGGACAGATTTTAATCTTTTTTTACAATTTTATTTTATAAAGTAAAATACTTTTTTTAGATGAAAGCTTTCTTTCGCATTTTAAACTGATTTCAAATCTCTGAACTCCGATTTCAATTAGAAGATGGAGGTAATGTTCAATGACACGAGGTTAAAACTCTTAAAAACTATACGTGACTCAATAGTTGTTCTCCCTCCCATCGATTAGGAAAAATTTATGGAAGTATTATATCACTTGAACTGTTATAAAATATCAGATATTTCCTTCCCGAAACAATTTAAAAGCTCTGTCACCTTATATTTGTTAACAAATTTTCCAAATAAATTAAGAAAATTGTTTCCTTTTTGAAATTCAGCAAAATAATTGTTATGGTGATTTAAGTAGAATGAAAAAGAAAATATTTACAAGAATTAGTCTCTTTTGTCACGCTAAAGTCACTTTTTCCACATCAAGCCTAATTCGACCTGGATCTACAATTTTAAATAAGCTCTGAATATTACTAACATTCACGCCCGAGTGGAAATCAAACCCACAAACTGTCGAACTGAATGTTACATTGATAAATATACGTCTTCCTGCCCAGCATTATTTATATACAGCAGTGCTAGAAAATTCTAAAATTTCATGTGTAATAACAAAAATAAATTCTTGTTTTTTGAAAGTGAAAAATTAACTCATATGAGAAATTTAATGATAAAATTATAATTGAAATGACTTAACATAAGACAATGCAAGAAGAAAATAAGGAAAATAATAATTCTAACATGTAAATGTAAAAAACATGTAAGCGGCGAAGAAATAAAAATTCTCTTTTACTCTAATAATTCTAAATTAAGAATTGACATCAAAATGAGAAAAAAAATGTTCTTCCAGATCATAACAATGTTAATCCATTCTATTCTAAGCTTTTCAGAAATTTCCATGAATATTATATGAAACTTTTTTAAATGCGCAATATAATTTTCAAAAACTTCTTCCAGCTGTTACCCTTTAAGAGATTTTTTGTAAATTTATTAAAAACATTCACTTTAATTAAGAAATTTTGGGAGCAAGAGTAATTACATAATTAAATTTACGCTTTCAGGCCGGAGCCAGTGTACCAAACACCAAGAGCACTGAGCGTGGCTGAAAAGTGCAATCCTCGCCACTGCCTTCTTCCTGACTGTCGTTGCTCATCCACCGAGATACCAGGGAACATCCCGGCGAGGGAAGTGCCACAGATCGTCCTCATCACTTTCGACGATGCTGTCAACGACCTCAACTATGAGTTATATGGAGAACTCTTCACAAACAGGAAAAATCCCAACGGATGTCCAATATTGGGCACATTTTACGTCTCTCACGAATGGACAGACTACGGCATGGTCCAGACCCTTTACTCTAAAGGACACGAGATGGCTTCTCATTCAATAACGTAAGTATAGATGAAACTATTTTTATTACCATTAGTGAAACTACTATTTTAATTAAATATTTCAGCAACAAATGTAAAATTTTGCTTAACTTAACTTCTCATCACACCATAGTTGAATAGTGCTCCGTAGAATAAAAGGTATCTCATGTTGAATTCTAGTCATTATTAGATAATGGGAGATAAATGTTGAGTTTCCAATATCCAGAGTTAAATGGAGAATCGGTATTCGATTTCTGAATGATTTCCGATTTCAGTGTCCCACATCTACGCTTACCGTGGCATATGGATGGGGCAAGATGAAAGGTCCTAATTTGATCACTATCACTGTTAAACAATAGAGGATAGTTGTACTTCTGTTTTCAACATAAACATTATTCGGTAAGGACTGCCTGGGAAAGAAACCAAGAAGATTCCTTATCACCCCCAAAGGCAGTGATAAGGTGTTTTCCAGGTTACTTTCCACACAATCCTTCCCGAATCAAACGTTTTACATAAGTACGTTGGTAGATGTATCAGGCAGCATGTACATTTAAAGCGATATGATTACTGGCAGCATTTGACAACAGTAAGATAAGAAAAAACATTTGCAATCAGCTGCCGAAGTCGTTCAGGACGATCCACAGTCACAAATTATTTGAGAAGATTGAACATTCACGAGAACACCCATGTTTATACCAATAATATCTTCAACATCTGTCCTACATATTTGGCCACTTGGCAATTTATAATTATTGTGATGATTCATTGTAATTTGTACGGTATATGTTATATTACTTAAGTGTGATTTATACCAGAAAGAGTTATTTAGAGAAAAATTATTTTGTGGGACGTAATATTCTTCCTTGCTTCCAAACTTTCCTCCAATAAAGCTTTTTAGGAAGACACTTTTATTTATCTCATAGAACCACAAAATTAGTTTGTTATTTGCAATATTTATTGCAGATTCTATTGCAGAACGATATTAAATACTTCTGAGCAATAATGTATAACTACCAAAAATGGCATTAAAACTTACAGAAATTAATACTTTTTATGCTGCTGGTATTCAGTAAAATGCTATTATGTTATAATTATTTGTTCCTTTACTCATATGACGAGTTTAATGAAAATTTTTCGTGTGTATACATATCTTGCAAGATTGCATGAAAAAAATCTCAGCTTGTTATTTTAAAATTTGGTACATTCCTCAAAACATCGGATTTTTCTTATGTCAGATGTTGAATTGATCTGTTAATTGAAATAGAAACGTTCTTTTTCATTCGGATTTTTAAATATTTTTACAGGCACAGTCATATGGAGAAATTTTCTGTCAGTCAGTGGGCTAAAGAAATCGACGGCCAACGGGAAATCCTTCATTTGTACGGAGGCGTCAAGCTGGAAGATATCAGGGGCATGAGGGCTCCTTTCCTGCAGGTCGGTGGAAATAACATGTTCGAAATGCTGTACACCAGCAACTTCACTTACGACTCCTCCATGCCTGTCCACGAGAACAATCCTCCTTTCTATCCTTATACATTGGATTACAACATGGGTCACGAATGTAGCATTCCGCCTTGCCCAACAAAATCTTTCCCTGGATTGTGGGAGGTAAGTAAATAGTTCGGTGAATCATTGTTTTTCATTTTAATTATCATTCATAGTATTCGAAAGAAAAGCTCAAAACTAATCACAATATCTGATTGTAGGTTGGAATGGTCATGTGGACGGATTACAGAGGTGGCCGGTGTTCCATGGGCGATGCGTGCGCAAATCCAGACAATGCAGAAGATGTTTATAAAATGCTTCGCAAGAACTTCGAACGACATTACAACTCCAATCGTGCTCCTTTCGGTTTGTTCTATCATGCAGCTTGGTTCACCACTCAACACTACAGGAAAGGGTACATGAAGTTTATCGAATATATCAACTCGAAGGATGACGTGTACATGGTTACCAACTGGCAGGCGATCCAATGGATGAGAGACCCCACTCCTCTATCAAAGATCCACTCCTTCAAACCATGGCAGTGCCCCAAAGATCCCGAGAAGCCTGGTGCTTGCCACCATCCGAAATCTTGCAATCTGAATTACAAAGGTGGAAGCAGAAATCTGAAGACGTGCCAACCTTGTCCTTCTACGTTCCCATGGACAGGAAGGACAGGATTTGATGAAGTATATGTTGTTTGAGAAAAAGAAAACGGAAATGTTTTGTTCTATTTTTTTAAAAGAAAAACTGTGATGAACATTGAGAGATTTGTTGATGTCAACAGCTTCTAAAGACTGTTTTTTCTGACATTCAGCGAAATTCTTTTAAAGAATCTTTTCTTTCACGGAAGCCAAAATGATTTGAAAAGATGAAATGTTTTTAAAAATTTAGAAACCGCCTTCTTTTTTTATACAATTCATATTTTTAGGCATTTATTGAGAATTACTCAAGATTTTCATTCATAAATTTTTTTGTGATATAAATATTACAAAATATTTAGAATTAAGTTTCGGTCCAAATTTTGTTCAATATTAAGCATACTAAGCATACTGTTCAATAACTTCCTTGACTGGAATGCATTTATTGAGAATTACTCAAGATTTTCATTTATAAATTTTTTTTGTAATATAAATATTACAAAATATTTAGAATTAAGTTTCGGTGCAAATTTTGTTCAATATTAAGCATACTATTTATTCCATAAAAAAAAATTAACGAGTCACTACTAAATTATTTTTTATAATTCAATAGAAAATTATCATTGTTTTAAATAAAAAAAGCATTTTTTTAATATTTTATTTGTAAGGCATCGCATTTTTATTAAATGATGCTTAATTAAAAACTATTCTAAATATAAAAGACGAAATATTAATGATTTAATTACTTCAGTAAGGAATGCTTATTATTGGATAACATTGTAGAAAATTGATCAATCCACATTATTATTTTTAAGCATTAATTTTTAAATTTATTTTAAAAATTGTTTATAGTTTTTATGGAACTAAAAATATGGCAACCACTTTTCATTAATACTCACTGAAAACTAGTTTTTATAACAATTAATCAGTTGCATGAAATTCAAATTTGAAACAAAATATCACTAATTACGAAGAAATAACGTATTTTATACTTGTGAGATTCATTAATGAATGGATTAAATATATTACAAAGCTGTATCTTTAAAAGTATTCTATACAAAAATACTTTTAAATGCTTTAATTTATAACAAAAATGAAATTTGAATTTCAGCCTGATATTTTTTGAATTAAAAATGATATAATTAATGTTATTTTTATATATAACGTGAATGATAAACGAGTGAATGATTTTAGAATTGTTCTTTATTTGTTAAATCTATAAGTTTCGTAATGCACCGTAATCTGGATAACAGAGAAACAACCTCACTTTAGTATTTCATTATTTTTCTTACGTTGAAATTTTCCAGCTATATAACGTACTAAAAGATATTAATATCTTAAATACTATAATATAATTAGATAAAAACTGTTTCTTAAAAATGTGTCACTTATTTATAAAGTAATTCATATTATTCAGTATTTTAAGTTTTAGGGTTCAATATATATAATTTAAAATATGGCAAAATAACAATATTTTTGACGGGATCAGTTTAATAAAATGTCTAATTAATCGATGAATGAAATAAACATTATCATGACCTCAATATTGTATAAATATTTCTAAATAATTTAGATTTTGACAAAATGAATAAAAAATTTCACAATTGAACCAATCTGATTTTCAATGCAAGAGACATCAACGAAAACGTTCAGAGCTACAAAAAACTATTTAGAAAATTATGTTAAAGTAATCCTATGAACTACAATGCAATTTAAATTTCCCAATTGTTCGCAAACTTTAAGAAAATTATTCAAATATTAAAAGTTATTTTTTTACAAGATTATTACTATTATATAATTGTTTTCTATGTCTGTTGTTATATATTTACTTTTGTTACTTAAATGTATGATGGAGAAGAATTGAGAGAAATGCATTGATTTTCGCATCCATCAATCCATTGATAATGTAAAGGAATGTCATGAAAAATTTCATTTGATCCACTTAGCTATTGTTAAAAGTTCGCATTATTTAACATTCTTTGTTGGCACGCAGCACACTTAAACTGCATATTACAAAATTTCTCCATTTTCGGAGAACATTTGGTGATGGGCGTGTATGTTGTTTGTTAAAAAAATAAAATTATTAAAAAAAAATCTGATTTCATTATTGTGGTCATTTGCCATTCACATCCAGACAAAAAAGTATAGTCGTATGCTGTAGATACTAATAAAAAATACAAGATGCTTATTAAAATGTCTGACAGATGTTGTGGTTTAATAAAATAAAAATTTAAATTAACAACATTAATGATCAGATTCAAAGAACTTGATGTCAATGGATTTCTATTAAGGAGAAGACTAATTGATATCACGTAAAAGTACAAGGCTAAAATGTTTGCTACTGTGATAATAACGTTGAATCTTAAGTCATCAGAATTTGACTTCATTGCAACTGAACTGATAAACAAATCTGATATAGTACTGCAGTTTGGAGGAAGGGGGGGGGAATTGCAATGCTATATCAGACTTGTTTACCTAAGAAAGAGTCCAATCCATTTGAGAAATGGACACACACAACTAAGTATAGAAAAATATATACTTAAACTAGAACTTAAAAAAAAGAAAAAAAAAGCTATTCAATAGGAAAAGGTTACTAAAACATCGTAAAAAATGTAAGTTATTCAATAAATTAATTCCAAAAGTTAATTATAATTTCATTACTTTATGAATTGTTAACGATCAAAATATGTTAAATAATGTATAAAAGATATCCTCTTCTCATCCCATTCTTTAATATGCAAAAAAGCTAAAACATATTTTATGTAACAAGCTATTCAGCAAAAATGTATTTTATGAAAAGATATTAAAAATATAAATAAGCAAATATTATATTCAAAATAACAGGTTGACATATTGATATAATAATGTCGAAATAAATTATTTAACCATCTGGGTGCATTTGATGAACCAAGACATCGTGTATTCCTTTAACTTATTTCATTTGTGTTGTAACAGTGCTTTTAGTTGTATCGCATAATTATAAGAGTACGTAATCATAAACAAGAATTTTTGCAAAACTTACTGATTTTATATATTTAAAAAAAATAATAATTCATAGAAGTATTGAAAATCTTTACATTTGTAAAATATAAAATCAGAATTTTAACGTTTACTGACAGCATATGTAATAAGTTAATCAATTCATTCCAATTTCAGTATTTGATAAAGATTAGGAAAAGGTATATTGTACTTTTATAGTTAAAATAAATCAATAAGTTTTGCAATTTCATTTATTTTCAATGAAGGCATATATTTTTGAATTACAATTTTAACATTTTAGTACAACTCCCTTTAGGGAAAAAATAATGCAACTGCTGCAAATGTTTAACAATTGAACGATTTCACAAGCAAATCAATTCCACTTTTTAAGCGAAAATATTGTTCATATTTTTAAATATTTACAAGCTTATCAACTTGCATTAAATATACTTTTTAATTTATTTCACAATACTTGTACATGAAAATATTCAAATAAACAAAATTTATAACATGAAAAATTTTATGTTGTACAAAGGAAATATTGAAGACATTTAATATTAATAGGGCCACCTAGCAATATACTATACATGCAAAAATATTGAATCTTCAAAAATTCACCATATAAATGTGGTCACATGGGTCACACAAGTCAGTTTATGACAAGAGAAAGTGACTGTTTTATTTAACTAGTGAAAATATTTTCCAGTTTTTGTTTAAGTCTTTTCTAGTTGTATTGAATGTGTTATAATTTATTTTAAAAATTTAAAGATTCAGACATTCAAAATAAATATTAATATTGTTCTATTTAGTATCAGCTTGTAAATTTAACAGGAAAATATTTTTAAAAAAACGAAAATGTAAAAAATTTTTATTGTAAAGTTAAAAATGCATAAATAGCTTTACAAATAAAACACGATACTATTTTTTTATTGAACATTTCTATATTAGTTAAAAATTGAAGTTTAGTTTTATTAAACTTAAAATATAACAAAATATTTTTCTTGAAAATTCAATTGAGATAATGTTAATATAAATTTTTGTAAATAAGCACTCACTTGCTGGGAAAATGAAAACACATTTTTACTTCTTTCCTAATGAAATATAAGAAAATAGGTTACAATAGCATTCTTCTTATTCAAATCAATTAAGGAGAGCATTTCCTTAAATGATTTTTTTGCTTTACGGTTAACATGACGATAACTGAAAGACAGAGCCCTAATCCTTCCGCTAGATATGGGTATGATTTTAAAGTAACAGTGATAGTGTGTAATGTAAGCCATAATGCTTAATTAATCTTATTAGGATAGAAGTGTTGCACTACGCCTAAATGATTAAAAATGTTTAAATTTAGTATTTTTTATGTGCTTATCCAAATGACATTACTGAAAGGCAAGTTGGATTTATAATTTTTGCTAATAATGCTGCTCTCAGTGAATATGTCATTTTCCAAGAACATTTATGCAAGTCAATCATACTCACATTTTTTTTTTTTCCATAATTTATTATATTAAAATTGATGTTGATGGTTCAGTGTCATCTATTTAGATGTCATGCAGACATATACCAGAATCTACAAAAACAAGTTTACAATCATTTTAGAAATCATAAGCAGAAATGAAGTTATAAATTAAAATTTCAACTGGTAAATTCTTATTATATGATTATTTTTAAGATAATTTTTTGCTATTAAAATTTAACAAATAAAAAGATATCTTTACTTTTCTCATTTAAGTCCTGTACCGAAGTTATGTGGGTTAAAAGGTATTTAACTAGGTAATATTCAAGAAAAGTTTACATATGTAACATAAGCATAAAAATAAAATAATTTTTCAAAGTAAGGAGAAAAGAATAGGCTCTATAATTTGAAGAGAGCAATTCTATTATTGAAGCAATTGAAATACTTGTAAAATTTGTACAACTTTACAGCCTTAAAAAGTATAATAAATCAATAAATAAATAAAAAGTAACACAAAGTCAAAGGAAGAAAACAATTGAATTAAGTATTAATGGAAGCCTTTTATTTCAAAAAACATACATTCAGTTTTTTTAATGTCCAAATTTATACATTACACAAATAGTTGATATGTTGTAACATAAATGACATTGTTGTGATTTTGTTTTAAATTTAAGCGCAGATTTGACATAAGATATTCAAATAGAGCTTGGAAATCTAAGTTTATTTAACAAGAGCCATACGAAGTAATCAATATTCTAAATACACTTATCAAGTGATATAAAATATTTTGAAGTTAAAGCAATTACTATAGTTAAGACAATGATAAGAGTAACTTAAATTATTGTATAGACACAAAAATGTTTTTTTTTTTTTTTCCAAAATATTCAGTTAAAATTTTAAACTGGCCTGACATTTATGGCAAATGAACCATTATATATAAATAGGTTTCATCACAAAAACAAAAACAAGTGACATGTTCAGTGCAAATTTCTATTTACATAGCACACATTTTATCACATAATAAATGTTATTCAGTCTAAACACGTATTTCCTGGTAAACTTTTCTTTCAAGTTACCAACCATTTTACAGATAAATATTTATGCCTTATAAACACATTTACAAGTTCCAATAATAATTTTAAATATATAAGGATTAGAAAATTTTGCTCTGCAGCAAGTTTTTTTTTTCTTTTTTTCCTTAAATTTAGAAACAAAATTTTCAAAGCTCTAAATGTTGTGCATTTTTTTAAAAACACAGTAAATGTGATAATCAAATCAAGCTAATTGTATTTGATAAAATGATTGAGTAGTCAGAGGTTACAGAAAAATTGTAGGAATTTAAAAAATACAAATCACTTATTCCATAAATAATCAATAATTATGTTTAATGATTGAGAAAGACTAGTAATTTATAATGATATGAAAATGAAAACTGACTTATTACTTAACATAATTTACAATTATTTTTGAAAAAATAAGCTCCTACAAATGAAAAATTCTGAATCTATACAATGTTTACAAAATATAATACATAAATTTACATTATTTCAAATAATTCAGAAAAGAAACAAAAAATGATTTTAAGTACTGAAGTATTTAAAATGAAAATTTAAAAAGTGAAAATGTCAGTGCTTTACATTTCACATAAAATTTTTAATGAAGTTTGATTGATTGGATATCACAACACATTAATGCCATTGTTGACCAATCACACGAAAGTCTTATTCCTATCTGATATTCACAAATATATACAGCAAATACAAATTTGTAGCCCACCTACTGAGTCGCAGCAAAGTATCTAAAACAAAACATAAAGAATTACTATATAGAAGTTTTGAAAAAATTAAAAACATAATCAAATTTCAAATACTATAACACACACTTCAAACAAATATACAAACACTTTTAAAGACCAATTAAATAATCTAAAACTAAAAATGAAATAATTAAGGAGCTTGTTTTAAAATGTTTTTAAAAGCAACTGTAAAAAAAAAGGGGGTGGGATTTTAATTTTAAAAAAACAATTTGAGAAAAAATTACTTCTAGTATATATATATATATACATATCCTTTTGAGATCTGTCTCGCTGTATAAATTTCTTATACATAAAAAATTAACTGAAAATTTTTAATCTCAATATTAATTAGAAAACCATTGGACACCATTTTTCTTTCAATTTTTTAAGAATATTTAATGTTTTCAATAGACTTGGCACTACTTTTTTTTTTTTTTTTAATTTAGTAACTGATTCAGAATCTACAGTGCCATGGTGGGAAAAGGCATGCATGTTTCTTATTTTTTAACTGACTTTTTTAAAAAACATTGTCAATTCGATAGCATTAGAAGGCTTACATATTTCAATGGATGATCAAATCATTAGAATATTGACCTGGAGCAATTGGTTTAATTAAATTTTAAAATTATCACTGATTACAAAATCATTGATGTCTAAAATTTTGTTCCAAAGCAATTGAAAATTTAACAATTTTACATTATTTTTATTCCATCAGAGGAAGTATAGAAATTTTGTAAAATGTGGTGATATTTTCATTGAATTATACCTACATTATGTTGATAAGGCTACCAAAAAGGTTTGTGCATAAAAAAATATATTTATAAGAAATAAAATGTATAAAATTTTTAAATTTCTTCTGCACATATGCACCACTGGCAAAAATCAATGAAAAAAAGTTTAGTTGAGCAACCATATTGTAGTCAAACTTTTGAGCTTTTTTCTCCCCCTCTATTTTTCCAAAAATGTTTAAAATATTTTAAATGCAAATGTGTTTGGTTTCTGAGATACAAATATATTAAGTTATTTTGCATTCTTTACATTTGTCTATAGATTTTATTTTTTCCCATGTTCACAATTCTGTTACTTTTTCTGTAAAGTTATAAATTCTGGATGAGAGCTTAGAATACCTCATTTGCAATATACTTTTACCAGATGGATTGATCCTTTCATTTTTCAATCCTTAAATACAGGAGCAATATATGATCTGAATCTATGAATGCTATTTTTGCATTAGAAGACATCCTATGCAACATTCCATGAATTTATTATAATGCTGCCAATAGTAATTGTAAATAATAGGTTTGTAAATTTAAAAGAAAACACAATTTGGAACAAAACTATGATACTGCATACAAAAGGGAATTTCATGTTATGAATTCACATTACCCAATTTTTATTATATGAATCACACAGGTTTTTAAAAAGCAACTTACAAATTTTAAACCACAAGATCGTCATCATTCAAAGCAGGAACAGGATCTCTCCAATATGTAAAGTAACTATATGTTTCAGGTGAAGAGAAAATGGGGCTAGGATGGCCATTCACTTTAATGCTTCGTTTCAAAGGTGGGAAAACATGGTCTACGTCATCACTTAATCGGGAGTATCTGAAAATGAGAAGTAACATATTTATAAGAAATTTAATACTGTGTACAATTTAAAATTGAAAGCAAAGTAAAATTTTGATTGAAAACTAGGACAGCAATTAAAATTATTAAATAAATATCACAAATAAACATATTCTAAAAGATATTTACCATCAAAACACTTTATCTAATCTTATGGTGCTTAAAATATAAATATTTACCACTGAAGTTTAGAATATGGACATCTAGTTAAAATTGTGGTAGATGGTTGGTAGAAATTATTTGCCAGAATGCTATTTTCTTGGAGAAGGGGAACAGATCTTTAGTATCAAACTGATTCTTTAACATTGCAAATATAATGAAATTAAAATTCTTAAACTATTGCACTCAAAACCACAGTACAAACCTTTGAGATTTTCAAACAAAAAAAAGCATGAATGACTTTCTATTCAAACAATTTCCTTAAAAAAGAATTCTTTGAATACAAAAGATGGGCATCCTTTTAAACATCACAAATGAAAACGTATCAAGATACCTGAAATTCTATGTTTATATATATATATATATATATATATATATATATATATATATATATATATATATATATATAACATTTCAACTTATACACTGCCTTTTTTTTTTAAGTATAAAAGTACTTTTATCTAATAGAAGACATAACTATGTTGAGTTAGTTCTTATTACTGACAAATTCTTCCAAATTATACTATTTATTCTGAATTGATATTTTTCTTACACATAAGGTAAATCATGTGTTAATAAAATTACTATCAACTTTTACAAGACAGAATGATTTTCAAAAGTACATGCTATAGAAAAAGTAAGAGGAAACTTTGAACAAAAGAACCTAATTAATAATGCACACAATGAGACAAATAAAAGCTTGGCATATATAGATATGGATATTTAAATGCATTCACTCACTTCAAGATTTTTATTCAAGTTCCTGTTGACCATGAGTATAATTTAGCTTTTTAAGTTTTTGGATGTGATCACAGCCCCCATTGGACAACGGCAGTTCTATTTTTATTTTCTCTACATCATTTAGGGTGGCTAAATCTAGGTTTCCTCTCTTATGACAGATGAATACAGCCCACTACCTATAAAAAGTCCTACTGGAAGTCCTACAGTCTTCAGTAAATAGTCATTGTGTCAAAGTAATGTTTTCTTACTCACAAGAGTTGCTCCCACTTATCATTAAACTAATTATACAAATATAGTCATGTCTTCCAAATGTAAGCACATTTTTTTACATACTATGTTTTATAAACACTTAATTTAAACCAAGGTAAAATGTCATTCACCTCACTATTTTTATAATACATAATAAATTAATTTTTTTAAATACATATACACAAATTATGAACTATAATGAAACTTTAAGTCTTAAATACATAACATCTTAATACATAAAGCTAGGTTTTCTCAAAATTTGAATTTTATAAGGTACATATTTTTATAATATTAAAACCTAGAAAAGAAGTATAATTTTTAACTTACGAGGATTGGAATGAATGTATCAATTCTAGCTTGAGTTCGCCTTTGTGATTAATGGTAAATATACGTGTAAGTGGTATTCCAACAGCTCTGTAAGCCCAATTGTCCTGAAAATATTAAAATATAAATAAGAGTCTTTTACAATATGTATCTGAAAATACTTAAAACTAATTGGATGAGATCTAATTAATACAGGTTATCATAGTTTATCAATAACTTCATTGGCATAACAATCATGCACTACTTTAACATTCTACTTTTTTTCTTTATTAAATTTACAGAAACTTAAGTAGTCAACATTATCTCATTTGATCTTCAACAAAATTAAAAACTGAAGTTATTGAGAGTGTCTATGCATGTTAAGTATTTATAGGGCTTCATTTTTTACTGCTATTTTAGGTAAATAAAGTTAATGTCAATATATTTCTGGCTACACATATCTGACAATTCAGCTAACTAAACATAGGCAAGCATCCTCATATTTCCAATAAGTTACTTACATACTCCTCTACAGACTTTTGAAAGATATTAAATTGACCAGGACCTATAGTTTTTAAAGACTCAAACCTGCACCCACCCAGCATCAAAATCAAACACTTAAAATAAAATATCAGTTTATTACTAAGCAGCACATACAGCTTAGATCTGATGCTCTTGCAGTTCATAACTTAAAGCTTAACAATTGACTATAGAAGTCTTTTAATGAGATGGTATTAATCAATATAGACTAAGGTCCAGACACTGCTATGCTTAAAAATAAGATGTTTGTTATTATCATTTAAATAATATCGCAGCTTATGCAGTAAGTTAAATCTTTCTAATTTTATATTATATATATATATATATATATATATATATATATATATATATATATATATATATATATAATCCTTTTTATTCCAATCACTCTTACAAGAACAGGTAAGCCAAGTGTTTCATTATTATACTTATACAACACCACGATTTAGATTAGGAAATAAATTATAGCATTATTTCCATTTTCACTTTAACACCTACAAACAATTATTGATACTTGCCTCTTCAATATACATCATTCCCTAATTGATTATCATTTCAATAAAAAAAATATGTTTTTCTTAATATATTCATTAACATAATAAGTGAATTTGTGTTACAACACCTAGAAGTTCAGCTGCCATGAAGAAAAATATATAATATTTAAAAACGTTAAATTTGAACAGTTTTAAATAAGAATTTAAAGAAAGTTAAGAACTGTTAAGCATGATTGTAAATATAAGTCATATGCTCAAGATTCTTTGCAGTTAAATAAAAATTTTATTCTGCTACTTTTTAATATAGAATGAAAAATAAGAAAGATAAAAATTATCTACAGTTTAAGCAATTTAATATTATAGATTAAGCAATTTAATCTTATTAATTTAATCAATTTAATCTTATTAAGCAATTTCTACCTTATAGAAATGAACACAAAAAAGAAAAAATTAATAATTTCCAAAACACATTAACAACTTTAAGTTACTTGAATTCTCGTGATAACTTTTGAGCATATATATATATATATAGAATTCTTTCAAAATAATAAGACAGCAGCTTTCTTACGTTTATTTTATTTCCAAATCCAGCATAGAAGGGGTTTCCCATGACTGATGGAAATAATGTTTGTATATCTTTTAAGCAACTTATTTTAAATTCTTCTGGTTTCCTCTCTATAACTTCCCTAAAAGTAAATGGAAATTGTTATAATATATATATATATATATATATATATATATATATATATATATATATATATATATATATTAAAGTATATGTTATTATATGAAAAATTATAAGAATTGAAAGCTATATCTTTAGAGTTGTGAAATGTTTATTTAATAAGCTTTAGTATTAAATCTGTAAAGAAAAGAAGATGCATTCATTCCCTTTGAGAATAAATTAGTACACTTGAATCTTAATCTGAATTAAAATTGCAAAATAGTTTTTCCAAACATGTGCAGTTTTTCTTGATATAAGTAGTCAACTTTATATGATAATAAATGAATATAGAGGAAATACATGCAATACAGATAGCTAATATATTTTGTAATTCCTTTTTAAAAGTATTGTAATTCATGTATTTTTTCTAATTTTTTTAAAGTTACTTTATCATTTATTTGAAAACATAGGGAACAGTATATATAAGGTTTGTTATTTACAATTTCTAATCAACTTATTTTAAATTCTTCTGGTGGTTCATTCAAATAACTTTCTAAATAACTAAATGCAAAATAACTTTCTCTTTGTCCACTGATGAGAAAAGACAAGTTCAATATATAATTTTTTATTTTAGTTTTTCTGATTTTAATTTTCACACTTACTTAAACAATAATATTTCTTTAGATTTTTCTTATAGAAAAATTTCTAATTTTAAAAAATCTATCTTGGTTTTTACTATTTTAGTTTTATATTTTTATTTATTTTGTTTAAAATGTTCTGAAATAATTTACATTGTTAATTACTTAATTTAGTTATTTTTTAAATTTTTACTTTAAAATTAAAACACATTTAGTCTTGCAAATAAATGAATTAATTCATAGCTTACCTATGCAATGCACTGATAAGTGATGTTGGTGAGAGTAGTAAAGGACCATCTGGTAAACAAATTTCACCTTGCCTAACTTTTCGCAAGTAGTCTCTGGTTATGCGGGCTTGACCAATTGCCCTGGCAGAAAGGTACAGAAATTTATAACCATTGCTCTGGATTTTAGAGAAGAGTTTGGTTACTCCTAGTTGTGCCCAGCTGTGACCAACTATGGGCAAAATATGCCCCAAAACATCAGACCTAATAATAAAATAAAACATTTTTCAAATACTTTTTAGCAAAATGCCTTTATACATTTGAAAGAAAAGATAAAAAGATTTGTGCCCTCTGGTTAAGATTATTTTATCGAGTATTAAATATTTACATATGTATATATTAAATATACCAACATAGTCTATATTAAATTTTTGAATAACCTAGCTTAGGGCCTATTTTAGCAATAAATATTTACCTGCTATCAACAAATAAATGGGCACAAATATTAAACCATAAAAATATTTTGAATAAAGATATAAAAGTATTATTAAAAATTTACAATCATTTTTAAATCACAGGTCAGGTTTTTAAAGATTCAAATATAATTCTTATCTCTAAAGAAAGTAAGAAATCAAATTTTAACTTCACAAACATTTTCTTTACATAAACCACATTAAATCCTTTCTAGGATTAAATAAATGCACATGACTATTGTTTTGATTTGTTGCTAAATTATCTTTTTATAAATGATCCAGATCAGCAGTTTAAAGTACTTCAATTTTCAGTGTTTAAGGAGGGAATTTAAATTATAAATTGAAATGAGACCAGAATAATAACCATTTAGTTGCTAATTTATACACATACAACTATTACACATACATATCTGTGTGTGTATACACATCCTCACAACATATACATGTTGTATAGAATTAAAGACGTCTTCCATGTTTATTCAAATTTTACGGATCTAAATATTATGAAAGAATAATTTTTTAAAATTTATAGTAGATTTCTGATCAGAAAGGAAAAGATTAACAAAAATTTTTATCAAACTAACATTTTTATTTGTTTTTCATAAATCAGAAATAATTTTAAAAAATTCAGAATATAAATATGGGTAAAAAATGAATTTTATAACCAAATTTCTTGAATATACAATACAGTGGAATATGTTTATTACTTAAAATATTAACATGCATGATAAAAGTTTAGAAACTATTTTTTTTATTGTTTGTTATTCAACGCTTATTTTCTGCACATAAGAGCTAATTAGAGCAGGACCTACATCTTAAAATGGATTCCTACCCACTGCAAATATCTATGACCAAGGAAGGATTTGAACTCACAAACTATTGAATGAAAGGCCAGAGTGCTAACCCTTCAGCTGCCAGCTCAGTGATACATACGTTTCCTCTTAACAATTCAATAAAAGCAGCAACTTTTTTACATTGTTTTTCTCTCAATTACTTTTCCTGTTAGCAAGAGCTACAGATTACTCATATTTTTTACTAGTTTTTTAAATAATTATAATAAGCAGTAATTATAGATACATATTGATGGACAAACATTTTGTACTAATTTTATTTCAAATAGTATGGCTTAAAGATTTTCATAATACCTATCACACAAATGACAGTATCATTACAAACTTTCCCAAAATATCATATTCATTTACATTTATTCATTTAGTTAAAATCTAATATAAAAACATGATAAAAAATTAATTTTTTTAAAAAAAATTTATATTAAATTTTAATATTAGAATTAAGATATGAAATTAAAACAAATATAAAATTCTAAGTATGTAAGTATTTTAACCATTATCTTAATACAATAACATTGTTTTCTAAATTGAAAAAAAAAATGAAACCTCTTCTGTAAATCTATTTTTTTTATAAGAAAAAATCAATTTTAAGATTTTGAAATACATTACTTTTTGTCAGAGATAATATTTATAATTTTTTCTCAAGAATTCTGAACAGCATGAGGAAATAATACGTTAAGATAATATAACTAAATTTTACTATTCAAGGATTTAAGGATGTTTTGTAAGAAATTAATTAGAACAGTTATCAATAAACATAATTTTTAATAATGAACTATTGTTTACAATTAGTCTCATAACACAAACAAATTACAGTTTTTCAGATATCTAAAGAGAGATTATTTTTCATTTATATTGACATTTTCATCCCAGCAGTACAACTGTCATACCACAAAAGTGTGCGTCTTGGAAGAATAGCTGTGGTACAGCAATTGTACCATGGTACATTCCCCTTTCAAGCGTTCAACTTTTTCCTATTCAAATTTCATCAATCAGTTGAGGGAGATTCAATTGCTGCTGTTTTGTGTCTGAAAGTTGAAAAACTAGGTAATGGTCAGAGCAGAGAATTTTGGCAAAAAACTGAATTTTATGCTCTTTTTTAAAAGGAAAGCATATTTATCTTTGCTTTAGCATATTTTTTTCATTACCACTATTTGCTTTTTTAGTCCCTTGAAAAAATAATTCTGATGGTTTCACATTATAAAGGTTCAAGTGTTATAAAAAGGTAACACACAAAAAAAAAAAAAAAAATAAATAAATAAATAAATAAAAACGTGAGCACAAAGATTTTATTTTATTGGATGAATTAAAAGAAGAAAATTTTGCAAATAATCATTCTAATTGCTGTGTTTCAATCTAAATCCAAAGTTAGTAGTTTCCTTGATCATAATAACGATGCAGATTTCTATGCATCATTCACTTTTGTAATGTAATGCGAAAACAAATGACAAACCTATATTTTTTTATTTAAAAGTACTGAATAAATAAATATTTTATTTGATGAACTTCAATATTTTTTCAGGAGGTATTTTAAATTATATTGCAGATGAAACAAAAAAATATGTTTCACATATATAAGTTTATATATATGTACACAATGTCTTATTGTTACAACATACATTCTTAAGCATATACAGAATATTTTTATTTTTACTTGCAATAAAAAGAGATTTAACTATATTTCCATTTATAGTATATATCTGTTGATTGTGTTATTTAATCAGGTAATTTCATATTTATGAAAATTTGAGAGTCTCAGCGATGTAAGTATGTCTTTCTGATTTTCACAGTAGCTTGGGGAGGGGGGGACATTGTTTTTACATTTTTAACAATTATAATAACTAACAAAATGAGACCATCTCTGATCCAATCCTGATTAAATTTGCATATTTTGAGACTGATATTTAATCAATTTATGGTCCAAATTCTTAATTGAATACTAAATTATTCTTAAGGAATATTTAGTATTCCATATCCTGTGTAAATAATTTTAAGAATTAAAATAATTCTTAAAATTATTTACACAGGAATATTTATTAGAAAAAAATTTAATTCAATGATTTCATATGAAATCCACTGTCTTTTGTATACATTGTAATATTAGTATACAATATAAACTAATAGATAATTGTATTTGTAAAAAGAAAGAAGTTTTCGATTTGATGAACTCAATTTATATATTCGTCATTTAATTATAAAATTGAATTTCAAGTTTAAATCTGATAGAGCAATTTACTATCATTAAGATGTTTATGCATTTTTGTTTTCATTTTTACTTGAAATATCTTCATTAAATAGCAAATATAATGCGAGAGCTTAACATCCTCTCCCACGGAACTAAATATGATCTACTGTTTCGAACATGTTTTTTGAGGTGGAATATACTCAATTTGATCCCGCCCACAACTGGACAATAAGAACTAAATGTTGCATTTCTCCTTTTTCCTGCATATATGTATGTTGGAACAAAAACTAGACAACTTTCTGTGTTTCTTCCTTACGACATTTAAATCAGGCCTTTTGTTCATTCTATGACAACTTTAAACACTTTAGATCTCACAAATAGAACATGCAAGTAGAAATGAACAGCAATAAATCTTAAAATGAAAGTATTTCCAATCATAAATTGAGATAGACTGCACATTTAAAGTTGACAGTTTATTTACTCTGCAGTTTTAATTTTCATACAAAATTAAAATAAACACGATTTTTATTTCTTAAAGATAATTTAATAAGCATTCCTCTATACAAATTTTCAAACACTAATGATAAGAATTTAATGGAAATGTTATCTGAGATTAACATGAATACATTTTAGGACGTACTCTTTAAATGAACAATTTTTAAGGTTTCGGTCTCTGAAATATGAACAAATTTTACAATTTATTATACAGCAAAAACAATTTTATAAGCAATTAACCTGAATACTATGAGTGAAAGTAGTTCACAATTCAAATTTGATCTCAACATTCATTGCATAAAACATTTCATACTCAGTCACAGAAGCAAGGAAAAGGGAAATTACAGTTTTAAGCTTTTCCCCCTCTCCCAAAAAAGAAAAATAGCAGATATTTTAATCTGATAAATATAAAAATCCCTTATAACATAAAATTTCCATAACAAAAGGAAGCAAAAATCATTAATATTGTTAACATATAGCTCATAATCTTTTTCAAATACAGCTTCAGTATTTTTCATGCATTTGCTCATAAAAAAATTATTAGTTCACAATATCTTTAGTTATATTATTTAATATCAGGTATGCTATTTTTAGGAATGTTTTTAAATTTATTCATTTATTTAATTGGCTTCAAGAAAATTCAGCAATAATGTTTCATTACTTTAAAGAAAACTGCCATTTCACATGTTTGCTAAAAATCAATTTAATCTATGAAATTTATCATGTAATTATTTTACATGATAATTTCAGAAAATTCTCTATACTAATTTAATATATACCATATCATAGTTTAAGAAACAGACTAAATTTGTTTCACATACACAAGCATATATTTTAATCTGATTATAGTAAACAACAAATTGAAAAAAGAGACGATTACTTATTGATAAATATAGTATTTATGGTAAACTATTTAATTTTTGACAGAATTATGGCAAACCCAGGACAGAATATCACCTCAAAAAATAAAGATTCGTTATAGCGAGATCATAAGAACTTATGTGGTTTGAAAACAACCCTCTCCTTTCTGTCAGAAAGGTAAGAAACTTCTTGTGCCATTGTAGAAGTTTTTTTTAAAATAGAAATATTAGACTCAAAAGGTTAAGTGATAATTAGATGACAAATTATACTTAAAAAACAATTATACGCTTCTTAAATTTAAAAGTTTAATATCTTCTAGGTCCACACATTCTATAAAAAATACTGCACTACATAAAAAATGTAAGTAATAATTCTTACTTAGTTATGGTTCCATCGATATCAGATATCACAATTTTGTCATCGTAATTCCATAAGAAGACATGACAAGTACACTTTGTTGTGCCTTGATAAGCAGTTGTAACACTGAATGTAAATTCATTGGATCCACTACATAAGTTCAAGTTTTCCTAAAAATGGGTTTTTAAGCAAATTAAATTAATTTGATTGAACTAATGACAAAAATTCACTCAATTAAACTTTATATTAGAAAAACAGAATAGAACTAATAAATTTCACTCACGAGACTTCATGGAAAATTTTCAATGAAATTAAATTTCATAATATAGTTATTAAAAAATGATAAAAAAATGTTAGCACTTAAACAAATCAATTAAAAACATTTTTTAGATTAAAAATATTTCAGATAAACTATTATATTATTATGAAAAATATTCTTGTGATTTATTCTTTTATTGAAAAAAAAATTAAAGAGAAAAGTTTCACAAAACAAAAATAGGTTTTTCTTGGCCACTTCATGGCTACTTTTTTTGTTTGGGCTGATTCAATAACAAGAAAAAATTTTAAGTAGATAACAAACCAATAAGCAATTGAATTAAGGGCAGAGTGTCAGCTCAGCTTTAAAGTGTGGGACCAGTACATTTAAATATATTTTAACCAGCACATTTAAATGTATTTTTGCAAACCAGTACATTTAAATATATTTTTGGCATCGTTCAATGATAAGTAAATACATAAGTATATATAAATAATTTGAAAACTGATGATTGGAAGAAGCAATTTGACTACAGTTTAATTTTAAATTTTGCACTCAATTCATAACAGTGGTAGATTAGTTTCTCAAATGTTTATTTATTAAAATAAATTAGAAGATCTTGAGAAAAGATGTTTAAATGAGTATTTTTCTCAATAAAAAAATAGATTTTAACAAAAGATGTAGATACAAATAGTTTGAAGCTGTATAATCCCATTTTGCATGAAAAAAAGCTAATTTTACCACTTAAAATGAGTTAGACAAAATTTAAAAAGACACAAAATATTCAAATTCATCAATTGTTTAAATGAAGCTTAATGCAATTACAATTCATCTGATAAATCAATGGTAAATGAAAGCAAACAAACACAGTTTCTTCAAAAATTCAATCATATTTACTGAATACAAATTATATAATACAACAATCAAATTTCAAGTTTTAAAATTTATATATATATATATATATATATACACACACACACACACATATATATATATAAAGTTTGAGCTTTTTTTATAACTGTAGCATTAAATGTAGATGAATGCTACATCATGATTTATTACATAATGATTCATATTTTCTCTTATTTTATACAGAAACTTAAATAACAATAACTCCTGCAAAATTATATTTTAGAATTTTCTAAAATCTAAGTTTGCTAAAGAATTTTTTTTTTAATTTGATAATTGAAATTGAGAAATCTGTTATACAAAAATGATAGTAAATCCATAAAAATAGAATAGGTATCCAAAGTTTTATAAATATCGGCAGAACTGTAAGTATGCATAAACAAATTGAAAATGTATAGTTTTGTGCTCAAAGAAATCATACATATATATGAATTTAACTGATACTTACCAAGAAACATTAAAATGCACCATACGCTTGTCATTTTTTTTTTTTTTTTTTTTTTTTTGGTGAGATGGTTATGCGTCTTTTAATTTGTAATATTTATAAATTATGATCATAAATATTACAAAAGTTTTTACATTTTTAGAAACAATTTTAATATAATTGTGCCAAGGCAATAAGTTTGAAAGCTTAACTGTGAAAAAATAAAAATAACTTACTATTTGCTTAGAAGTTAATCTTAGTGACTTTTTATATTTTTCTTTTGTAGGCTGATCATTCTCTCCTTCAATAACAATGCTTGTCTTTTTGGCAACATTCCGAGTTTGAGCAATGGATTCAACATCTGAAGGCAATGGAGGGTTAACATGCATTCTGCAAGGCAGAGTAATCCAACTTTAACTTAATGGTGTGTAGTATAAATATAACAATAACATAAAAGAAACTTTAAAAACACTAGAGAAATTTTCTTATCACAGAAATAAGGAAATTAAAATTTAATAACCTAAATAAAAATGCAGCAGCCACAGACATGAAACATGACATTTAAACATGAGAAAATACTTTTCATCTTCAATTTACATTGTTGACACTGATTTAATTGAAAATTTGAGTACTAAAATTGTTTATCTAAAAAAGGATCATGTAATAATAAATACAAAATATTAAGTAAACATTACAATAACAATCCTTTGATAGGTGATAATACATTTAGAAAAGTTATGATTCTTCAAGTTTCAAAAATATATGCGCAACATTTTTTTGTATCACTGAAATATTAACAACAGTTTTGTGCTTTATATGTATTTATTTGTGAATATTAAATTTAAACTTAAAATATTTTTGGCAACAGATTTACAACACATCAATTAATGTTTCACCTGCATGGGCAGTAGTGATCAAAAAGACACCAATTTATGCAATTTATTAGATCAATATAAATATAAGTTTGACTATAGTTAAATAGCAAGTATATATACACACACACAAATATATATAAAAACTTGCTATTTAACTATAGTCAAGCTTTATTACACAATCATATTCCATTAATAATGTTCTTTGAGATGTCCTGACTAAGACATGCTAAGAAAAATTTTATAAATTTACTTAACTCAATTACTTAGAGAGTTAAATTATTTAAAAATTTTATAAATTTACTTAACTCAATTACTTAGGGAGTTAAATTTTTTTATCGTTTCACTCCTTTCTCATTAGACTTAATCCTTTTCAGATACAATATTTAAATTGCTAGAGTACATAAATATTTTTTTAAAAAAATAATAAAAATTCAGCCTTCTAATACAGCTATGTTAGTCTAAAAATTTTATTAAAATTTATGTAATTCTCAGGAGTATCTCAAATATTCCATCCATCCACCCATACACATATATATATATAGATTCTATAAATTTTGTAAGTTTATATATTAATGTATTGTAAAAAAAAATTGTAATTAATTTTATTCGGTGCTATTTTAAGCAGTCTTGCTTCATGGAGAGTGTGGAAAAGTAATTTTTTTTATCCCATTAAATCAATATTTGAAATTAAGCCAATAAACTGTTGAAGATTAAAGAAATAACCATTCAACTGAAAGCTTAGTTACTTAAGCATTGATTCATGCTTTAAAGTTAATTCTACACTTCTGTAAAAATACAAGTCTAAGGTGAGAGCTAAACATAGAACTGTTTAACCAAAAATTAGAGCAGTTACCATTTAAATTCCAGTTTTATAAAAATTTAAATGGTGGCACTAAGCTGCATAAGCCTTCAAAGAGGTTATCAAAAGTAACTTGTTAAAATCCTTTTAAAAAATTCATTAATTAGCATAATTCAATCTGAAAATCATATTGTCTCACTGTATGTTCTTTTTAACATTTTTAACATGTTAGTGCTAATTCCTTATTACAATGTGCAACACCAATAATACAGTAAAAGAATTTAATGTAAATATTAAAAAAAAAAATCGATTTAAGTCCTTTTTAAACCATTTCTAGACACCAATAACAAAATTTAAAGAAAAATGTTTCTTAGTATGATTTTATTATAAAATAATACAAAGCAAGATCACCTTGCAGAATTTGATATATTCACAGGACTGCTACTTAAAGGAGAGCTTCCACCACTTTCAGACAAAGATATACTTTCTTGATCTGTCTTTGTTTCAGATGCTTCAACTATTACTTCCTGCAACATTTCTTCTGATACATGAAAAACTTCAGACTTTTCTTGAATGTCAGCCACCATTTCTGTGACTGAAACTAAAGTTTCTTGAACTGTGATATCGATAGCTACACTTGTATTTTGACTACATTCAATTTCACGCAATGTTTGTTCAAATGGCCCCACTGGACTTGTCTCACTATTATCTGTACTTGTTGGCGAAATAACCAATTCTGTTCCTGGTGCTGAGTTATTCTAGTATTAAAAAATTATACTTTAGAATAATGCATTATTTTCTCAGAAATAATGAAAGCTACAATTAAACAACTCATTTTGAACGAATAAACAGCAAAAATATTATATTTGAAACAGTACAAAAACATTTAGATTATAATGTTTAAAATATGAAATCTTAAAATTTACAAGATTTGTCTTTAATTCATGAGAAATTTCTTCTGTTAAAAAATATTATTTGTCAACAAAACAGAATTATACACATATATACTGCTACATTTTCAAAGACATTCATTATGAAAGTAAATGAAAACAGATGTAAAAACTAATGTGCTCCAGTTGCTTCCAAATTTCTAACAATACAGTAGTTAATTTGTGATAAGTAAAAACTCAATTTCATTTGCTTGTAATTGAAAATTTCAAAAGAATTATACAAAAAATACATTATAAGTATTAAGTAAAACTACTTAAAAATATTTTATTTAAAATATGTCTAATTTAGGAATAATATAATAAATACAGGAATTCACACTTTCAAGAGTATTTAATTCATTAAAAACATCCCCTTTGTAATGAGTCAATTCCCCCCCCCCTTTTCTGCACACATAAAAAAAATTTCAAGTTGGTCACAAACAATTTAAAACATTAGCACTTCCAAGTATGGAAATAAATGGAAAAATTGTTAAAGTGACAAACTGGTATAACTTTACAATAATTTTTTTGCACCCAGTTGGAACTTGTATACTAGTAGATGCTGAGTTATTAAATCCATGTCTATTGTACAAATCAAATCCAAAAATTGTACAATATTTGAATAGAAGTAAAATATTTAATTACTTAGCCCTACTATAAGATATCAGTTGAACATTTGAATTACTAGATTGAACTCTCATTAAAATGGTAATGGTATAAATACAAAGAAAATAATTTAATTTATGGAAGTTGCTTTAGACAGCAGATGAACAAAACTAATAAACAAATTGGTGATTTAAATCTTTCACAAAAAAAACAAATATGTATGTATGTGTGTGTGTATATATATATATATATATATATATATATATATACACACATACATATATTGATTTTTTGTGAAAATTTTTGATATAAAATTTGAGCAACAAGATCCTATTAGAAAAATAACTCAATAGAGACACAGATAAGAATGCATATTTGCATAAGTATAAAAATAATATTTACATCTTCTTCTTGCTTTGATTCTGCTTCAGTCCTCCTCCAAGACCACCATGAAGAATAAGATTTTTTTTTCTTTTTTGGCATGTGTTCATTTATAAGTTTATTGGCGGTAGCCTGAAACAAAATTTAAGAAATTAAACTTGACTAATTAAAACTGCCCAAATGTCATATAGGCTTTTTCCTCTTGTGATTAAGTCAAAAGAATTTTAGTAAACAGTCTTCTATATCAACTATTTGTTTTTTCAAAAAGTAATAATTTAAAATTAATGGTTTCAGTAAAATTTGTATTTGTTTAACAGAATTATTCATAAGAGAAAGATAAAAAAAATTAACTTACTTCTGGTAGAGGTCTTTGGAACATAATAATTGAAGTTAACATTGATGCTGCAGTTGACCAATTATAGAATCTAAATACATGAAATTCAAATTATATATGCTAAAAAATAATTTTAACAAAAAGCAAATTTGCCTCAAAGTTGTCCAAAAAAAAAAAAAAAAAAAAAAACATCATATTGAATAATTTAATAGCTATACAATAAAATTTTTTTTAAAGGCTTATATTGTAAGTGAAAAATCCTTGTAGTTATGTATTTAATTTGGAATTTTATATTTATTAGTAATAAAAATGAAACAAATTATGATAAAAAATTCATAATTTCCTGACTAATGAAATTATTTTATTAATATTTAGTAAGAAATAATAAAATTAACTTTAGCGCATCTTTTAATATAATTCTTTTAATTATAAAATTGAAATTAATGTAATCAATTTTAACGAAGAATGAGCAAACATGGATATCAAATTTTGTGTGACTTTTGGTATAATATTATATTAGTTTAAAACTTAGTTAATGAAAATTGCATAGTTCATGACTATGAATTTAGCTCATCTTGCAAGATGCTGTTAATATTTTCAATCTGAATGATATTATTTTACACAACAACATCTTTTATAGAAAATGCATGTTGACTATTAGTTGACATAAGCTATGTGTTTTTTGTACCATTTATAATATGCACATTATATTTGTGTGCATAAAAGGTATAATTAAAATATACAGTACCTTACATAAACTAAAATACAAATTAAAGTGATGTATAAATTACAACTTTTTCTCAAAAAAATGTCTTACAGATACTCAGCATTTATACCCGATTTGTTTCTAGCGATCACTAAAATAAAATAAAGAAAAACTAATAATAAGGTAATTTAAATACTTACTTTCCTCCAATGCGTATAACTAGATTAGGGTCTTGCAGAATACCAGGATTTTCTGTGAACTCATCGAATGTTACCAGGGAATGGAGAAACCGTTCCTCGGGAATATCGACTTCAGGATCCTGTAATCCTCCACAGAGTGACATAGCTATATCACTATAAGGATAAGAAATGTTTTCACACTTCTCTTTGCTGGGAATAAAAAATAGGAATGTTACCAAGGGAAGGAGGGAAGGATACTAGGTACAAGGTGCACTATTCAGCAATGCAACAGTAAAATAAAATTTAAATGGGAATAATTAAATTAAGCAGCAAATGAAACAAATGATGTGGCAATGAAACAAAAAAGTTTAATAAAAATTAATATGAAAAATTAAAGTTGAGAGAGTAAAAAGGTTTAAAACTAAATACTGAAAAGCTGCAAAAAAAGGGGGGGGGAGATTAACAATTTTAAAAATGAAGCTTTGTCAATTTAAAGCTACTTTCTATTTGTATTTCAGTTATAAATACCACAATAAGCTTTATCTCTTGCAATTACATTTACTGCACTAAAAATTAACATGCACTACACAATGTTATTCTAAAATACAATCATCAGAATTTTATTGGAATAGAATAAAAACCCAAATTGTTTACAATTAACTACTGCATTTAGAAATTTCTACAGAAGTAAAGTTATTCTATGTTTCTAATATAAACAACTTTAATAAACAAATTTCACATTATAAATAAAAATATTTCTGAATTTTGAAGTACTTTCCTGAAATACCAGATGTAGTATAAATTAATAAATGGCATAAAAATAAAATACTTTTGATTTCAAATACCTAAATTGATCAAGCGATAGCCTTTCATCACTATCAGAATCCTGACTGGGATAACCTTCAACCGTGTGGGGCGAATGTGGCAAAGATGGTCCCTTTCCGGATTCTGTATCTTCATCCTTCACCTGTTGTGATGACTGGCCATAATTTGATCTAAATGTTAAAAATGTTTCAATTTTCAAGGGAAACTTGCTTCTTTTTTTCACCATTGCTTTGCAATATAGTAAAAATCTCACAATTTCTCACTTAGTGAATAATAAAATGATTAGTTTTCTACAAAACTGAATTGAATCCATAGCAGAGTTAAATCTGGATTTTTAAGTTTCCATCAAATTTAATAATAATTATTAGTTTCAAAATTTAAAATGCCTTAACTATTAAAATTATATTAACCAATAAATTAATATCATAGCTTTAATGATTTGGTTTGTTGCCCTACTGACAATTTTTATTCATATGGGCTAACTGGATAATATTTAAAGTTTCAAGCTATACAGGGGATTTAAACAAACATAAGTGAACCTAAGACTACAGCTTACAGTGGATTCATAATAATTGCAACATCTACAGCAAAGATGGGAATCAAACTCTCTAAATATTGAAGACAAGAGTTACTCAATTAAGAAAAACTATTCAGTTAATAGAGCAAGTAACTATGGCTTAAAATGGATTTTAACACTATAAACAGTTAAACTAAAGTTAGGAAGTGAAACCAAAAGCTGTCAGTGAAAATCAAAGTACTGAGTATTCAGTAACCAGCAGTGAATCATTGCAGAACTAATTATTAATAAGACTGAGGAAGTTCAAAATTTTCTTGATTTTTACCTACTAAGTAGGCATTATATATTTAACATATACAATTAGCCCACCAAAAATGCCAACAGATGTTTTACAAATCCCCACCAAAGTTTGGTTTGATTGTTGTCAAGGTCATTTTTTATCATAATGCACATAAAAGCAAATGGGATAGATATCTTCAGTTTGAAGTGGTTTCTAAGCCACAATTTCCTATCAAAATGTTTTATATACAGGAAATAAACAGGTGAATCATTGAACAGAAGGCCAAAATACTAACCATTCAGCTGATAGCTTGGCAAGTATTTCTTAACTTAAAAATAATTTTCAATTTAGCAAGTTCAACTAATATATATATATTTTAAACATAAAAACACAAGTACTAAATATACATTATTTGTTCTTCACTTTATCAATGGCAGGTACTAGTAATATGAAATTTTAAACATCATAATATTTTAATATTCTTTAATTTTGAAAATTTAATATATTGGCATAAAAAATTAAAATGCCATCTCAGCATACATTTAAATTGAAACAGATTTTAAAATGTCAGAGTGCTCATACACTGGATTTCTAAATTTTAAAGCAAAATATATTATCTGAAAATTTTAATAACTCTTGAATATTGTTGGAGTAATCTTCAGTTAATAAGCTTGTGTGACATTGAAATCATTATTAGAAAGTAAAACATGTAATTTTAAGAATTCTAAATGGAAACTCAAATAAAAAATTCATATAAATGACAATTGCTTTTAATTTAACAAAATGTGTGCAAGGAAAATTTAAAAAATTGCAAGGCAACAGTGAAATACAAAAATAAGGAAACTTTACAATATACATAAAAAAAACTCCATACAAATAGCTTTAAAAAATTAAAAAATATTTATAGTAACCAAAATTTCATATTTTTACAATGGTTGACAAACAAAGGCAAGCTATTTTACAATCAATAGAAAAAGCGTGCACATGTGCAACACTATTACAAAGTGTTGGAGAAAAGATAAAAGAAAAAATATTTTACTATAGGAAAATATTGAAATTCACAATTTATACAGGAGACAGATTATAAACAGTTTTATTTTAAAATATAATAACAAAAAATTAAATTTTACGATTCAATGAACACAACTGAGGAATAAAAATCTTGGAAAATATGATAATTAAAAAATAAAATCTTAAATCAGATTGGGACGTTTTTATAGAATATCATGTAAAAAATTCTTTTTTTAAAAATTAATTCACTGTACATAATGTCAAAAGTCAATGTTAGTCTACAAAATAACTATTCTGGATATTATTATTATTAACATGAAAAATCACAATACTTAATACAAGAGAAAATAGTTATGTAAATATTATATTGATCTTGGAGAATGAAGTGTTGAATTTACATTTCAAAACAAAATGCTGGATGTAATTCCTGACTTGAGCTAATTTAATTGCAGGAAACATTTTCTATGAAATGTCTTTAAAAATAAAATTTAAGGGATTTTTGGAAAGCATAACGAGTTAAAAGTATATTTTGAAAAATATTTAAAAATTAATTTTATATTTATTGCAAACTTTTCTATATCATTTTTCATATTTTAGGAAATTAGCATTAAATTATTTTCTATACATAGTAATATGGTATTATCTTCAAACATTTAAATTTTATTGAATGATTAGTAATTTAAGAAAAATTTGACTACAGCTATATTAAATAAAAGATTAACTATTTATGAAATAAACTGCAATGTAGAAGATCTCAGCTTTAAATCTAACCACTATTTTTAAAGCAATGAACATGGTTTGTTCACTACTCTGCGGTTAAATTTTGTACACTAAGGATAATTTGACGAGAACCTTCAGTTTCAAATGAGTTCCTGGAGACCTTACATTCACAATCCAAAGGCAAAATAGAAAGTGACCATTAAAACTGTTGACTGAATGCCAACCATTAAGTAACCAGTTTGGCACAGAATATTGACATTAAGTATTTTTACTTTCTGCAAGTTTACAATATGCCCTTCCTTATATAATGTAAATTTTTTAAAGGAAATCCTACCACAAAAATAACATTTTAAATACTCAAGAAAATTCATAACAGTTTACAGCTTATAAGCTATATATAATAGTGTTTATATGATGAGTATGGGAACTTTTTTACAAAAAAAAGAGAGAGAGAGAGATAAGTATTCCTTAAAGAAAATTGTTCTTGAGAACATTTCACTCGTTTGTATTACATAATGTACTATAAATTAAACCTTATATCATTATTTAGAATTTATAGATAAAAATAAGTCTTGCATAATAACACTGAACTCGTCAAAAAACTTAAAATATTGAGTCAGCATTTATATGTTGATAATTTTCTCTGTATTTTAGAAACTATTTTCTTCCTTATACAATGAATCAAACAGAGAAATGATTACAAATGAAAATACATATATTTCTTAACAAGAATGTAAAAAAAATCCTTTTTATTGTTATTCAATGGAAACACTAATATTTCTAAAAAGATGGGTATTCAATACAAATCTAATTAGAATGAAAAGTATTGCTTATCAATAAAAAAACATGAATACAAAATTAAAATATTATATGCAAATAAAATATAAATAACAAATTATAAAATATCAACATAAAAATATATTACAATACAAGAGAAAAATTATTAGATTTTTGTTTTTTAAACTTCCTCAAAGAAAACAAATATATAAAAAGGTAAACTTTTAAATTTTAACATTTGATTTTTAGTAATTTTAAGAAAGAAGGAAAGAATTGAGCTTACTTAAATTTAGGAAAATATAAGGCAGCTAGTTCAGGATCCAACTCATCAGCATTCAATTCTGAAAGGTATATGCCTTCAGTCTCAGGCATATGTCTGATTTTTTTAGTTGAGCGCATAAAATTCAACATTCCACCTAACATAGATCGCTTTTCAGCATCTGTACAAGCAAATTTAAGAAAGCTTTAGTACTTTAGTAAAAACAATTTTTACTAATAGAAAAGGTTTTCTATAATTATGATTACTGGCAATAATGTTATGCATCAAAGAAAACATAAAGAAGGTAATAAAAATGTATAACAAAGCAGGTGTGATAAAAAGTAATAGTGTCACTTTCTGGTCTTGTGGAATAGTAAAAGTAATTTTTTTTCTTTTATATGCAAACTATCTCAAATAATTCCTATGTTCTTACATTTGGATAGTTCTGATTCCAGTCACTTTTTACACATCAAAGTTCATACAACCAAGAAATATTGTTTTAAATGGATACAGAACAATATTATATGCTAAAAACATATGAGATGAGAGTCCAATCTACAAATGTGTGAAACAAAAGACCATTTCACTATCAGCTTATTTAATGAATTCAAGGAAATGTATGAATATTTCTAATTTTTGCGGGCATTATTGACAAAAAACCCAGGATTGAACTCAGTACAATATATTAAAAGTAGATGCAGAAACTTCGACAAATGAATAATCAAATGTATAAAAGAGGATATTAAAAAATTCAATAAAAGTTTAAAAAAAATTAAAATGAATAAAAAATTTGAATAGAATAACCAATAGCTTGTAAATATGCAAACAAATTTTTGGAGTTTAAACTAAATATGGAAATTTAAAATTGTGTTGTTAAAGACACCAAAAATATGGAAGTGAAATTAAAAAATAGACAATTAAAATATGATGTACTGTATATGGTTCAATACATGTGCTACAAATTAGAGCCCTCAAACAAAAAGGTGACTTCTAGGTGATGTATATTTAAATTTCTCACAAATAGATAATAGAAAAAAAAAAAAAAAAAAAGACTTACAGTCTAAGAGAAAAGTTATTTATCAGGAAAACACACATTTCATCATAAAAACTAACTGAAATTGAAAGAACTAATTGATTATTTAACTTAATTAAAATTTAAACAAGGAAAAAATTCTAATCAATAACCTATTTGTCACTTTTTGAAAAAGACAGTAAGCCCAACCATATAAACTAGAGTTTAAAATAGATTTCAATCCACTACAAACATCAATACCAGAAAGAAATTAAGGCCACAAATTGAATAGGAAGCTAGAGAGTATAATCTATTCAGTTACCAACTCTACTATAATTCTATAATTAATCTTAATGTAAATTTTTATCATATTACTAATTCAAGAAGAAAAATTTATGTAACTTGAAATTATATAGAATAATAATTAACAAGTATAATACTATTCAAACATGCATGAATATTTTTAAATTTTATTTTATAAAATAATTTCAACAAATCCGGAGTCATAACTAAATAATTCAGAATATCCTAATTAATTTTACAAACAGAATTCAGATTTTTTAATACAAAAATGATTACTAAACTGTTATATAAGATGAGAGCAATGACATTAAAGGTGTTTATAATATGATATTCATATTACAAAATAATTACTTGGCACTGACATAATGTACAGAAAAAATAATGAAACAGAAATCCCTTAATACAAATTAAAAAATTTTAGCATCAATTCAAATTCTTAATGAACATAATTATTAGCAAACCAATTATTAAATACATCAAGCAATAATAAAATTAGAAATTTAATTACAAATGTTTCATTCAGCTTGGTTCAACAAGAGCTAATAATTTAAAGTGAATATCAAATCTATGAGATACTGAAATGAAATCAAAAGTTGGTCATTCAGATGAGCTTGATAAACATATTATGTCAAGGAAACATAATAATCAATTACATTTAATTCATATATTCAGCTTTATTTAATTAATTAAATGAAATGTATAAGCTTTACAAAATTAACAAATATAAATACTGACCTGCAGAACTTTCATCATCTTTTCCATCTTTATTGGTGCTATCAGAATTTCCCTGTAAACTTGGATTACTCAGTTTTCTAGGAACATTGGGAAGCTGACCCCAACCCCAACTAGGGCCATTTGCATTTAATGGATTTTCAGTTTCAAACTTTTGATTTTCATACTCAGTGTCTGACTTAGGACTAGGAGGCCGACTTGAAAGAGGACTGAAGTGATGAAAATCATTAATTCTAAAATCTTACATACTTGACATTAAACAAATTTAATATAAATGCATTTATTTCTATAAAAGTTAAACTAATAGCTTTGATATGTAAACAAAATTTATAAACCAGTATTCTTATATAATTCTAAAAAAATAAATTCTAGAAGACATTTAATTTTTCCATGAGGTACCAACAATCAAATATTGAAAAAGTACACTTAATTATTTTCAACTAAGCATATTGTTCCATACATATTTTTATAACGACAAATAAAATCAAACAATATTAATTATTTAAATTAGATTAATAACTTTAAAGAGCATTAAATGAATATATAGCAAAAGTAAAAAAGTGATTTCATTTAAATATTTAAAATTCTCTTTATATAAATATTGTACATGAATAATGAATGTTTGAAGTTTTAAAAATAATTTGTTATAATAAGAATACCTAAACAAAACTATGATGGCAAAAATTTCAATTTATATAATTTTCCATCTTTTTCTTTTTCTTAAATGATTATTAGCTAAATAAAGGATGACTTTTTCTTTTAAATTTCACACTCCTCCTGAATTTTGCAACCATCATATACCTGTGTATTCCAGAGCTATACACTCATTAAATTTAATGTAAATTTATTAATAAAATTAATATATAATTTTAAAATTATCAACAACACATAGCAATATATAATTAGCAAATAAATATACTGTCAATATTTATGACACACTTAGCTGCAAGTGACTGATTTTTTAAAAATGTTTGACTATAAAATTCTACACAGAAAACAATATGCAACAGAAGTATGATCAATATAATAAAAAATAACTGTTTTATATAAATGATTATTTTGTAAATTTGATAACAAATTAAAACAAGAATTTTACTTTATTTTTAACAGGATCCAAGTAGTTTTCTTCATTATTTTATAATTAATTATACAGATGGTGCTATTTATTTAGCTGTGAAATTCTTTCAAAATAATTTCATGTTCTAATGTTAAATGTAGATGAATTCAACAGCAAAAATAGAAGCTTTCACATTTTACTTGAATTATTCAATAATGATTCCTGAATTTTGACAAGTAACAAAATGCTTTGTGCATGGACGTGTTAAATAAAAAAAAATGACCATATTTAACTTCGTTGTTATTTATAATAAGAATTTTTGCAACTTTTAAAAAATATAACTGTTTCTTGCTCACATTTAAATAATGTTATAATAATCTTATCTACATCTAAAGCGCGTCCCAAAAGTTTATAGACAGGTGTTTTTTTCAAGTGTAAGCGACCAATAAGCGAGTGCGAATGACGAAATAATTTATGCAAATACATAAAAGGTTAATTCAAGTAATAAAATTCTCAAACAACTGTGAAAGTTCATAAATTTATTTTTAAAAATTAAAAACGAAAAAATGATGTCCCAAAGTTTATGGACAAAAGTTCTTTAGAGCTTTTTTGGAAATAAAAATACAAATTTGCATATTCCACTATTTGTACCGTGGCGTAATAGCTTCCTGAGATAAAAACTAGTGGGTGGTTCCTTTTTCAATTGATTGCAAAGATGCCTGCCAGCGCAATTTAAAGCTGAAATTTTACAAATTTATCGTTTAAAAGCTCGTGGGTTGAGAGCTGTAGATATTGCTAGAAAAATTAAGCGCAGCAAAGCTGGAATTTATCAAATCTAGCGAAAGGTAACAACTTGAACCAAAATCTCGTTCTGGAAGACCGAAAAAACAACAAAGAGGCAAGACAGAGAAATTGTGAGACTTGTTTAGGCCGAAAAATTTGTCTGTACGATCTACAGCCAAAAAATTACAGCTTCAGTATCGAAAATCTACAGTCCACGAAGGCTAAAAGTAAGTAAGTTTTTAAAATATCATAAAATCGACACTGCGCCATAACTACGAAACGCCATAAGGATGCTCGAGTTAAGTGGGCAGAAACTACATGCATTATAAGGACAAATGGCTAAGTGTTGTTTTTAGCTGACGAAAAAAGTTTAATTTAGATGGCCCGATGGGTGGAAGTACTATTGGCACGATCTTCGGAAGGAACCAAGGTCCTTTTCAACAGGCAACAAGGAGGGGTTCAGTAATGGTGTGAGCCTTCTCCTTCAGCGGAACAACTGATATTGCTTTTTTGAGCGATCGACAATATTCTGATGATTATCAAGAAACTCTTGAAGCCCACTTACTTCCATTTGGGAGTTGTTAGGGGGTAAAATGGGAATACCAACAAGACAACTGTTCGATTCATGTGTCTAACTCCACTATGCAGTGGTTTTAGGCATACAATGTTAAAGTTATGGAGTGGCCAGCTTTAAGTCCTGACCTGAACTCCATGGAGAACCTCTGGGGAATACTTTCAAGGGGCGTTTACGCCAAATGGGCGCCAATTTGCAACAGTTCAAGATCTGAAGATGCAAATCGAACAAAGTTGGTTTAATTTGAAGCCCGAAATTCTCCAAACTCTTGTTTTAAGCATGCCTGATCGAGTTTTTCAAGTGATAAAGAAGAAGCGGTTTAAAAATTTGAACAACAGTGCAAAATTAAATGAAAAAATCGACTTGTCTATAAACTTTTGGGACACCAAAATCGAACTTTTTTAATTTTTCACGAAATGTGTGATGTTTTTATTTTATTTGTATACAGTATTAGTATTGTATTGGTTTTTTTGATAATTAAAAATTAAAAAAAATTCTTGCAAAACGTTTCCTACTATAAAATTAAAAAAACACAGCAGTCCATAAACTTTTGGGACGCACTTTAGTATGGTACAAAAAAATAATGCTTTTTCAAAAATTCTAATAATTCTTTTTACAATAAGAAATTTTCAATAAGGATTTTTTTTAAATAGCTGCTCTTTTTCAAATATCATTAATTACATCTAAAGATTGTATTTTCTTTTTACAATTTGAATACATTTTTTTGTCTTTATAATCTACACTGACTATTTCAAAGAATGAGCAGACTGATAATTTAATATAATAATAATTTTTTTCCTCTCTTGGAGGTTTGGAAAAAAACATTTACTGAAAAGAAAAAACAAACATTGATGACCTAAAGATCATGATAATAACAGAATGAGCTACAATGTATCCCAAAATACTTACTCGTATCTAGCATAAAATCAATTTCTGAGTAGAAATTTTTTTGCAATGAAAAGAGCATAGCAATATTATATAGTACAAGCTATTCTTTTATCTAAACGAGTAAGATTTAATCTATTTTATTAATTATCAAAATTTATTATATTCAACAGACATATCACATTGACACAATTATCTTCAAATATAATATTCAGTCAATGCTTAAAAGTCAGCAATAGCAAGAGAATTATTTGTATGTTGTGAATTAAAGTAGAATTGAATAAATGTCTTAAAATTTTACTGCCTAACACATTTTCTAAAAAAACATTGCTCAGTGTTAAAATCATGTTGAATATATTCCATTAATTAAATAAATTCTGGATTAGAAGTCATTTAAGTATTATATGTAAGCACATCAACCATATTTTACATATCCTCATATAAGAAAAAAATATGTATTTGTGACTTCTCTCATCACAAACATAGATTTTTAACTATTTTCTCTGACTTTTAATGCATAAGTAAAAGCTCACAATTTGAAAAAGCTTAAAACTAAAAATATAAATCATGAAGCATTTATTTTCACAGAATTATAAAATTGTTTTCTGCAAATGTATTGTCAACTGCAATTTACAATAGAATTTAAAAAAAAATGAAAAATTATAACTTTAATAATGCTCGGTTAAAAATAATCATATAGTATGCCAACTTATTTGGATTAGTTGGAATAAGGGTTATTCAGTAAGCTTAACTTATAGAAAATAATTTACGTCATGCACAAAACTTGCATTTAATTGGGAAATTATTAAGAAATTCTTAACCCTGAGTAAAACTGAATCACACTGAAGCCACAACTGATTCAACTAAAATGCTTATTTTATTTAAATACTTAACTTAATAATTGAACATCCTCTTGTACAAAACAAGATTTACAAAATTTGCTCATACCCATAAAAGACTTTATTCACAGAAATTTATTCTTATAGTAATAATTTATTGCCTTACTGTCCCTTAACACATAAAGAATAATTCAAAACATAAAAAGAAATAAATTACCTAGAATGTGGAGTCACATCACCATCACTGAAAGGATGGAATTCGCCCGTAAAAGTTGAGCTCATTTTTCTGTGATTCCAATCAGACTTGAATAAATCATCAACATTAGCGGAGACTGGAAGACTAATTGAACGACTCATAGTCCCAGATTGAGCGAAACCTTCATCATTCTCAACATAATCTTCATCCATTACAAAAATTTCATCTAACTTATCAAGTTCTTTTTCCCTGAGAGCATTGTCTGACTGTTTATGTACAACTATTGATTTCAGTTGCTTATCATTTTCTTTAGCTTTTGCTCGTTTTTTGTTGCCAATTTTTTTCTTCCGTCTACGTTTAGTTTTATACTCGTCACTTGAGTCTGTAAGAACATTGTTTGTAACATCTCTAGAAATATCATTACTGATGCATTTTACACTATGTTCAATGGAACTGTTTTGCTCAGGTTTAAATGAAGCATCTATTTGTTTGGAAAAATCAGCACTAGAATCAATATCACAGTTAGAAACATTAAATGAATGACTAGAATTATCTATGTTAAATTCTTGTTCATTCTGTATTGTTAGGACTGTTGATTCTGACTTTTCTTTGTTTTTGTCAGTTAAACCTGATTGAAGTTTCATTTTTTGGATCTCTGCTTCCATATCAGGCACTTCAGGAAGGGGAGATGTTGCCAAATATGCAGGAACCTGTACATAAATATGAAAATATTATTGCACTAATGTATACAGGCAAATTTTAGCAAAATTCTAATTTTTTTTAACTTAATATTTCTATTTTGATGAAATATTTCCATTTGCTTAAAATAATGTAGAATTTTAAAAGTTTTAAACAAATGTAAATCATAGAAATTCAGTTTATAATTAAGCATTTTTTTATACTTATAATTAAAATGAGCAATTTATCAAACAATGAATTTTCAGATGGCTTCCTCTAAACAGTTAAAATGAAAACTTATTTTAAGTTACTAATAAAAATTTATCAGTTAAGTTCAGAGGAATAACAGAAATCACAAGGATAATTTACACTGCTTTTACTAGTATACTTTATACGAGTGTCAATCTGAAATTTTTGAGATACCACTAGGTTTTTAAAGTTATACTTACAAAATTTTAGGTGTGTACAAAGTAGTCTCCTCCAGCATCAATGCACTTTTGTAGGTGAAATATCCACAGATTAAATGCCTCTAACCATTCATTTCTTGGAATAGATGAAAAAAATGCATTTATAGCCACATGAATCTCTTTTTCTGAATGAAAACGATGTCCACGTAAGTTCTTTTTTAGATTAAAGAATAACCAAAAGTCACACATAGCTAGATCAGGTGAATTCGGCAGATGTTCGATCACCTTAATTTGTTTTTGTTTAAGAAACTCAACTGTTAATCCGGCTGTATGTGAAGATGCATTGTCATTGTGAAGCATTAGTTCCCTAACATTCAGTTCTTGTAAAATTTCTGGAAGACATTTAGTGGTATACCAGTTTGCTGTTACTGTCTTCTGTTCTTCCAACTTGATGACTTTGACCAATCCCATACTTCTGAGGGAAACAGCATACATCACTTTTTTCAGTGCATGTTGTTTTTCACCATTGTCGTCGTGGGATCATCTTCAAAGACCCATACTCTGCTTTCTTAACGTGTTGGAACGTCAAAAAACGGTATACACAATTCATCACCTCTTACAATTTTAGAAATGATACGGTTGCCACCATCATTTAGGAATTTAAGAGTTTCTTTACTGATTCTGACATGCTCCTCTTTTTGGTGCTCAATTAGATTATGGGGAACCCAACGGCAAACTACTTTTTTCATATGTAATTCTTCATGAATGATTTTGTGTATGGATAATGTTAAGTTCCTTCTGTATCATTTGATAGGTACAGCAATTATCATCCATTAACATTTTTTGTATGTCAGACACATTATCCGGGTTTACTGCTGACAGCGGCCTTCTTGCATTTTCTTCATCCTGCAGAAAATTGGGACCTCTTCTAAATTCTCTAAACCATCTGAATACAGTAGCACGAGCTGAAGATTCATCACCAAATGCTAATTGAAACTGTTGAACAGATTCTTCTTGATTTAATCCTGATTTAAAATCATAATGCGAAAATGTTTTCGCATCAACTCCATTTTCTCTTCTGTTTAAAAATTTATTCTAAGCTAAACATGTTGAAATAAGTCAGTAAAAAATAGTCTTCTGTGTGAAAATACTTTGTATTCTAAAATTAAACAGTTATTTTTATTTTGTAAATTCTCGTCTGCGCGTATCTCAAAAATTTCAGAATAACCCTCATATACCATTCACATATATAATAATTAATTTAGTATGTAAATGAATATTGTTTACTAGCTTAAAATATTTAGGGAAATATGTGTTAAATACAAATATAAATTATACAAGGAAAAAGTTTAAGCAACTTCAATAAAACATTAATAAGGTTAGTGAAATGGAATAATCATAATAATTCTGATAAATTGCTAATAAATTTTAGCTTTCATCAAAAATGTTTTAAAAAATATTAGGAAATTTTTTTTAAATTACGATGTGCTTTCTTTGGTTTCTTATTCTTCTGATTACATAAGAACTGCATGAGAAAATAAAATTATCAGTGTTTACAGAATGATGTTAATTTCAATTCATTTACATAGACTTCATAATACAAGCAAAAATGCTGTAGTATGATTTCCAATTAACATTAAAAAAAATTCTTCTGAAATATATCAGTAAAAGTATTAATTTTCATTAGAACAAATAAAAAATGCAACAGAACAAACTATTTAATAGAATTTCTAGAGAAAACAGAACCAAACAATGAGTCGAAATCCTGCTGCCATGAAACAATGCCCTCAAAATAATTTGACTACTGCATTCAGCCCTTATCTATAATTTTTTAACTATTTTTGTCTAATACTGTTTTGAAAATGATGCAATAAATAATCTTCAGAGTTAACTGGTGTTTTTTATTCTAAGAACTGTAACGAATTTGAGTGCTTTCTTTTGAGCATAATATTTGTTAAAATTGAAAATATTACACAAATTGAAAAATATATTAGTATCAAATATTAGGACTGAATGGCAGTATGGCATGGCAAAATTTTGGTAAATATTTAACTAAAAATTGCAGAAATGCTAAATTGTAATGTTTGATAGCAATCACAAAATTTAAAGTAAAATCTTTTGTTTTACCTCAAGACAAATAATATTAGAACCAGCATTGGTTCTATGCACAGAACAAAAAAGTCTCTTTTTGTTATTTTCTTAAACAATGCAAGTAAGAAATCAGCACAAGAAAAAATTTCCATGTTTTTGAGACTAGTGTAGGGTATATGTATACATATTTTTCAATTGAATTTATGTTAATGACTATTTGGCTTACATTATCATTCGAGTGCAATACTACATTGATTTATATTTTCTCTGATTTACACCTTGTTGTATTAGAATCAAAATAAAAAATTTTATAAACTTTCATTGAAAAAGAACTATGAGTCAGTCAAGAAAAGAGAGTTGTTGATAAAAACAAGAACTAGGAAAAAAGTTTTACATCTTCATTATAAATTTTAATTTGGTTCTTTCTATAGTGCAATCATAAGTTTTTCAGTCCTTTCATTTAAAATAATTTCCAAAAAATCTCTTTCACATGCACTCAGCATTAATAATACACAAAATTTTATTATGTCACCATTACTTGTCACCATTACAAGAAACAGTTAAATGTTCAAACATTTTAAATTTGCAGGTATTTTTCACAAAAATTATTTACAGAAATAATAACAAAAGAATGTGCACAATATCAAAAAACATATGAACAATTATTGGCATAACATATAAATTTTCTTATATCAAGAAAGGGTACAATACCTCATTTTCATCAAAAACCTCTTCAACAAAAAATGCTTCACCAGATTCTCCTAATTTCATATGAATATCTACTGGAACACCATTCACTTCAATGTCAACCTAACAAATATTAAATTCAAGATTTTTCAGTTTTCAATTTAATAAATGATAAAAGGATTTACAATAAAAGGTAAGAAAAATAATAATCAACAGTCAATTATCACAAATTATTAAAATTCCATATTTTAATTTCAACAGAACTTTTCACTTAAAAAAAAAAAAAAATTGCAATATAATATAAAGGATGAGGCAATTTCTTTTAAAACCAGAACTGAAAATTCATATTTTTACAATTTCAATTAAGAAAAAAAATTATTAGTTTTCTAAAACCTATCTTTAATGTTTGATCACCTAAAATGTGACAACTGAATCTTTGTTTATATAATAATTTTTATCAGATTGTATTTAAATGTTCATTCAACATAATAATCTTCAGGGTTCAATATTATGGAGATAATGTGCACAGGCTTTTTCAACAGACTTATTATTTTTTTATTTATTGTATTTCAGTTGCTGTGGTGTGAACATTTAGCCAACTATAGGTGGCATGGTTACCTAACTTAGCTTCAGATGGCAGAAATCAGCATTGGAAATGAATTCAATAATAAGTATATAATTTAGGGATATAACTACCAAGTATTTCTAGAAAAATAATTATAAATTCTGGAATTGCATTAAAAAATACTTTTAAAGTATTACTTTCATACCCCTAATTTACATTTCTTTTATCACTTGGAAAAGCAAAAGAAATAACTATTTTAATAAATTTTTACTATCTCTATATAAAAACAATTTTACTTTAAAATAACTTTTTTTTATATTCACAATAAATTTTCTGAAGAAATTTCTATTCTAAGTTGAAATAGCTAAATTCTGTATATTTTACAACTTATACAGTATTTACATAGTATACCAAAATTATTAACAATAAATTTCATTTAGTTAAAAAACAAACAAACAGTATAATTAATGTATTAACCTCTTTACACGATCATTTTCAAGTTCAGAAACAGACAGAAATTAATGTTAAAAAGTACATAATTTCATATAATTAAAATTTCATTATACCATACTATAATAACGACTTTGTCTCAAAGCAAATAAAATTAAAAAAAATCATTTTTAAGGTAAAAGAGACTGTAGAAAGCTAAAGAAAAAAATAGCAAAAAAAACTTTTAAAAAGTATTTACCACTTTTTCTTTACTTCTAAGGACACCAATTTTTCCAAAACGCACATGAAATGGTGAGCAGACATAGGTGCCATCTGGTTGTTTCACTACAATAACATCAATTGCTCCAGTGAGGGTTGCTGAATTAATGTCATTGTAAAAGTCTTTGAAATTATTTATGAATTTTCCTATGTAGATCATCTCGAAGTTTAGAAATGCCTAGTCTTCATTTACCTGAAAATATAAAATTGATAAATGAAAAATATGCATAGAAAATAATTATCTTGGACACAGTGATAAGTAAAATTAATTTAAGATTTCTGTAAGCAAATGTGATGATATGCAAAATACAGCAGTCTAAAGCATTTTGTTCTGAAATTTCTTGGTAACATTTTTGACATAAGTGATATCAATCACCAAAATTTAATGAAAAAAATATTTATAATTAAATTGGAATAGAATAAAATTTAGTAAATATTCTTGGCATTATTACTAAGATTAAATTAATAGCATATATCTTTTAATATTCCAAAATAAATATATACATACACACTAATTATTCAAAACACAGGAACAACCAGTTACACAATTTCTGACAGTTAGTGCTGAAATAAAACACCTACATCAAAGTACTGTGAATTTATTGACAAGTGAATGCAATTGTATTCCAGACATATCACACGAAGGTGACACTTATCTTTTGATAATTTAAAAACAATGCTTTTACACAAAACTGATAAATAGTAGTAAAAACTCTTAATGAAATTTGCAACATGATAAAAATATTTGTGATAGGATTTATTTTTCCATCACAAATGAGCTTAAAATGAGTACTTAGAATGAATATCTTTATCTCTTCTAATAAAAATAGAATCAATCACTAATCAAGAAAATAAAAATTAAACGTACATGAAAATGCTTCTAGTTATTGCAGACACAGCTTTAAAGTAAAAAAGAGGATGTCAAAAGAAAGCCCGGCAACAATTGAATTTGAACTTGAAAGCTAAACAAAAAATACAGATTGCGCAACACTTTTGGCAATGAGCCAAAATGGATCGGTATTTCATTCAGAGAGAAAATTTAGGTTTCATATGATTCTCTATTATTTTAGTTATAGTAAAAAATACATAGAGCTGAAAATTATTAATTAAAAACAGAAATTGAAATCCTAATGATTCTTCCCATCAGAAACAGTAAACTAGGCATTATTTATATAAAAGTATCAAATTCAGGTAGTTAATAAGAAATTCAAGGACACTTTATTTGATAACGGAAAGATACTGACTGTATACCTATCTTTCTTTTAATTATTTTTTTCTAAAACATTAAGATAAAAAAATCTCAACACTAAATATATGGTGATAAAAGAAATTCTTCAAATTTAATGAATATCTTTAATGAAATTCATTTGATATGTTGAATTATTTTCAAGGCAAGGTAGATAAATTATTACAACATAAAAAAAGGTATAGAAATCAACGAATTTTACATAAAAATATTAAAAGAATAAAAGCATCTTTATGCGAAACTTGGAGACATTTTAACTTTCATAATATAATAAATTAAATAATATGCACACAATATTGAATTAGCCTAACTGAAATGAGAAATAAATGTGATAGTTAAATTATGTAAAAAAAAATTTTATCTTTAGAAAAAAATATGGGGCTAAATTAGTAAACATAAGCATCAATGTTAAAACTGTAAATCACCTTGTTAAAAGATATTTTTAATTCTTTTAATGTGTTGTAATAGTAAGATTAAGCAAATCTTAAAAGGGGATATAAATGAAATGAGCAAATTTCATATTTTAAGAAATTAGATGATAGAAACATTAAATCTATCAACAATTTATTTTATTAAATGAAATAAAGTTTAAAGAAAGAGACTAAGTTCCCATTCTTTATAATTATACATCAATGTGAATATTTTTCAATAAATATATGTAGAATACAAAATAATCCTCCAAATTAAAATTCTATATAAATTTTTAATGTAACACAAAATTCAACACAAAAATTAAATTTTAAAAAATATTTCAGATTCAACACTTCAAATTTTTTTCATCTTTAAAAATACAAGACAATTTTATGATAATATTTATAAAAAACTAAAAATATAATGACTTAATTGTAGAAAATCCGCTAACTTTTGTGTTCATTTGGATTAAATATTTCTTTCAAAAAATTTGCAACTTAATATATTAAATATTCTTAATTAAATCATTAGCATATTTTTATCAAAATAAATTTTTTTTATTAAAATTAATTTTTATATTAAAATCAAAAAAAACTAATATAATGATATAAATTCAGAAAAAACGATATCAAAAAGTATATCAATAAAATTAACTTACTAGAATAACACATAAGTAATGTTATACTTAATATCCAATGAATGCACATAAGCGAAATTTCACAAAACCAAATTTCGCTAAGAAAAAAAAATATGATGCGATGAATAATTATTAAGATTTAAAAACTATCTTTTAAAGATAATTCAAACGTACAGCCGCGATAGTGATTGTCAAAATTTTAATCCATTGGTTTCCACTCCCGCGATTTTAGGTCAAGCGGGCAGAAAAACACACCCACGGGATTGGCCAATGATGAGCGACTAAGAAACCCTCGCCATATGACGTCAGATGATCGCGCCATGGAAAGAGTGCGTCGCCTGCGAATGATGCTATTATACAACACTGGTGAGATCTTCGCCAACAGCCCCAGGACAACTTCAAGATGGGATCGAATCGAAATACGCATTCCTTTGTTTTTAAGATAGCCAGATAAACATTTCAATAATGCTTCATGGCCGCAGAGAAAGATAAACACGCTTTAATGTTTACCATTCGTATAGTGGCGCGTTACTAGAACGAAAAGAAAGTGAATTTTTTAAGGGGAAATCTTAAGAGGGTATTCAATATTCATAAATATTAATAAATTGAAACACTGAATTAGGTCAGTAACAATATAAAGACTTAAAGCACTTAACAGCAACATTTTAATAAACTGAGAAATTCGATCTTAGTTGTCAGTTAAAGCATTTTGAGACACAAATGGGATCTTTATGATAAATTTAATCATAATATGAAATAGGGATTTATTTAATATAAACAAAATATTAAACTATTGAACTGGAATTATTGCACAAAATATACACGTCAGAAAAAAAAAAGTTAAAAAATTACTTTCATAATTAGCTGCAGTCACTAATGTCTAGAGACAGAGCCCCAATCGTCGGCTAAAGATGAGAATTCTAATAAATTGACACTTTATATTATGGTTTAATTATAAGTTAATATAGTAAGTTTTTTCCCACCAAAGAGGAAATTAAAATTTTTGTCAATTAAAATTAAAAAATGTTTAAAAAATTTTTGGCACACATGAATTATTTTAATAAGCTTTGGATGTAATATAAATTCCAATAGAAAAAAAACTGCAGAATTAAAAAATTTTATTTAGTGCGTACTTTTTCTATTTTTTAAATTAAATAAGATAAATCAAATCACGAGCTGTAAATATTGAACATCTGTAGATCAATTTAAGAGTACAAATCATTTATTTGTAAATAATAAGTTTTTAAAAATGAGAAAATTTATAACTAATTAATAAATTTCCTCATTACAAACATAAATGGGATAACGATATTATAAACATAAATGGGAATAAAATATCATGCGTAAAAAATTTAGGATGAAATTGAATAAATTTTTTTTACACTATTATATATATCAAACAAAATATTTATAAACTGTCGCTTTACCATACTTACATTACAAATGCGTGGTTTCATAATAAATTCATCATTTCAAGTAATTTTTTTCCCCTATTTCTCACAAAACTATAATTTATGTTTGGATTAAATACAAATTTATTAGCTCAAATTGTTTTTAATTTAATTAAAATTTGTGTCATGTTTAATTAATTTCTTTTTGCATACATGAGTTGTTTTAACAAGCTTCAATTAAAAATACGGCAAAATTAAAAGATTTTTTTATTTAGTGTGTAGATTGTCTATAAATCGCAAGCCCCCCATAAAATAATTATTGTTATTCGATTCTTAAAATCTTAAAATTTTATTTTATCTTATTCTTAAAATCTTATTTTTTCGAACAAATAAGCATAACTTATTTGTTCGAAAAAATAAGATTTTAAGTTTTTATATATGAGGAAATTTATAAATAATACAAAATTTAATAAATTTTCTCAGTTAATTGTACAAAAGATTTTAGAAGAAACTTAGTATTTTCTACAAGAAAAATATGCTATGTTTTAGAAAGGTTAATTTAAAAAAATGAGTAAAACTATTCAATTAAATAAACCTTTGCTATTTAGATAAATTTATCGCATTATTTACATCGCCAAATCAGTGACTCATAGCCAAAATCTTCTGGAACGGACGATCGGGGCTCTATCTCGTGACACTAGCACTGCAGTCTGGGGTAATGGTTGGTTTGTTTACCACGCAAGGTCTTTCATAAATGAGATGATTTTACCTGAATTGTGACACATAAGGAGTGCTGATTATTGAAAAAATAATCCATGGATTATATAAAACAGTAGATGTTAAAAGAAGGCTTAAAGCAGCTGTTGTTAAGAACACATTTAATATTCTATGGCATATTTTGAAATATAATAAAATTATATGCACGTGGAAATGAGGCTGGTTTTAGCAGATATTCTTAAGTCATTTTTCTAAACGCATTCTTTAATTCGATAATCTTACAATTTCAAAGTGCAAGTTCGAATTCTCACTGTCCAATTAGGCAGCGGTGGCCTCGTCGGTTGGGGAGTGGTTCTCATTATCGGAAAATAGTAAGTTCAAATCCCGACTTAAATGAAGACCCGTCGTGTGCGCTAAAGGCGGTTTATTCACGTTAAAACTGGGAATGGCCTCAATGTCCTCCGAGTGAAATGATACTTATGGAGGTGACAGGCCAAGTATAGAGTGCTAACCAGTCATTTGCTAGTTGCTAAGTAGAGGTGAAAGAACTTGCCAGTTAAGTCAGTGTAACGATAAAACAACAAGTACAGCACAATAAATGATTGGTCATAAAAAATTTCTATTAACAATATAATTAACCATAAAATTTTCAAAAATGGAACATATCAATAGAAGATTGAAACACGGACAAAACTAAATCCGACTCAATTAAGTAAAAATAATAAAAATAGTAGAGCTTAGAAGTTATTTGCTTAAATAATTGGGTTTTTTTTTAAAGCATTTGCGAACATTTCTCCTCTGAAAAACTTACTGAAGAGGCAAGATGAAAGGTTATATTTAGATTTTTATTTACTTTCATCAACCTTATTTCCTCAGCAGACTAATTTTTCATTTTCTGACAGTTCCTCGTTTTTTCCCTCCAACTGAGATACTAGTAGAATTTCAAAAGGAAAAAATCGAATTTATACTTTTCTAACAATAAAAATATTTTAGATAAATGCGCAAGTCAGAGAACATTTTAATATTTATGAAATAATTATAAAAAAAATTTATTTGATTTGTTTCTCTCGCAACCATCAATTTCTGCGCATATGGACTAATCTCTATTCAGGCGATGTTTAAAAGTACATTCGGAATTTTTCTAAACAATCTGTTGTGGGAAATTTAAGCTGATGTGGTTATTGAAGCAATGAACTGCTACACTGAATGCAAATCACTGTTTTGTTAGTTGTTCAAACATAAACGAACGGAGGAAAGTTCAATTTTAAAATGTTTTTCTTAATCACCTTAAGGTTACTTTTACGCTAAAAATTTACACAAATTTAGTTTGGTAAATCCTTGTACAATCATATTTCATATAAAATACCCCATCTGACAAGGTTTAAAGCGGATTCCGAACAATTACAAACACCGTGTCTAAAGTGAGAATCGAATATACAAACTGCTTCACTGAGAGCTAGAATGTTCACCAACCTGATGATTCAATCGAACTGTATTGTTTGATGGTAAGATATATTATGTGTAAATAATATATGCATATTTACACATACATATTATAAAATATGCATGTACTTAGATATCATACAAAGCAATGAAATAAAAACCATAATTCTGACCAAAAAAAAAAAAACAAGTCCATAATGACAGTAAATCGGTAAGAAGCCATTTATTGTACCATTTATTGTGAATTTATTGTACCATTTATTGTGTAGCCATTTATTGTGAATCGCTCTAATAAACTTCAATAAATCCTATGAAATCGCTTAAGCTTTTAGACACAAAACACCATTTAGTCATAATTATCTTGGTGACTTTTGAGTCGGTAATCAGTATTTGCAGGTTATTCACTAGGCAAAAAAACTGGATGCACTTATTTCTTGATGATTAGAAAAAAGTGTATGCCATTTATAATTCTAAAATTATGTGTGTGTGGGCGTACGTGCGTAACATATGGATATTTTAATTCAGGCAGATTGTCTAAAGTCAAACATAAATGGGCATCCCCCCCGCACATTTTACCATAATTTAAAATATATATCTATGCAAACAGGAGTTAATCCTGTCGGACTGATTTATAGACAAAAATTCGGGCCTATGCACACAAGATTTATAGTAATCTCCCCTCTGACAGAATGTCCTGATTAAGAAACGCATTCTATCGGAAGTAGAAATTAAGATTATTTTTTTATATACGTTAAATATTTTTAATAAAGAACATAAAAGGATTCGCTAACACACAGGCACATTATAATAAAAGTATTTACAATAAGCAGACACGCAACATCCATTTCTCGTAGGATTCGAACCCGAAATTACCACTTTTAAGAGAATGATTCTACAGCATGACCAAGACGGGACCACAAAAAATATTAAATCACAAAAAATTTAAGCAGCATTATTTAACTTTAAAATTAACATATATTTTTGCAAAAGAATACTAACGGGGGGGATGCCCATTTATGTTGTTGACAAGTGGTCGCAACCTTAAGTTACACTGCTGCACTTATTGAAGATAATGAATAATAAATTATTGAAGATAATGAATAGTATTTTATTTACGGGTATTTTTATAAGGAATAATAAATACCCGTAAATACCTTTATAAATGTCTCTTAGCAACCCTTATTACGGTTGCTAAGAGACATTTATAAAGGAATACATTATTTGTTACACATTTTGCTTTATCCAAACAAAATAAATGGTTAAAAAAAAAAAAAATGATATTGCAATTTAATTTTTTTTAAAATTATAATAATGAAAGAAACAATTTAATTTGCAATGTACTTTATTCATAAATTTTTATTCCTAATAAATATAACGCAAAAGTTTTTCGCTAATTACAAGTTTTATTATTATTATTATCATCATTAATATATATATATATATATATATACACACATATATATATACATTTAAATATTTTCTACTGAATTTAAAATACTTATTTGCGTCTGCATCAAGTCTTTCTAAGAAACTCGTAAAACGTCAAGAATATATTGTTATTTACTGAAAGTTTTTGAACTAAAATTTTTTTACTAATTATGCACAATCATTGAATATATTAGTAATTTAAAATAAGTGAAATTACACAACTTTAAGCAGGATTAAATAGTTCACTTGATGTCGTTAATTACTAGAAGGTGAAATAATCAACAATCTGTAATTAGGCAAATGGCACAAAGTAAAACAACAGGTAATTATCTAATGGCAACAGCTGCTCTAAAATTAAAAAAATAAAGTTTCTTAAATTTTTTTTTTATCATAAAAAAACTTTTATGAGTGGTAAAGTTACAAAACACACCTACCAATGAAAGAGTAATTTAAAATTTCTCTACGACTCAAATTTATCGAAATAAAGCAGGAACAAGAGAAATTGACCACCAGTAAAAATTACAATAACAAAAGATTAAACGAACGATGATCTATAATTGAACAAATAGCAATTGTGTTTTTTAAAAATTTGTAAGGATAATGCACAGTAAATTCTGAAATTTTCAGATAGGATTAACATTTTTTTAATGTTTTAAATCTTAATATTTTAATAAAATAATTAAAATTAATTCCAGCATCACTATTTTCTAAATAAAATAACATGAACAAAAATTTAATCGAAAATTACTTATCTAAATAATAATAATAAAAAAAAATCAGTTCTTTTCTATTGACGGAATTAAGATTTCGCATCAAAAGCTTTTCTAAAATGACCAACAGTATGTGAGGTTCATTTTTCATAAGCAGAGTTTTATGTTTTACATTATATCGGTTTAAAGATAAATTTTAGTCCAATATTTAATTTTAATCCAATCCGATTTTTATTACTTAGATGATCATTTTTAGCAAATTCTTCAAATACTAACGATTTGGCGATATCAAAATCTAGTTTGAATGATAGAGAAGTACCACAAAGTCATAAAATTTCCTGAAGATTTTAAATATCCAATAAACAAGCATCAATATGGTAGAAAAAAAGAGAAAACTGCTATCTGACTAAAGAAAATTGGCAAATATAAATTATCACAAATAAGTAAATAATAATTCTCTAACCGAAATAAAGATTTCAACACAGTTTTGTAAAAGTACTTTATTTTTTACTTTTAAGCAAATATTTTAAATATAAAATATTAATCTTGAAAATCTTAGTTAAGAACGACAAAAAATTTTATTTGGAAAATTCTGAATTAAAATCTGGGAAAACTTTATTATTGCCCTACCTTAAGAATACTTAAATCAGTCCAGTCAAAAATTTAATTATGCAATAAACTAGAATGTAAAAAACACATGACAGTATCTCATATTATGAAGTGGTAATCTAGCGCAATGTATGTTTATTCAAACACAAATTTTGAAATTCACGCATCTCTGCAAAAGCGAAATGCAATATTGGGTCAAGATCGTTGGAGTGGAAAACGAATTGCTGGTTCCCTTTGCGTAATACCTTCAATTGCTGGAAGTTCTCTCCATCCGAGATGAATAATAATTTCATAAAACCGGATGCAGAAATGTGAATCAGAATCGGAAGAGAACTTTACTCTCAGCCAATGGGATTGCCTCAAATCACGTTTTGGAACATGCGAGAAAAAGAGAGCTTCAATGCTTAGCGGCTGTTCAAATTCTGGTGATAAAGATCATTTAAGGCGATTTCAAATGACCTTCTGTCTTGAAATAGAGTTCAAACTTTCTTAAATGGCAACACCGGAAAAAGAGAAAGATCTGAAGTGAAAGTGGAATAGACAGTAATCAACCTTCATTAATTTCATGAAGGAAAAAATTTAAGAATTCATCGATAAGGTATATTAGTATTTAACAACCAATTTGCGAATGAAATGGAAAATTCTGAAACTCAGCAAACAGGAATTGAATTAATCTTTTTTTTTTTTTTTTTTTTTTTTTTTTTTGAGTGGTAGGCGCATGGAAACTAATATTTAAAGGACGTGTAGAAAATTTTTGGAAAACGCTTGATTCTATTTTGCAATAATTTACTGACATTTCTTGGTTTTCTCCCTGGTGATATATGAATTATCACTGGTGATGAAAATTCTTAGGAGAAAATACGTAGCGTCAATGCAAATCAAATCCACGAATATCAAGATAATAGCATCAGCACCAACTATTTAGCTGGAAATTCGCACAAATAGTGTTTCAAATGTGGATGCACTGCGCATGGTATTAACAAGTGCGAATTTCGAAAGGTGCCTGTAAACTCCCATGCAACCATAACCGTGATAATATGTACAGGAAACAAACCTTCTTTCATTGGAATCGAATTGGAAACCAAACCGAAACCTAAAGAATTCGGTACTAACACTTGGATCAAGTTAAATTTTAAAATATGCTTTATAAATAAATAATATTTCAATGACAACAATAAGAAAATGATTTCCTAGAAAATGAATAATAGAATTTTTAGAGACAAAAGCGGAAATCTTTGGTCAATAAAATTTTCATCTATTAAAATTTGAAATGAAATACGAAATCAAGTGTAATTTATCAAAAAATTAATGGCTAACGAAACACATAGTATTAAGCGTAATAAATAAATCTCGGTAACCTTCCAAAACGTTGATTTGAATAAATGACGTCCGTACACACACACACACACACATATATATATAATATATATAACTAAATTGGCATAGTGCATATCATACCACAATGAGCAATTTTATCAAAATTAATTATGCACATAAACAAGACCAATAACATTTGCTATAAACGCTCGGGTCATAACACACTGCAAGACCTGATATAATTGGATGCGTTGTTAGACACAACCTAACCAGAAATAAAACCGAAGAAAAAATATCTTACATTAACTTTGTATCCCATATTCATAGCAATTATGGTTGGACTTATTCTTAGTGCTTTCGTCAACCTGATGCTTCAGACAAGAGAGTAAATACCGTAGACGCTTCAAACTTACATTTATTTTTAAAACGCGTTTCAATTTTAAAAAAGATCCATACTCGTGATAGCGGTTTGATAAATTGATTACGCGAATTGCCTGCAACATATTTTTTTACGGATAGTAAAATCTGGAAAGTTTCAAAGCATCCATGCCAGAAGTGCGTGAATGCGACTGGTAAATAAGTTCGTTTATTGTTCATTTGCTAAATTCAACCGCATGGCTTTCATTGAACCTAGGACCAGTTGTTGGAATCTAATGTGATGTAGAAGAAACTAACTAATGGCGTCGACCTCATCACATTGGTCCCAAATTTGATGCATATTAGTTTCAATCGTCAGAAATATACTACGATACTTACGAAAATTATAAACAGAAAATCTAAAAATAGAAAACTAAGAACGTTACCGCAAATTAATTCGAAATAAATAAATTTATTCTAAATTAAAATATTGAGAAATAATCACAAAAGTTTAAAAAATTAGTAATATCACTTTCATTGCCTATATCGATAGGCAATGAAAGTGATATTACTAACCCACTGGCAAAAAAAAAAAAAAAAAAAAGGGAGAGAGAAAAACAGCTGCTGATTTTTATTGCAGGTGAAGCTGTAATCGCCACTTGTTCGCTATCATTCATGAAACATGCGATCACGTGGTATTTTTCTTTTTCCTTCCTCCGATCAAGATCAGTTTTCGCACACCTACCTAATCGGTGCAATAAACAGTTATGCTAATCTTTACATTTGAAGGTGTGAAATTATTTCCCGGAATTACAGGAAACTTTGTACCCATAACGAACAAGCATAAATCACAGATTGCAAGGGTAGAAACAGCAGTATTTCGATAAAAGTATGTACAAGTAAAAATGTGTACATGATTACATCGAGTTGGAGCGCATCAATTTAAAAACGGTGATAAAAAAAAGTGAAAGTTACATTTACATGAAAGTATTTGGCGCATTACCATGAAAGTTCAATGCTTAGTGTCAAATAAATAGTTTAAAATAGGATGAATAACACATTGGAATGGAATGCATATAAATATAATTTTTTTATCATATTTAAATGAAAATTTACACGGTGTAGTAAGTAACTCCTCATTTAATAATTATTCAAACATGAAAAACTGGACAGAAATATAATGAATAAAAAAATAATAAAATTAAAAATTCAAATAATAACAAATTAAATTAAAAATACTAAAATACAAACTGACAAATGCTAATCACAAACCATTTACTTTCAGTATATAAGCCATTTATAGTTATCGCAAATATAATTATTCTCTTTATATGATTCATTTTGTATTAATATCTTCAAAACAAAGTTTGCGCATCTTTGATGGGCAAATCTTTGGTAGTTGGTCGCTCAACGACTGCTTTTTACACAAGAAGGTACGTACGCCCAGAACATAAAGTAGATTACGAACACAATAAACAACTACTCCTCAAGTGAGTGAATCTATCCCATGAACTACTAAACTCTGAAGTTCAAGGTGCTGATCATACAGCCTAAGCTTTGGCTTGATACTCGGTCATTCTTTGTATACGAAGATTAACTGGTCATGGACTTGTATAAAATAGATTCCGTGTCAATACAAACATATAACTTCGTGATAGAAATCGAACATACGAACAACTAATCCAAAGGACTTAACCATTCACTTTCGATCTTAGCCCTAGGAACCATCTATGTCTTTGAACGATCGTGAATCTAAACATTTCATTTTTCTAATTTGCATCATTAAAGATTACATAAGAATATTATTTCTGTTCTTTCATAACAATTGTACGGTATATATACATTCTAGAAATATTTCAAATGTAGATTATTCCAGATTGTATTGTTTATTGTTTTTTTCTTTTTTCCTGTAATTTTTAATTAAATTATTCAAATCTGATTTTAGTATAAATTCAATTTTATAAGTTTAATTTGTATTTTTATAACTGAATATTAATTTTTTCAGCGTTTCTACTGAATCTGCCTAATATTCACTTAGGAAAGGATTCCAAAATGGTTCATTAGATAGATTACACAAGATTACCGAGTTTCAACCAACCGCTAACGAAATTGGGAAAATACGCGAATGACTTGTTCCTATATTTATTTTTAAATATTATCGCTGATAATATATTCCTCCTTGTGCGGACAAGAATAAGAAATTTTTGTTCTCCAAATTAAGAGAGTAGACTATAATTCTTTCACTTTGTTTACAACTTGTGCATATAAGAAAAGTCATTCACAGGGAGATAAGAAAAAAGTTGGCAAGAAATTCCGGTCTCTCCAAAGTCATCACAAGTTTTCATCGACGCCGTCAACAAATATAGAACTCAAATTATATGATAACACAATGTGTTACCATGTCACACTTTGTTCGAAAGGGATGGGTGGGGAGGGGGATTGTTTTTCCGATTCAAAATTAAGTCCCGATGGCGCAGAATATGCGACTTTTTCAGCATTGAAAACTGTCGCCCAATGCGATTTGCGAGAACGGTGTGTTATTTTGCAGCTGGTGGTTTCATTTTCGGTAGCAGCTGGCAAAGAGCCCAAGAAAGGATTCAAGGTTGTTTTTCCCACACGAGCTGAAAAACACCGGTCAACAGACATGTTTACGAAATGCAACCTACTGCGAAAGGGGAATTTAAGCAATTTCAATGGCGTCAGGGAATTAGAAATAAAAAGCAATTGTTGCAAACGTAGAAAGTGAAAAATAAATCGTTTAACACTGAAAGTACAATAATTTAAACATATAAACAAGCCTAATATGCTTTACAAACGAAGTTGAAAAATAAACTGGGAAGATTTGTCTCAGTTGTCAACTGTCGTTTGCACACGATGGTTCATTCGATAAAAATATAAGATTTAAGACACACTCATGTCTGAAATGGAATGCAAGTCCATAAATTGGAAAACTGCTGATCAATCAATTGGGTTTGACCTGGCCCAGTAAATTATTCAACTATGGAAGGCTCTTGTGTTCGGGAGTCCCTCAAAATACTCTATTTCTACCCGACATACATGCATTTTAAAGAGTGAGGACTCAGCGGTAACTTTACGGTAAAATACGTGGAAACCGAGAATGGAATGCAGCATATTCAATGACTGACTTTTTTTGCAGAATATTTGTTTACGTGGTCCAATATCTACGCAGTAATAATCGCCAATATCTTTTCGTTGAGTGGTGTGAGAGTTGTCGGCTCAGGTGTAGATTTTGTGACGCAACTTCAATCAAAATTTGCAGCTAAGTTGAGCAGCTTAGGTTGATAAGAAGCAATATGAGTCATAGGGTTATAATGTAATTTAGCAATATGTAACATCTGTACGTTGTTTTTTAGGTTTGCACTTTAAGAATATTGATAATAGCTTTCTTACATTAAGTCTTGCTCCGAGAAATTTCTTCAAAACCACATATATAAACCACAATTCTCGCTAAATATTTAGCTACAGCAAGTCAAACAGAAAACAATCAATAATAAATATCTGTATTACAAATTATAAGCCGATAACTAAGAACTTATATAAAAATTAAAAGACAAGTTTATATAAGTTTTAATTTAATAGATCAACTTAATTCGTTTAGTTAAAATGGCAAATACAATCATAATTCACTATATCAATCACAAAATCAGTTTTGTATGCATGTTGGCATTCTGACAAGAATGGAAATATACAGTAACAATAATGCTAGTAAAAAATTGTTACAACTGGAAGCTTTTTCAATTAAAATTTGCGAGTATCACTACATATATCAAAAAGATTATGATATAATAAAAATCTTGGACACACAAAGACTAAGGAATAGTTGGATTTCACTAATAAATTAGAAATCAAGTCATTTCATGTGATAAAAAAAAATCTAGCGCTATTTTAAATGAAATAAATTATTTAAAAGAGAAAAATGTGACATTTAAACATAATAAATCCTGGGCTAAGCGGGGCATTCTAAATTTATATTTAACTGAAAATACTACTCTTGGGCGATAAAATAAAAACCTCGAAATCGCTTTCAAAAAATAGCCTTCGCCCTCCGAAGAATAACACAATGTTGAACCAAATATTCCTGAGAAGGGAAACGAAATCACTTCATGGTTATAAATAGCCAAGTCAAAACTGTGCAAGTGCCTTTTTATCGTCCAGTTTGATACATACAGCACCGAGAACTGAGGAACGTGGGAGCGCAACGAAGTCAACAATAGATAAGAAATATGCCCACGTAGCTTTTTCCTTAATGCTCTGAACCTTTTAACCAACACAAAAGAAGTGAGTCATTTTCAAAAGGTTAAAGATGATACACGTGTCGTAAATCGAAGGTTTTTCAAATATTAAAAAAAAAAAAAAAAAAATCATTGTCTGAATTTCTGTAAAAAGAATCTAAATGTCACAAAAAGCGTTTGTAAAAATGTTTAGAATGGGAGGACAACTCCACGATATACATGTATTTCAGGTAGCTTCTTTGTTAGCAGTTTATACTGCGTCTACAAAAAAGTGAAAATTATAATAGAAAAATAGAAAATTTGCAGATTCGTTCAAATTTTCGGTTGAATTGTGAACATTTTTTTTATCTTTATATTAAAGTTAAATTTTAAATTAATATACGGTTATTTTTGACGAAAAATAAATTCATTACTAATGCCATAAATTTTTTTATCACATCTGTGCATTGTTACAAAATTTTAAAATTTCATAAAGGACATTTTAGCAGAAAATTTCATTTGCAACGCTTTTCAAAAACCACATTATATGAGCCTTCAACGATCGAATATAGGCTGGAAGTTAAAAAAAAAACCAACAAAACTGCCAAGCATCTACCTTGACAACTCTGTTTAGAAACATATGGAGAAACGCAGCATATACTTTCTGTTGTTTTAACGGTGTCTAGGATCGAATAAAGGACAGTGTTTAACATTGAACTACAGTAAACCACGATAAAATAGCTTGGAAAAGAGCCATCTGAAATGAGGATCGTATGGAGTTCGCTGTAGGACGATAATATCGCACTCTTCGGGTTGGAACTTCCAAAGTTAAATCCAGCAATGGAATTCTTAAACAATGAAAAATGGATGCTTTGATCGTACACAAATTGTCTAAAAGCTGAAAGTTTTTTTTAAACCTGTGAACACATCGAATTTGAAGTTAGGGGATCATAATCCGACATCTTCCTCTCTCCGAAGAATGGCTACAAATGGACAATGTAAACATCGAAAAATATTAATTTTTGGTGGGAAATTTGCGTTAAATTCTCATTAATTTAAATTTGTCAAGATTTTTATCTTTATATATCCTATCAAAAATTTGTCACTGTTAAAACTGATAACATAACTAAAATCAAACATTTTTCGATAAATTATTAATTAGAAAATATTTCCGAAATTTATAGATACAATTATTTTAGCCTAAAATTTGGTTTGCTTTGTCTTTTAAGGTCACTTTGTGATGCAAAAGGGCTGACTCGACCGAAACTCAGTAAAAAGTGGTTATTACCATCTATAACCGATATGGGAAATGAATCCGCAAATTGTCGAGCTAAAGGTCATAAGGATACCATATCGGAATTTTTTTATAGCTGTTTAGGCAAAATTGTGAACTACCAATCCCTGTAGAATTTCAAGTTAATTTTAGCACTACGAACATTCAAGCTGAAGATAGGATTCAAATCCCCAGTTTAATTGAAAATCTCCGATCCAACAAAGAAAAGACTTCGATCAAAACAAACTCCGTTTTAATATTGTTAATACTAAGAATTGGCATGGAAACACAAACTTTTAATAATCATGCTATTCATCTTTTAATTCCCATTATAAATTCCATTTGGGAAAGAAATCCTTTCACTAAATATATATAAGCATTAAAGCAGAGAATTACGTTCTTTCGATACATTTTAAAACATATTACCGATTGCGATAGTCAAATAAAGCAAGCAAACTGCACTCTAAAAGTTACATAGCGAATTCCGAAGTGATCACACCATATATCTTTCGACGCGCGTCACTGTTTTGAAAAATAATGGGCATTTTATGGGAACGAAAATGACTTTACGCATTTTGAAAGCTCTCTAAGCGCATATTACTGAAAGTCTTTATGTTAGAAGAGTAACTATGGTAACATAATGTTAATGTTTGGTTAAAATTTACCCTTTCCGAGAAACACGTTCCAAATTATTTCACGAATTCAGATTGTTACCCTCCATTAGTTTTCTAAGAACTGTTTTATAAAAGAAATAAAAAGACAATCTCATTAAAAAAAAATTCAGATATGTATGATATTAAACATTTAGTTCCAAATGCAATAAAGGCAACTTTTAAAGAGATTTAAATATAATTTTTAAAGAAAAAGTACTAGATATTTTTTTAAATAATCTGATAAATAACTAAACACATGTGATACATAATAATAAAAACTAAAGGCTGAAAAATGAAACATAGCTAGTGGCTGGAATGATCGGCACTCTGTGCTTCAATTCTGAAGTTTATGAATTGGATACTATCGAGGTAGCGGATCTTAATAGTTGTTCAGAATTCGTCATGAAACTATAAAACCGTAGTCGAATGAGGTTTCCTGGTCAAAATATAATACTACTGACACGAACAAACTCTATTTGTCAAACATAGGACTTCACATAAAAAAATAAATTGTTTTAGAAGGAAAAATCCAAGAAAATCTTTATGATGATTTCTCCATATTTTCTACTGATTGGCTTTGATTTAATAGTTTTCAATAAAGGTATAAATAATGTTTAGATAATGCCATTGTTAAATTCAAAACGAAGAGCCGCGCAATTTAACCATTTCCCCACAAAAACATTGTTTCAATATTGAATTAAGTTGTATAATGTTATACATTATTTATTAAGAGTTTTTCATTTATCACTGATTGGTTGCTTTGACGCTCAACGATCATTGTTTGCATATGAGGATCGTCTTCTGCAGTTTAAAGTGTCCGGAAGTCTAAAGTTTTAGGATTTTCGAATCCATGAACTATTTTACTGACCAGAGATCGGGTTACAGGCAGGTTTCAGTAGCTTATTGTAAATGGCGTAGCTATCGTATTCAGAAATTCGAATGCTAGCTGACTAACAGATTATTTACATCTTACACAGCATTTAATGGAATAGAAAGTTCCAGTTTCAAATCCAACCACAGTCGAACACAACTAGAAATGGATATTTACTTCTTTGCGCATAACATGTCCAAGTGTGTTCAGCTTGGTTTCATCATTTTCAATCTATTTTAATGAAATTTCCTCCTTTGTGAAAAATAAACTGTTCTGGTTTGCTCGTCGCTCAACGATCATTTTTTTGCACACGAGAGCTAATCACAGCGGGACAAACAATTTGTGATAAGTAATTACTATCCACAATTTGTATTACATAGAAATATTATAAAACTTTTCACGAGTGACTTATGAAAAGTCAGAAAAGCCCTAAACCACATGCACAGGATATTAGCTTTTGCGGTTAAAATTAATTTTAATTTTCCTCATCCTCGATAGATTTGTCGATATTTATCAATTTATTGAACAATAAGCAATTTTTATGTATTTATGTATGCAGTATAATATATATTGAAATTGAAGGTGAATAAAAATTATAAATACTTTAGTCATACACGGGAAAAAAAAGGTTAAGAATCAAACTTGACGCTAGATCAAAGAATTATAAGCGTCTAACAACAGCTTTTGGCCACGACAAATCAATTATCGGGTTTGTATTAGTTTGTGTATAGGGAACATTCTATGTCGGACACAAGTAAAAATAAAAAAAAAACAATAAACCACACACACATGAACAATAGTGCTTATGAAAAATTTCATTCTAGGTCTAGATTTGGGGGTGGGGGGAAAAAACGTGGCATGTCATGTGTCAGGCGGACCGCGTGTGGGCGGCTCATTCCCCAATATGTTATCGCTTGTCTTCCATTTTGAAATGAAGAGGTCATTCAGCTTACCAATGAGGATAAAATGAATGTTCCACTTCGGAATTTTGGCTATGACGTCACGAGTCATTGTCTTCATTCAACTTCATAAGGAACGCATTCGATAGAATCCTTCCTGAATCCTTTCGAAAAAAAGCAGGATGCAGTGAGAAAAGAACTGAAAAAAAGAACGTCCTTCGACTTAATCTCCTTGACACTGACTGAAGTGACGCCAGAGTAACATAAAATCAGCATTACACTCATTGATGAGCATAAGGCAAACGATTTATTGATGATAACTGCCACATGAAATCGTTTCGGATAAAAACAGCTGTTGGGACTTGGAAACAGTTATAAAATTTATTCCATAACTTAGTTTTCGTTGTGATTGAACTGGCGAGGGAAAATAAAAGCAGCGCATCTATAGCTAAAAAATTACTGGATAAAACTAATTTTAATTTTTAAATTGAAAATTGGTTCTCTCTCAATATCAAATAATTAATTCATTAAGGAAATGTATTTATTCTCTGTTTCATGTTAGTATACAACTTACAAAATCATGACAGATACATCATATGAAATGCTATATACTTCAATATTATAGACAGTAATCTATTAAAATTGGAATGCAAAATTATTTACACTTTTCATAATAATAATAATGAAGAATAAACTCATTTGATTAACATTTAGAAAACAAACAAAAAAACGTGGAATAAATATGCAATTCCTCATCTAAGGTATTTCTAAATTTTAAAGCATTTAATTATATTTCAATCGAATGAATAAAATATATTTTAATTGAAAAATTATTTCTACACCAATATAAGGATTTTCTTAGAAAACATGGTAATGTAATATACTAACGAAAATTTATTGATTTAATAAAACCACGAAATAAACACCATATATTAATATGGCTTATGTATCAAAGAATTTTCATGATTGAATCCATCATTTGAAATCGAAGCAAAACATTTTTTCGTACATTTTTCATTTAAATTTACACTCGAAATACTGATTAGTGACTGAGAAGGAAGAACCAACAAATTGTTGCAGGGATTTTTCCTGAGCATCCATTTTGTATTTACCTGCTGGGCGATTTCTTTTATACCTAATATTTATGTTTTTGAAGGCAAAAGTCTTCAACCACTGCAAAGACTTTGCACTGGGGTGTGAGAATCGAATCTAAAAAACGTTGAACCGACAACTTGAGTGTTCACAAAAAAAAAATACCAGCTCAAGTAATCTTAAAATAAGAATTTAAGTTAATCGAACTACAAAGAAACACTAATTCACAATTAACGGAAATATTTACTAAAAATATTTTAAGTTTACTTATATTGAAATACAACTATTTCGCAATAAAATCGTTATTGAATTATTTGACATCTAAGCACCGAAGACTAAAAAATTCTACATGGATCGGCACATGAAACACGTGCTCTTGAATTAAAATAAAGCAGCATCATGCTACGTGAGTGACAGAAAAATTCTAAGAATTTACAGCTATATAACAAAGGCGCATGAACCCAATAAATTTGTAGAAACAATGATGCCATTATTTGTTGGTTCAATGATCGCCTAATTGAACTATCTCAATCTGACCTTGTAAAGTGACATGTAAAATACTTGAAATTGAAAGCATGTGTCACTCCTAGCCACAACGACAAAAGATACAAGATTCATTTAAGGTGATGAATCAGTCTCAAAAAATTCCCTTTCTTTTCTTTTCTAAAATAACGTAAGCATTATTTAAAGAAAGCAACAGCTAAACATTTTTTTAAAAAAAATAATCGTGAATAAAAAGTTATAAATATTCATTCAACAAAAAAGACATGTCCGATAGTTTATGCCCAATGACTAAGTAACTATTAGCAGTATTAAACTGCAGATCATCTTAGTCTAGAAGTAAAAACCACGATCTTTTGATCAGATTCGATTTTCGCGCAGTTGAACAATAGATTTATGTTTAGAAATCGTCTAGCGAACAGCCGTATATCTAAACTATTCAAAAACTTGTGAATATTATCTATCACTGCATATTATCTTTCAGAAAAACTTCTCAACAGACAGTGAGTCGTATTCATAAGTCGAAATAGGGAAAATCTGGAACACTCCATAGCACGCACGCACCCAGAGACGAGAATTTGGACCGTAAAACGGTTTTGGCTTGGCTTGTAGCTCAATGGTCATTTTTGGCCCACAAGGGCAATAATAAGACTGGTGAATTCACAGTTTAAATTAATTTCAAAACTATAACACATACATCGAAGCTTCAAAAGATATTTAAACCCGCGAACTGCTGAATACAAGGGCAAAACGATAAGCATTCGGCTCAGTTAATGCAAAGCATTTGAATATTCACCAAATGTTGCCTTTCAAGAAGACGTGAATTATAATAACAAGTCATAAGAGACGAAATCAGGACGACTCTTAAGTAAACACACAAATGCAATTCATCTACCATTGTTTAACAACGACTAGGATTGAACACGTTATCTTCCCGATGTGCGCGGACCATATAACTGGAGATAGAATCCCGAGAGTTGAATGTTGCACACACACACTTATATTCTCTGCAAAATATATCTCGGAAAGCATACATATATTTATTTTCACAAGTTTTCTGCCTTGCAATACATGTTTGCAGATCACCTCTATTGAACAATTCCTTAGGAACACTACACGCGAAGGGATTTTCAACTGTTAAGCTACTTCGCTAAACGAAGTCAATAATTGTGTTAAACAGATACTGACTTCGAGCATCCATCAAATACATATTATTTCAATGTCAAATACATATAATTTCAATAATTCAAGCAATAATCAAATGCATATAATTTCATTTAAAAAATCTGTGATTATATATCTGTTATACACAAAGAGCGAGCACATTACTTATGTATCCCCTCAAATTATCAAAATTGGCAAATAATCAAATGACACATAATGCTCTTTAAACGTTATCGCTTTATTGATATACGTTAATATATTTATATTGCCTTGCTCTATATTTTGCTTTGCTCATTTTGGTAGAGCTATTCTTATTCATCTAAACTTGGAAACAAAACAAACATGTTACTCAGAGATTAGATACGCAGAATTCGGAGAGAACTCCTCGAATTCCGGGGCGATCACGCGGCAAGCGCAACTCGTGACATTTATGGGTTTAACATAAGGCGCACAAAGGCCATGTTTAGAAATATACGAAGCACACAAAGAGTATGCACTCAAGAAGCACACTGTTTACCCGAAAGAAAAGAAGTGTCGTGTACCAAGAAGTGTGGTTGAGGGAGGTGGACACAGCTGGTGGACTTCGTGCTGTAATTACTCACTCGTCGGGAAAAAGATGACCGTGTTTGGTCAGCGAAATGTACACTCGCGATGGAAGTTAATTTTGCTTATCACGCACTAAATACACTGAATCACTCAGTGCAGTAAGATAAAAAAGCAAACAATTTAAGTCGTTTCCGGAAATTATATATATATATATATATATATATATATATATATATATATATATGATAAGTAACTGATAAGTAATAGTGATAATTTTTCAATTATTTCGAAACCACAATCAAATGAAGTCGAAACCTAAGATGGCACTCCCACCAACCAAGCAAAGGATCAGTGAACTTATCCGAAGATTAACGTGGTTAGAAATTCTCAGATTCAACACCACTTTTCTGCAATATATTTTGAGTTTCGTAGGCTCAACGACCAGTTTTTGAACATGAGCGCCCATGCCTTACAATAAATTCTAAACAAAAACATCCAGGCCTCGGGTGGGAATCGAATTCATGAGTTGTTTTTAAAAGAGAACCGTCTCCACTCAAGATGTTAACATAGTCTGTTCGAAGACTGAAAATAGTGATATGGTTTGTTAAGAATTTACATAAATTTATTTCAGTATATCATTTACTAAATCCAATTCAATATTTCACGATTTTTTTCTAATTAATTTACATATTTAACGTTAAATTACTTATTAATTACCTGTTTGGAATACTTTAAAATGATACCATCTAACAACGTTTAATGAATTTATACAAACTTATATTATTTTTATAAAACAAATAGAAAGCTGTAACTTAATATCTTATGGTTAAATATATCATAAGCAAATGTTCCCCAAGTGAAGGATTATTTTTCATATCAAGCAATGTAGTTCGAGAACCTTTAAGTAGAAAGTCGATTCCACGAAAACTAGTTTAGGTGAAGCGCTTTTTTATTTTCTCCTAAAAACATGTGTTGACGGATGAATATTCATTCATATTTTAATAAGGAGGGTATGAAGATCATTTATTACGTCATTCGCTCTGGATGTATAATGAGAAGTCTCCAGGCTTTATGTTATGATAATTTTCTGGTTGAATGATCAGGTTTTTCCAGCAAGAGGTTCAAAGACAAATGACCACTGAAAAGTTTACGATGGAAATATCTGCATATAAATTATCCCCTTCCAATAATAATTTTGAACAGTTTGGATTTTTGTCGAAAGTGAGGCGAGGTCGCCGAAATTACAGTTGCACAAGCAGTTTAACGATTATCCATGACTGTAGTTATTTTGATCAATAATATACGGCCTTCGGTGATATTAGGATTACACAAACCTTCACTACCTTCAAAGATAAGTGATTTGAGATAATCGTCAATTTTGTTAAATGTCTCTATAAGTTTACTTACCAAAATTATTTTTATTAATTACATAATTTATAAATAAATTAGTAATAAAATTTTAAAATGGAAAAAAAAAATTAATGTAGACATGGAAATGCTTCACAGATTTATGAGCAGTTGTAATGTAAGAGCACAATTGAGGTACTTTTCTGTTTTAAGTATTGCATAGGTATTAATCAAGCACTCAGTATTTGACAGAAATTTCGAAGCATAAAAGTAAATCACCAAAATATTCACGAAAAAGTTAAAACGGAAAAATCTAAAGAAAGGAAATAAAATATTTGAAATAATTAGTTTTTTTTTAAAAAAAAAGTTTAAATTAAGAAAAACATAAAATTTGGTCTCAAATTAATATCAATAAAAAGGTGTGACGCAAATATTATTTTGAATATTTAAAAACATTTGTAATTTAGGTAGTTGTTTCTGCCACTTAAATTTCATTAAATATAAGAATATACGCACTAAAGCTTATGTCGCCATTCACCAATCAACACACTGTAAAAATTTCATAGCCAATGATTATGAAACTAAATGCATAGCACCACACATTAATTTAAACAAATTATTCATATCAAAATGTTTCAGATATTTTGGAGATAATTATACTATAAACTGAAATGAAACTATAACAAAATGGTCTCAATATAATGCGCTTAAGAGTTCAGTGCAACAGGCGAAAATAAATCCACAGCATAACACATTGCAACAATTAAATAAAAATCCTCCGATGACATTAATTCCATAACAATTAGCCAATATTTCACTCGCGAAACCGCAAAAGAAACGAACTATTTGCGAGTGAGAGAGCAGGCGAAAGCTTTCGTATGATGAGAAAATAAATTAGGTCAACGGATGGCGGAAGGGGTTCGTACGAGGAAACGATATTGAAAGTTTAATTTTTATATCTTGTTTACATATTTAGTATTTGTTTACAGATTAAATCTACAATTTTTTTTTTTAAATAGATTACAACTATTTAGAAATACTTCCTCAGATTAAAAATTACGAGTTTCAATATAAATCGTAAATGGATTTTCATTTAAATTAAGCGCTAATTAAAATTGGAAGACTTCATGAGCAGGTTATCAATGCATAACTAATCAAGATCAGTGACTGAGATTGTGCCCGAATATAATGGGAGATACACATGATTATTTGTCATTATATGAAGGATACTAATCCAGAATTTCTTTCTCGTGACTTGTGAATAGTACTTATTTTGAAAGAAATGTTACGCTGACGCAGCTCTTTGATTGGCAATTTATTATAATTAGTATATATGGTTTGGTTTCTGCTCAACGACCATTTTTTTTTTACTGTTACATTTGCATTATGGCTGATTAAACCAAGCTTAAAGTGGATTCAGAACCACTACAAACATCCAGGTTCTAGGAGGGAAAACCGCAAGAGTGCCAACCATTTGGCTTGACTTCTCACTATAGTAGACTACAAGTATATGTTGCAAATGTGAAAACTTTAAAAACATTCCTGGATAAGCTTATGCAAAAAGTATAATTGCACTACCAAGACTCATTGAGCTCCATTATTATGGTCCAAGAGTAAAAAATCCCTGTTGCAACAAAACACAGACAGAAAATAAGTTTTCTGGGTTTTATCATTTGAAACGAGAAAATACCGCATATCCCCATAAATTTTCTGAGAAGCGCAGTGAACGAGCAATAAATCAATTTAAGTTGTCTGATAAAAAGTTGTCCACTATGCAAAATCTAAATTAACACTGTTTTTATTTTTTACAAGCTTAAAATTTATCTGGTTCTGAATTGATTGTTCTCGAGATATTGATTTAAAACAACTTCATGTAACACGCTGGGCAGCACACGTGTGGAACTGCATCATTCCAATGATACAATATATCGACTGAAAGCACCAGAGTAAATAAGTGCATCCGACCTTGGTGAGGACAGAGGATAAAAACATCCGATCCGAGGAACGCATTACCGACAATCGGGAAGGAATAATCGAAATGGTCAGTCCGATCCCACGAACTCACACTTGCATAATCATCCATTTCCCATCAGAGGTTTTAACTTTCCACTTCCTTTTTAGCACTTGCCGGAAGATCGTTCTCGAAAAACCGTCGAGGGAGGGAGGGATGAAACGAAAGCGAACACATAAAATATGGATAGGAGAGAGCCCTGACCTACTTCTCCACTGCACTGTTTATTTTATTTATTTATTTATTTATTTATTTTTTTTTTCAAAGTTACACAGGTGGCAGGATACTCACACATAACTAAAACCGGAAGAGAGAAATTCATTAGAGCTTTCAACGTTTAATTCACGCGGAAAGAGAACACAGGAACAAAAATCTAAATAATAAAAACAATTGCTTTCGTTTAACTGTAGCGATACTTTTTGTTTTCTTTTTAGGACAAGAGATGCTTAATAAGAGCTGTGCTTAACACTTTACAAAAGATTCAGAATCACCACAAGCAACCACGCCCGAGCCAGGTACCATACTCAGAAACTGTTGAAATGGCAATTTGAAAGGCAATACACGAAGATTAAGTAAATTTCTTACAAGGATTTCAAAAATTTGTCAAAACATCCATTTCACGTAGTTTAATGATTGAGATCAAACATGCGATCTTTCACTTTGGACTGGACTAAACTAACTTGTAAAATCAACATATTTGAATTTTAAAAGTGATTTGATATTTTGAATGCATAACCTGAGATAAAGGCCTAAAGAAGTTTATTTTCATGATAATAGGAGGCAACTTTAGTCATTTATACCTCTCAACTTTCATCTAGTTTTGACACCGCAAAGTGGATAAATAACAGCTAAAATTTGTCGGGCTTATTTATGCATCCACAGTGCATTTTTGTCCTTGGAGAATATTTTCTGTAAATAGTGGGCTGTATCTATCTGAAGTCTAAAGTATTCGCTCACACATATTACAGGCGCAAAACAAAAGCGTTGCATATGTATCTTGATCGATGATAGTCGCTGGAATTGAACGCAAGAGCTTCTAATCCAAAAAAGCACGGGAAGACTTCACACAAAGGTCCGTATTCATGTCTCAGGAGTAGAAAGCCAGTAAACTCACATGCGCGCATAGACAGATGTGAATGCGGAAACGCAACAAGTTACAAAATCCATTTAAGTAATTTCGAATGGTGCTGCCATATTACGAAATAGCTTAAAGTTCCATTATGTTTAAAAAAAACTGTCATTGATATCGTTTCTTTAATTTTTTCTTTAAAATTCTACGAATCAATTCTTGAATTGATCAAAAAGGTGCAAAAGCAAATCGTAAATAATAAAAAAAAAGTCAGTCCAATTTTAAATACACGTCCATATTTATTATTAATGTAAAAAATATCAATTTCTTTGGAATTTGCATTTCTTAATAAATAAAAAAAGATTAAATTCGAAAGAAATCAAGATTTGAGCGTTTCACATAGCTCTAACATTATTAGTTTTAACAAATCAGCGGTAATTGGGCAAGAGTGATGCAGGCTTGTCTTCTGAAGTGGAATAGATTAGACAGTCATGAGGACCATGATTATATAAGTAAATTGAGAACGGAGAAGACTTGTTCTCAGACGAAGTAAATGGAGCAAAAGAAGCCGAATTATTTCTAACTGAAATATCGGAGTTTGTGGTAAGTCACAAGGAGAAAGAGGATTCATGAGTACCTCAATAAGAAAAAAACTTTACATAAAACTATCTCGTTTAATTAAGAGTTACGAGAGGTATCGGTTTCTGAAACTATTCTCATTAAATTACATACATGTGCCAACAAAATGGAGAATTTAATGTATCAGAGCTGTTTATTATAGACACGCAATGATGATTGTGACTAGTGTTCTAAAACCACCACCAAAGGGGTAAATGTATCGAACAGCTCAAGTCCAGCAATGTTGACGTTTGGAACATTCAGACATTATTCCCATCAAGAGAGTTTATGAAAGAAAGATAAAGCCATATGTAGATGTTTTAAGACCGAAAAATCTGAAAAACAAACGTACATATAACATAATATGGATGCATGGAGATGTAAACGGAATCCACTGTTTAAACCGAAAGCCAGAGCCATTGATGTTGATCACCAGCTCTAGATTTTCCATAACTAGTGTGTTGTACTGAAAGCGAAAAAAAAACCCGGAAAATGTCCACGCAGGCACAGTGACAGACTACACCTCTGTTTCTTGTTGTTCAATAGTGGCTGGAAATAAGCATTTCAACTTTAAAGGTCAATGGGACAAGGGGAATCTAAATGAGTGCATTTGTCACCATTAAGTTGAAATAGTACACATATCAAACAAATTTGTGATAATAAAAATGAGACGATGTTATGTAATCAATGCCTGTTTATGTGCCACACACAACTGCTAACAAGGAAGCACTACACGTACTCTTGATAACATCACATAAGCGATTCGTAGAATGCATTTCCATACGTTTATCACCTGTTGGTTAGATAATTTCAAAACCGGCGATAAAAATCCAGTCGCATTCCTTCAATAAGAATTATAGATAAGCCATTATCGATATTTTCAGGGTCAGCGCAATAAACATTCGACGTCAATGTCGCTCAATTTTTTTGAGATTGTGATAAGGAAGCATCATCCGTTGGCAAACATCCATTGTAATTCTTTCCGGTAACGCACTCACTCCTTCAAAAATAATGATTTTTTTTCTCCTTTCCGGAGGATGCTATCTAAGGCGATAAGCAGCCTTGGCATTCGTAGATTTGATACACGTTAGCAATTCTTTTCAAGCACTTCAATGGTAATGGTTGAAAAATTATCACACAATCTGACATAAAAGTTGATAATATTCCCTCAAGTAGTTTAATTCAGATAAATTTGATTTGGTAGAGCAAAATATTTATGTATCTTGATATTTAATTGATGCCAGCACTTTTTCTTTTTCAAATTTAAATTGATAAGCGTTATCTTAAACGAGATTGCTATTCACATCGCGTAGTATATTGAGACATACATTTAAGCTCTTCAAGAAAAACATTATGATCGCACATTGTGTCATGAATTGCTTTTGTTAATTGAAGTTAGAAAAATTTGGGTGTCCTCGTTAGATTCCGCCAGGAATACCAAAGCATAAATTATAATTTCGTAAAAAAAAAAAAAAAACAAAACAAAAAACAAATATAGTGAAAACGTTTAGCAGTATGGTTAATCATTTTGTGGTTATTCTCAGCACACATTTAATCAGAACTACAAGTAGATTGCAAAGCATTACATAAGAGTTAGTAACAGAACTGCTGAGCAAAAGGATAGACAGCAAAAAATTTCAACATTTAAAATTTTTCGGTCATTTGTAAAAGGAAAGTGAACAATGGATGACACCAATAAAAATGTCCCGAAACAAATATTATCTGATACAAAAAATGGTCCAATGAACATCAATACAGGGAGTGAAATTAAAGGTGCCCTGCAAGTTCAATAGATTCATCAATGTCTCATGAGCGGAGACCAGGCACACAATATTGAGTTATGACCCACATATGGAGATATCGACACATTTCATTCACCACGTTTAAAGCCTAACAGGGCATAAGCAGACAGTTGGTAATGAATGCTACAATGGAAAGTTTTCTGGGACTAATCTCGGATATGATTCCGTTGGTAAACACCACAAATTCAAAATTGTAACACTTTAAATAATTCGGGGTAAATTTATATATCGTAGGTTTTTATTTTAGTCTTCATAACCGATACACAAACAGCTACTATCTTCATAACCGATACACAAACAGCTACTATCTTCATAACCGATACACAAACAGCTACTATCTTCATAACCGATACACTAACAGCTACTATTATGTTGATTTCAAAATGCCATTTCTAAAAAAAAAAAAAAAAAAACTTTATTTAGATACTGACATTTCACTGTAACAGCCACATCTCATGACTATTTAAAAATACATTCAATCTTTGATTTATCTTTTAGGTCTTTTTCTATATAAAGAGCAACTTAATCAGGATCTACAATTTTAAGTTGATTCCGAACCTTTGTAAGCATTCCTGCTAGAAATAAGAATCGAACACATGAACTGCTGAACAAAAAGCCGGAACACTAACCATTTTACAGATAACTCAGCATGTGTACACAATGAAAAAGTTTACTGATAAATAACAGCAAAGAAATGTGTCACTCACCACAGAAAAATTATTTAAATTGCTCAACATAACACAGAGTAGTGAATTCTTCTGGTAATAATGGTCACTGATAGCATGTCAAGGAAAAATACAAAAGAATCCATTGAAAAACATACTCAATTACATCAAAATAAATCTCAATTACATCAAAATAAATACATGGATTTATTAAATTGTTTAATGATAAATTAAAACTCTGTCATCCATTACCAAATATAAATCTTATCTTTTATAATTGAGAACTTGCCAGACGAATAGTTTAATAATTAACGCTTAATTCAAAAATTCACAAGTCCAATTCCCACACTAGTTTGATCAGGTGTATTTCCTGCAAAAGTCTCAAGCAATAGACTGAAGTGAATTCCGAATTACTAAAAAATTCCTAGGACTTTTAACAATAGTCGAACCACAAAATATTGAAAGATCGAAAATTAATCATATGTTAAAGAAAAATCCAACTATAAAAAAAAAACGAACTAAAAAAACATCACTTAATACATTGAATTAAAAATATATCAAAAATTTCAATCAGCACGTTTACATTTAAATTTTCATCATATATATGTGTAGCTTCGAATTATGTATAAATTGGAGTCATAAAAATTAAGCAAGTTTCCTCTGCCTCCAAACTACTTGCAGTTATCAGATAAAAATAGATGATATTAATAAAGTATTTTATACTTTAATAATTTGCAATTTGTCAAACATTACATAAATGATAAAATATCAAACAGGTACCAACCTAATAGATACAATTATACCATTAGATTCAATATATATACAAATCTAAATTTAGAAGACGTGTTCCTCAACTATCTGCTACTACAACAATCGAATACATAATTCGCATCCAAGTACAGGTTGCTCTAAAGTGGTAAATGAACAGATGTCTCTTTTCTCTCAAGGGGCAGCGGAACAACTGTTGGGAGGAGGAAAGAATCAACTTGCATAATAGGCTCCTATTGGAGGGCCGTGGCATTAACCTTCCCGAGCTATTTTGATGCGTCAATCGGTTGGCTTTGATGAAAATACGCCGCAAAAATCCAATTCGTCAGTGAGTCATCACAATCACAGGAATATTTGAGACTGCTAATCCTGAATAGGATTGAAGTGCATTTCTATTCCCTTTCCGAAAACCGGATTATTAAAAGGAAAAAGCTTTCGAAAAGTCCCGCAGCCATTATTCTGGAGATTAAGGCAATAAATTTATCAGAATTATAATTTCTAAAACCGATACTTATTGTTACCATTGTGATTCTGAATGAATATATATATATATATATATGCATTGACTTTATATATATGTATATAATACCTGTGTATAGTATGCACTTATGTATCTGTGTAAATACGACTTTTATTTTGTTTAAAATTATTTGCCCAAAAAAGTTTAATACAAGCATCACGTTGTGTCATTAATAGAGGAAAAAGAAATTGATATATTATAGCATTATATTCATTTTGTTTCACAGGAATCTGGAATAAAAAAAAAAATCATATAAAAACCTCGCCGTGGCCTTAAAGGTAGAACAGCGCTCTTAGGAATGAAAGCTTTTGAGATTCGATCCCAACCACTGTAGAACAAAATAAGGCTGCGTTTCTGCATTTTGCACCCACACCTGTTTGAATGAATACTTAGCATCATTTTTCCCCTTATGACACCTGAACATCATCCACTATCACTGGAAGGCGGGTGTTCAGACGCCTTATAGAGCCTTTCGGTTGTCAAACTATCGGTACTTAAGTGTCAAAGCTTAGATAGACAGAGGGCAATTAAAATTTTTGGCAGAATCAAGTGCGATTCGCATTTAATTTTTAGTTTTTCTTTGAACTATAGGTAATCTATATAAACGTACGAAATAATACGACATATAAGAGTTCAATACTTTTGTATAACAAACGAATATTGTCGGCGCTAACCACTTATGAAACCACAATGGCAGAATTTCCTATTTTGAGAGTAATTGTGTAATTTTGTTTTCATATTTTTATCATGTTTTTAAAATTATTAATGTATGATTTTTCAAAATTGTATTAAATCATTTCTTTTGTTTCAATGCTAGATTTGCAATGAAATTAAACTTTTTTACTATCATGACTTAAAAATATCAAAAAAGTGAAGCAACACAAGACCAAGTTAATAATTTAAAAAAAGAATTCAGTGAAAATTAGTCTTGTTGACAGAAATGGAGAGTCTCCTTTATAATAATATAATAAGAATCTAAAACATTTAGGTGTGTATGTATTATATTATAAAACATAATCACCCCCACTTTTCAAATTCAGTTAGTGATTGAGAAACTTAAATCTCATGCAAATTATTTTAAGCAAAAATAAAAAATTATTTTTTAAATAGTTTGACATATCGTTTACAGTTCATTAATCAACATTTTATAGGATATCTGCTAAAAAATTTAATTTCATGACAAATTTTAAAATTTTTGGCTAAGGATACCAGATGGATTATAATCTTTTTATTATTAAAAACTACATTAATTATCCTTAAAAATTATTCTTTTTAATAATTTAATACATTACATTTTATGATAAATTTTAAAACAATTTTTTTTGTGTGAAATATACCTTCTATATACAAGTCTATCCACATTTTAGTTCTATTAAATTTCGATTTGTTTAGTAATGCAGTCATATTTTCCATGGTGCAGAATCAGACAAAATCAATAATCACTGTATATCATGGGGCTGATCGAAATCATCCTTATCTGCACCAGCGGAAACAATCTAACATTAGTGCATTTCATTAAAAATTATATCTTTTTCAACCAACATTTGAAGATTCATCAAATAAAACACTTCAATTATAACTCCAATACAAAAGAATGGGCAACATCTAGAATAAGTAATCAGTATGAAAACTCAAAGAATAAAGAATACTCCTGACAGATGGATGGTGCAGAATCAGACAAAATCAATAATCACAGTACATCATGGGGCTGATCGAAATCATCATGTGCACCAGCGACAGTTCACCACTTCGAGATCTAAATCATTTCTATTATAATTCAAACACAAAAGTATGCACATCTAGTATTCATAGATAAATAACAGAATATGTAATCAATGAGAAGACTCCACGAATAAGACACTCCAGATCGATGGACGGTGCAGAATCAGACAAAATCAATAATCACTGTATATCATGGGGCTGATCGAAATCATCCTTATATGCACCAACGAAAATAATCTAACATTAGCACATACTAAATAATACACTTTTCAGAATCCACACATTTAACAGTTCACCACTTCGAGGTATAAAATACTTCTATCATCACTCAAACACAAAGTAATGTACATCTAGTATTCACAGATAAATAACAAAATAAACAATCAATGAGAAAACTCCCCGAATAAGACACTCCAGATGGATGGTGCAGAATCAGATAAAATCAATAATCATAATTCATCATGGGGCTGATCGAAATCATCCTTATCTGCACCAAAGAGAAAAATCTAATATATATTTTTAATTTAATATATTAATCTATCATTATTCTGAATCCACATTTCACAGTTTGCCATTTCGAGATCTAAAGTATTTCTACCATAACATAAACACAAAGCAATGAACATTTAGTATTGACACATAGCAAGATAAGCAATCAATGAGAAGACTCCAGAAACAAGGCACCATTCAGACAGATGGACGGTGCATAATCAGACTAAATCAATAATAACATTCTATCATGGGGCTAATCGAAATCATTCTTATATACTCCAGCGGGAATAATTTACTATAATTATTTTCAATATATTATAGTAGATGCTCATTTTTGCGACACGTATAATAAATAATTAACTGGTACAGTAATTATGATCTTAAAGCTATAATTTTTACCACACTGATCTTCGTAAATAACTATAGGCGAAAATTATTTAACAGACATTATATAAAAAAAAAAGAAACATGTAAAATAATATGTTCTAATTAAATACAAATGCTTTGATTTATCGAGGCAAAATTAAGTCAAAATATTAATCAACCACCTCTTTCTATTTCAAAAAATTTTTAAGCAATGTAAAAATGCGACTGATATTTTTCTCCAAAAGTATATTAAACTTTGCCATTCATCTAATTGTTTTGCAGATGGTCGCGGCATTAAGCGGCAAGTACGCTGAAATTATCATGGAAATGCATGCAAAATTAAAAATTAGATTAGCGGGAGAAATTTCTTATGATTGCGTCAAAAATGCTGGATGTTGTTTGGTTGATCAGGTTTTTCTAGCTCAAGGTCCAAAAAGGACATGCTGCGGCAAACTTTTTTTTTTTTAAAGTAAGTTGTTAATTTTAAGAAAATTCAACCAACATGAAAATGAATTTTAAAAAAATATTTTAATATAATATTAAAATCTTAAGAAAAGATATCAGAAAACCATATAACACAAAATAAACAATTCAAAATTTAAATACTCAAGATGAATAAAAAAATGAAAAACATTTTTTAAAAAAAAAAAAAAAATCAAAAAGGTTTCTGTGAGGTGGCTCCCCTAACAAATCAAATAATGTTAAAAAATCAAATCTAAAAATGGTAAATTTGTAATGGCTAAATACTGAACATATTAAAATATGAATGACAGTAAATGGTTTATCACAAGCTCCACACTAAGGATTTAATTCATTTAGAAATATATGTCTGTATGTAAAACGAGTGTATCCGATAAGAAGGCGAGTTAAGGAAACATCCATTTGCGGTTATCTTGTGCCAGCTAGGCTGGCATTATGGGGTACGATGCTCCACATTTTCAACTGAACCCTATTTTGGTGTTGAGTCCGGCAGTCCTCAGTACACGCATGACACAGGTACTAGTTTATAAAGTAGGCAACCATTCACACAAAAGGACAAAGATAGGATAGACAGTGAGAGAAAGTACATCCATACCCATGACAGAATGGCATCCATGGAATTCGAACCCAGGATTTCCCTGTCCGTAGACAGGCACTCTGACCACTAGACAGGGTTGGCGGTCTTCGTTGCGGTAAAACATATAATGAGATGACGGATGAAAAGAATGTACGTAATTAATTGACGATTTGCATATTCCACGATTACCTCTGCCAAAGAGAATAAATACAATATTTTACAACCCATTCTCACATCAGAGAACGGAACTAATAGTAAAACAGGATTCGATACGGCTGCATCTCTAAAATGCAGGAAGAGTGACATTTAAGATTGGCTGCTATTAATAACTTAGTCTCCTGATAAATCACACTAGGATTTACACAAATATTTTCCTTCAGTTTCAGATTTCCAAACTGAAACTTTTTTTCGATTCGTTACACTGATTAATTAATACTTAACGTGGCATTTAGTTATCTACAATTCAAAGATTCTCCATTAGTAACGTAAATCCAAGTTTCTAAATTATTACACCACAGGAAATATCTTAATTTGAAATTTTCATTTAAACATTTTTTATTATTAAACAGAAAGCTACTTTTTATCTTGGATATTTAAAGAAAAAAATTTTTTATTTACGAAAGTAAATTTTATTTAAAAGGATAAGAATTTTTTTTCTGGATATATACATTTGGTATAATTTATTATCCTCATGAAATAAAACATTTACATAACAACAAATTACGAGGAAATGTATAACAAAGATAAAAATAGAATGTAGCAAAATGATGTTAGCAAAGCAACGTAATTAATGAATAAACTTAGTGGAACATTTAAATATTCAAGATACTTTTATATTGAGCCATTGCAGTCAGTATTGAAAAGCATAAAGTGTTATGAACATTTACTTTGCGTTAATATTTTCTTTAATTTATAAATCTCCTATCAGCATTTTATTCAATTTTAAAAAAATAAATTGGTTTACAAAACCATAGCAACCAAACCTTAGAATACCCTTTTTAATAAACGAGAGAAATGAGTTTTACCGAAAATATATTTTACTTATTTTTACCCAGACAGAAATTAATCAGTTGCTATACGAAACATTTAAGGACTGGAAAAGATGGGAAACAATGCTATAGCATAAGTAGGGGGAATAATTGGTCTATTTTAAGACACTTAATTTTCGAAGTTCTTTCACGAAGCACATTCTTGCACTTGCGAAATCGCTTCACTCGATGATAGGACTATTTTAATCCCACATAATAGGTAAATGTTTTAATTTGATTAAAATCGCTTGTCAACCAAGAAGTTATGAAACACATGTAACAAATGTTGAGTTCTCAAAATTTGTAATCAGAAAAAAAGAACATCTGCGACTATTTCATGTATAGTAAAATACATTAATGCTGTACGCTTTCCGACAACTTTTCGTTTGTTCTTCACTTTTTGTATACAACAAAGTGTGAGATAATATAACCTCCAACAATATTTAAATAGTCATAAAGAATAATAAAATATCCCAATTACGTCAGATTATTTATTCGATTTCAATGAGTTTTTAATGCATTTCATAACAATTTTACTCGAAAACAGCGGAACTATAGATGAGTCAATATTAAAAGTGATATCCGATGGTAAAAATAGCAGTGAAGATAAACCTAATCTTGTAAATTTACGGAAAACTGATATCACGTTTTTTTTATTTATTTCCAAACGGGTATATTTTAATTTATATCCAATACTAATTCAAAGAGGCGTAACAACTTTTCTCTCAGAAAAGTTGTTTCTGAAAAAATATTTTTTAATACTTATTTATATCAACTGAGATTTTTGTAGCTTTTTTGGGGCACATTTAGGTACACATCTTAAATATTTATTTTTAAAATCAATACACATCATTCAGAATTCAAAATATGTTTCCCAATGTTTATTTACGATTATTGATTTTTATTTTACCATTTATTAACTAATAAATAATAATTATTTAAACTGTAATAATTTTGATTACTGTGCTATGATTGAAATTACGCACATAAATGATTAACTTAATCTAAATTCTTAAGTTTCTTTTCGCACTGTGATTTATAAATATTCATAATAATTCCACTGTAGGACAGTTATGAAAAGGCATTATTATTTTTATCCTTCATTTAATGAGAATGTAAAAGTAAACTTATCCCTATAAATTGTTCAAGTTCACAATCAATATTTAAGAAAACTGTTTTTCTTAACATTTTATTATTTCGATTTTATGAAATTAAATCAGATTGAATTAATAGTATTTAGTAAACTTCATCTATTGTTCAACAGTTTTTGTAAATATATTATTATTATTATTATTATTATAACTATAATATATTATAATTAATTATGGTATTCAGAAATCAAATTTAAACATTACAGTACCACAATAACTATTTAATTGTTTCTAACATCTAAAAGCAGTGATTCTGTCACAAATCAAAAAAGTGTTTTAAAAAATTATATTGACTGAATTATAAAATTATCAGTAATTTTAAATTATAATTTAAAATCAAATTTAATAACTTAATTTCTCTCATAATTCCTAAGAAACTATTTCTATCCCTATAATTATCAGTGAATACAAGTTGATACTGACTATATTGAACAAATAATTGATATATCAAAAAAGGTTTAATCAGAAAATTAGAAAATCTTGAGTAATTAAGGAGTGCACAATTCAACATTCAGGAAATCATTTCAAGTAAGCATGATTTGGAAATAACAAAATAGGAAAAATGAAAAAAAAATTAAACACTTATTTTTCATATAAATTCCAACCTAAAATTTCTTTATCTTTCCTAAGTACAGTTAAACTCCAACCGTTTTCGCTTGGATAGTGTCAGTATGCATATGATTACATGCAAATTCTCACTGTCTAGTGGCTACAAGACTTGGTTGCCAAAAAATGGATAATGGCAATGAAATAATTTACTGTGATCAAGATGTTCAGCCAGCAATGACTTTCATTTACAGCATTGTAAAAACATATTTTAAGTTTTATTAGTAGTATTAACGAACACCATTTGTAAGTACTTTAACATGTAAAAGAATTGTCTTTTTCATTAAATTCCTTTTCTTCAAAATTAGTTTTTTATCCCATTTCTAACATAAAATAGTTAATTAAAATGGACCTTTTTTTGAAAAAATCCAATTAACTGAATTTTTGATTATTCTGAATGGGATCTGTTTCCAACTGATTGAGATATTTATAATTGGAATTCTATTGTAATTGATAAATTTTTTATCTCAGTTCAAATGCACTAGGGTTAGTTGTTTGGTCTACAGTCAGTTTTTACAGGATTAATATGATTTAGGTCTACAGTTTTGACAGCATTAAACAGAAAACCTAATGTTCTAATGTTGTTATAAGATATTTTAGTATTGGATATAAGTTGCCTTTCAAGAGAACTTTTCAGATAGTGGAACATATTCATGTATTGCACGAAGAAAATGGAAAACTTTCAAGCACACACTTCAACAGAGATGGGTGTTATGCTTCTGCATAACACCCATTCTTGTTGCTTATCAGTGGCTGGGATTGTATCTGGGACCTTTCACTTTGAAGACATGAGTTCCAGCAATATGCCATTGTTATTACAAATGAAGTGAATTTTAAATTATATTAAGCACCCATGAATTATATATAATTGGAATGAAAAAGGTATTGTACTAAAGGCAATTACAGAGTGCTAACCTTACAACAACAAATTTAGATAAATGAATAATGACAACTGTATTTCACTGAAACCCTGAAAAATTGTTGAAATGAACCGCTAAGTTAAAGTAGAACAAGTAAACCTTCACAAGATTAAAATTTAAAATTTATAAGCATATTTATTAAATCAGAAATTATTATTCTTTTAGAAAACATATAAACTTCTGAATTAATAATATGGAATTCAAAGAGGAAAGAAAGAAATAGGTGAAGTTTTTTTGATTGCAAGTTGGTTTGTGATATCAAAATATTAAAAGACCGAGACAAACACTAATACATTGAATTCTATGAATATGCTATAAGGTCCAATTCAATTACTCAATATTTTAATTAATATATTTAATAAACAGATTCAATGAAAATTAATTCAAAGCTTAACATTATGATGACAATCATTTTTAAAATAAATGAAAGTTTTCTTACTTTCCCTAATAGAGTCAATGACAAAATATATCATAAAAATACAAGTATATAAAATAAATTGCTGACACACAAACAATTTAATTTTAAAATTCCCCCTTTGAAAACCATATATTCAAAGCTTCAATTTTAAAATTGATAAACTTCATTTATCTACACAATGCATCAACAAAAATATTTGGTGATACTTGTCATAAAAAATAGTCCCAAAGTTAACTATAATACATCTTTTTGCATTAAAAATACCTATAGGTTACCTTATACGAAGTTTCCGATTAAGGAAAAAAAGTATTAGATTTAATAGTTCAATAATGCATGAAACATGAAGAAATATATACACAAAGGTAATACAGTAAAACTTCCACTATTGGTGTCAAATATAAAACTAATGAACACGATAAATGGTTAATATCTTCATTTTGAAATAAATATGCAAATGCACATTCACGCACTAAGCAGACATGAATTACTTTTAATTCAAATATTATGGGATACATTAATATCACAAAATGTGATTCAATAACAAAAATATTTTTAAAAAGTATGAAAAAATTTTCTTTTTAACCCATTTATGTGTTTTTTTTAACTCGTCACAACCAAATTACTTTAAAAATCAAAATATTTTAGGTTTTGATTTTCGAAGTAAATTGGTTGTAAAATACCTAACCATTTATTTTAATGGTGTTTCTTGAAAAATAGATAAAGAAAAAAATTTAATAAAAGTATTTGTTTTACTCTAACAAATCGAACTATTCAATTACTCTAAGTTTTTTATTTTAAATCATTCTAAGACTTTAGAACCATTAAGTCTCCACCAATAAATTATATCCAACATCAGTACTTCAATAGCTTATTTACATTATTTTACATTTTGTTTATTTGCATTGAAACATTAGAAACCTGAATATAAGTAAAGAAATAATAATCTGCGGCTATATTAAATTCACTCAGAAAAACAGGAAAAATGGAAACTCAGATATCATTTTAATGCTTTTATGCAGCCAATGTGAAATAACACATTTAGTGAATTAATAGTTGAAAGATGTTATGTAACTTTTTAAGTCACTATGATTTATTGTCTGTAAGAAAGACTTTTCACATATAACAGATTACATTCATGAATTCTGGGGAGAAATCTCAAAATACTCCAAAGCACCAACTCAGGCAGAGGTATGAAGTTAATGCAACATCTATCTCCTATATTGTTCAAAAGTGACCAAAATCAAACCTGTGACTTTCCTCTCAGAAGAAAATTAAGTCACTCTTATCACTAATTACTAGTAAACTCCTAGTCCATTTAACTTATAAAGATGATGTAAGAAACTTAATAAAATAAATGGATTCTTCAAAATGTAAACAACATATATTCTGTTGTCACAACAACCTAGTGGTAGGATAGAAAGTCATTGATTTGATCCAGCCAACATTAAAAAACTACTTTATAGTTCTGCTTTCTAAATGCACATTTGTCATATTTCAGGTTTGGGAGTTTAGCTTCTTTCTCACATAATTCTTGAATCCAGATGACTGTCAATTGAAAATCCCCCCTGATGATAAAGGATAGGTATTAAAACTCATTTCTGGCCCTGGTTATTTTGTTTCTCCCAAACAATCCTGCAATATCTCTTGAATATCAGGCAGAGTCAACTACCTAATATTGAGGAGATATCCAAGATATGATGCATGTGTGTGTGTTCAATAATTATGCATATTATAGTAAAATTATTAAAATTAAATTTGTAGTAATTTACTTTAATAAATTACTACAATGAATGTATTAATGTAAATTATTAAATTCATTGTAGTATATTAGATTATATAAAAAATACAAATCTAATATACTACAATGAAATGTATTTTTTTCATATATAAATTAACTATAAATAACAGATATTTATACTCATAAGATTTTAATTTAAAAAAGAAAAAAAAATCTGATATTTGTTTCTAACATTTCACTCAAAAATTGTATAAATTGAAAATTTTTTAGTAATTTTCAATTAAATTTTTGGATGATGTGGTATAAAATAAATTTTCTTTTATAATGTATCATCCAAAAATTTAATTCGGATATTATTTAATAATATCGATATTTGGATATACTTTCTCGATATATTAACAAAAATCACTAATCCAAATGATTAGCAGAATTGATCTACGGTTCATTTTCAATTAAACAAAGAAACAACTTTTCTTTAGAACAAATCAATAAATCTCAAAAAAAGTGTTTTAAACCGTCACTGACACCAGATTTTAATGATTTCACTATCTTCGGACCAAAATACAGAGTTAATAAAAATCAATAAACCCATTAAATAGCGTTAATAAAAATAGTCTAACACAAAGTTCATGAAATATAACTAGTAGTTTTATATATTTTTAAATTAATAAGTGCTAAAGACATGATATAAATATAATAAATCTAAATCAGGATATTGAATTTTAACATTTATTAAGCAATACTAATATTCATCATCATTTTTAAATAAATTATTCACAATAAAAAGGAATGAAACAAAATGTTATGGTTGTTATTTTTTGACAATAACTAAAATGTTTTACTTTTCATTGTACCTGTCAAATACAATAAAGATTAATAAAAAAAAAAAAAAACGAATACTTACCAGTGTTATATTTAACATTAAACGAGCCAGCCAATTAAATTCGAAGATTTAAAAAAGTCTGTAACTCTTTAACTTCTTGTAAAATGAAAATATACTTTCGTTTCAAATCGACAATTAACAATCAGACACGGAGTGTGCACAAAAACTAAAAACTATGTACTCTATCCCTACACCACTGGCTGCAGCTGATCGCTAGCGGTAAAGTGTTTAACAATAAGAAGAGTTGAGTAGTTATAAAGATTAAATCAAGTGAAAAACTTCTAAAGCACGTACTGACATCTATTGTCTTTTTATGAATCTATTCAATTTTCCTTTGATCTTTATCAAAGAGAGAGAAATAGATCATTTACACTTTCTGTAGAAAAAGATCTCTCAAATCAGCTGAGGAGGTAAAACTATTTTATATTTTTAACGTTGTTTCATAGTTTTACAATACGCTTCAGAAAACTTTATCAATAATCATTTAAAAATTCGTATATCTGTATACTTCTGATATAAGAACTTCTGCTAATGTTGAATACATGAATCGGAATGTTTGTTACCATACATTTTACTTGAATAACAAATATTTATGAATAAAATTTCATTTGAATATAACAAAAATACATTATTCAAAAAGATGTGCTTTTGAAAAAAGTTTCTGACATTTGAAAAAAAAAATGTTGTTTGTAAAGATCCTAATCTGAAACTAAGAATACAGAATATTCCTGCCATTATCATTATTACGAAAGAAAAATTACCAAGCGTATATTGCAGAAATCACTCAGTGCATATTTTTGATGCAATAAAGTGAGTTATAGGTATTCAATTTACAGTAATAAATTCTAATCAATAAATTTAATAAATAATTTAATATTCTAAGTATGTAACTTCTCTCTTTAATAGCTATCACTAATTTTACTATTAGTCATAGATTTCTTGATGCATGATTTTCATGTTTTAAATGGGTATAACTGAATAATAATATGCTAAAAATGTATAACATATATTTTTAATTATATATTATAATTAATTTACTGCATAAAAGATAGGCAATTTACTTTTAATTTTGATTGATTAACTTATATCGTTTTTTCATTTATTGATTAAAAAATTCTATCCAAGCAAAATGAACAAAAAACAGTCTTCAGTCAAAAGAATACGTATACATGGAATATGTATACTAGATGTCAACTGCAAATTCATAGAAAGCTGTATTTTCATAAAACAAAGTTAATGAGCTCTGTAAGCTGTATTAATACAAACCATTTGATTACTTAAAATTTAAATAAAGTGGCAACAATCATTATAACATATTATAGACGGTGTAAGTGGATTTAAAAACTTGTTTGAAAGTTTTTGATCAGTTTTCTAGTAATCTAATACATTACTTTATTCTGTTTTGAATGTTATAATTACTGATTAAATAGATTGTTTTCTTTCTCATAAATATGATTTGTTATTAGAACAAAATATTAATTTAAAAACATCGTAAAATATAAGCTATGAGATTGATACTGTTCCTTAAAAATTTGCTTCATTATTAAAGCTAAAACAAGTACTATTTAAATTTTAAATAAGATTTTTAACGAGAAAAATATCAAATTACCTGAAGAACATATCCAATAAGATTCGATCTGGATATCTCTTGGACTTGCATTTTATTTATATAAATATCTCATAGATATCAGAACATCCCATAGATATCTTTTGGATATCTAGAAAACATCCAAGGAATATCCAAATATCCACAGGATATCCATTTGCTGCTACCCTTTGAATAAATGATGGGTGTATCGTAGATATTCGGATATCATATGGATATCTAAGAGACAAAGCCATATTCAGGTAAATGTCTGAGAGATATCTCTAGGATCTCTAGGATATCGTATAAATTTTCGTAGTTGAGAGATTTGGTATGAAATGTTAAAGACAAGCTTATGATAATGTTTTGGTATCTGTTTTCTGTATATTAATATTTGTAAAAAGATAGATGTGCAGCTATAAATAAAATATATCATTACGTATGAAGAATGTGTATCTTATTCAAACCACTTACCGAACTTTATTTTGCATGAATGTAGCTTCAATAATAGTGAATTTAGAGACTTTCTTCAACACATAGGAACGATGTAATGATTTCTTTCAACATTCATGTTTCGCACATTATTATGTTTTCTTTCAGCACTCATTTTGGAACAAATTAAGGGAAATCCAGAATCACATGGATGTCTTACCCTAAAACAGGTATTTCATCTGGATGATTATTACTAGCATCTCCAGGAATAACAGGCTTCAGTAGAAAATTATCGTAAGCCACAGTATGAAGTTGACAGTACGTGTCAATGAGGAATTACTGAGGGATGTATAAATAAGAAATGTAGATCAAGAAGTAGTTTAATTATAATGCTTTTATACATAAATCAGACACAAAATGTCACAACTGAATAGCTATAATGTAAAGGACTCATTTGAATGATATTTTACGTAGTATGATTTCTGGCCGCTTGGAATGTCGGTGTAGGCACATGGCAGTATCTGAGGAATTCGGAATCACGCAGAGTGTTATCTCTGAACTTCGGCAAATGCTCCCTGATTAGGAAATGTAATAAGATGTTGTATAGCGGATCATCTCCGGATTACAATATCGAGAGAAGACAATATTTTAATAACTGAGAAAAGCACAGCACATCATTAGATTTATCCTACTAGTGATCTTTAAACATCGTTATCACATTTTAAAGACAAGCTGCTTACGATTGGTTCGTAAAGTATTGCTTATATGCTCGCAAGTTTGTCAGATGTATTCTATTGACGAATATTAACTTGTTATCAATAGTTAACTTGGTGAAGAGAAAATGTAATCTGGACATCATTATGGCTGCTGTATGTTATGTGTTCCAATACCCTGATTCAGCTTGCAATCTGATTATCTCCAGCCTTTCGTATAAAAAACATTAGAATATCATTTATGCCAAAACAACGTTATCAAATCACTCTATTACGATGGTGCAGGATATCTAATTTGAAGTGGAATTATTCTGGGTACTACAATTGATTTGATGTTGAAATTGAAATCGTTGGAAGTCGAAATCATCGAAATTCCTGAACGTGTGTTCTACAAAAAACAATACCCATTCCTTTTTGTGAAAGCATCGTAAACAAACGCCTTAAATTGAAAAATAGATGTATTTGGAAATATCAGATTTCTCATTTGATTTCATTCAGATAATTCATATGTGCGACATGTTCGGCAGAGGATTTGCTACCCGTTAACCACTTTTTGCATCCGTACCAGAATTTTGGAATGAATTGCTTAATCAGTGATGTAATCTTCTCCAAGGTCAATTGGATTAGGGGCTTATTGCAGGGCCCAATTTTAGGTCATTATTCTATGGAGCTAAAGTCCGAGTTTGATCTCAGCAACTGTTAAACAATGGGAGTTGGATTTTGAGCATCTGTTTCCCTAATACACATCTGTGAAATGAATGCTTGGAAGTTTTTTTGAGTTTCATCCCTTGTAATGCATGAATATGGCTCATTTTACGTAGATATAAAATGTCCACCAGTAAGGTAAATGCTTTATAACAGCCTTTAGATGTTAAGCTTTCCACTAAGCTGTGTCAAAGATCAACTTCATAAACAGTGCTCTTTAGTGCGAGAGGTCCCAAGTCCGATCGCAGCAACTGTTTAATAATGGGTAATAAATTTTGATATTCTGCATACAGGTTTGTCGGGATGAATGCTTGAGAGTTTTCCAAGTTTCCTTTCTTGCAACTCGTGAGTATGCCACATTATCAATGAAAAATCCTCCCAGGAGGTAATTCTAGCTGAGGTTATTAAAATGCCTTACAATAGCCTTAGACAGTTATACTCTCCACTACATATTATCAAAAAACCACTTTGCTACCAAACGGATGGAGAACACTGTTCAAGAGTAAATATCTCTGATTTCATTGGATTCATTATGAATTAAAGGAGATGGATGTTGCACGTGCTTTTGTTTTTTGCATGAGTGTCTTTCGATGTGGGTGCTGTTGCTGTTATTGCATCAGAATATTTCCCTATTCTTAGCACAGAGATGAGTTGTTTTAGTTGGATGGAAGCAGCCGAGCGAGAGTCTTCGTTATAGAGCTAGGAGTAGCTCAATGGTCTTCGTAATTTAAAAGCAGAAACCGATAGAAGACCTCCAATACTTGATCTACCTTTACCAGAGGTATCATTTCCCATGGAGGACATTACAACCATAACCTATTTAGCATGTTCCTTTCGGCTTTAACGAACACTTAATGTCTTTGGTTAAATTAGAATGCAAATCACTGCCTTCCGATAATGAGAACAACGACTTAACCAACCAGCACTTGCTCTATTTTTCACAGATTCTGAAAGAGAGATAAGGTGCCTTATTTGCGCACTAAATGCTTCGATGTCAGTTTAGTAGATCTAATTCTTATCCAGTTATTATTAAATTTGCTAAACTGTTTTACATATATCAATTAAATAAATATATTATTTAAATTTTATAAATTAAATTTAAATTTCAAATTAATTTAATGTAAAAAAATAATAAAATAAAAATATTTAAAAACATTTTTATCCAGATATTTTTATTACATTTCATAATTATTAATATAGTAACCAAATTTCTATCATTATTATAATATATAACATGAACTTTTAATTAATTTTTAAAAGAGAAAGAAGTTTTTTTTAAAAAAAATTTTTAATATTTTTTAAAAGATATAAATGAAAATATATCTTTTAAAATATATTTAAACACAAAATTAAATGTATAATAAAAATAACACGCGTAACTACTAACGTTAAAAATACACAGATAGTACTTTAAATCGGAGAATAACTTGCAGTATTGCCTGTGCACAGTGTTTTATAACAATGCTAAAAACCGTCCTTAACTTCTATTTGAAATGAACTGTTTTTTTTTCTATGACAACCAACAGCAATGATTAGAATACTTGGCGTTAGCTATTTTTATGTTAAGACAGTACGAAAAAATTAAGATTTCCATCGAATTTGAGAGACCCATTCTTGTCCATGGAAATAATGAGATTCCGGCTTATAGCAAAGTGACCATTTAAAGTAAAATGAGCTTTCTTCATTAGTTTCTGATATTCAAGCAAAAATTTAGTAACCCTAAAAATTGACCTTTATCTGATGTTCTAACTTATTTAATTAACCTGATATCCTTTCTTAGGTCCTTTAAAAAAACTGGACTTCTATGATGTGAAATGCAGCTTTGATCAAGATTTTCAAGAACAAGATTATAGATATATAACGATTTTTAAAAGCCAAGTTTAATATTGAGTGTGCATGTTTACAGACTTTAATAATTACCACAGACTATAAGAAAGAAGCTACGGTTATAATCTTAATAAACAATTTTAAGTTTGGTTCCTTCTGAGAATATTCAGTAATAAAAATATTTAAATTAATTTTTGGTCATAAAATTATTTTTCTGATGTATATATGGTGACTAAGTAAAGTTTAAATTTGTGCTCAAAGTGATATGTAATTGTGATCGGGTAGGGCAAACCAATGATAATGAATATGTGCACACTACCTACTCATCGATCCTTATTAAAATCTTGAATAGCAGTCTTCAGATTATATTTATTTTTTATTGGTATTTTTGTCGGCCTTTTTTGATCTTTTATCATTATTTTTAGTAGTCTTCTGTGATTTTCCTCATTGTAGGTAATAGTCTGAAAGTAAAGTGGAAGTGACGAGACAATATAGCAAAAATGAAACCAAATTTCTAAGAATTTACTTTAATCTTGATTAAACTTAGGATCCATATCTCCAAAGCATTTAGAATAATTCGTATGAAGTGAAGAGATTATGATGAGAATGATTTAGCATTAAGCAAAGTTGCTCGTAACTGTAATGTCTTAGGAAAAGAAAAATATTTATATTATAAAGCGTTTGTTTCTATCTTACCTAATTCTTTGTTTTAGTTAATAATGGATCCCGCTGTTAGTGATGTTGTTCATAATTATCAGATTTTACTTCAAGAGTGGACAAAAAAACCTCCTAACCTTGAAAAATGTGGGCAAATCTTGGAGAAACTAAAGGTTTAAATTTTATTAGTCATCAACTTCATTCCAACTAATTTTTATTAACTTATTTATGAATTTTTAGTATCTTTTTAAGAATTTTTATGACAATTTATTGCTTTCAAAGGATTATTTTTTAATAAAACAATACATTTTGAATTGGGTTTTATTGATTTCTTAATCTGAGGTGCATATCACCGCTTATGACAACCGGTAGTACATATTCAGTAATTATATTTTTAATATATCAAATATAAAAAAGTGCATTTTTTAAAATAATAAAACAGAAATTTAACATTTTGATGTTGATAAACGCTTATATAAGCAATGGAAATTTAATAAAATGCTTTAGCTATGAGTAATAAAACAGTAAAGTTATGCATTTATAAAGTAAAGTATATTTATGAATATAGAAAAAGTTTATGCATAGTTACATTATACCAAATGAAACATAGAACCAAATTCCTAGCACCTGTAATGGCACAGATGCTGTATAAATCAGGATGCCAAATTCTGAGTCTGGTGAATTTTCTTATGTATCTGGCAATCTGGTTTTTATTATGTCATAAAAATGGAGACCTATACACATTTAATACAAGACTATTTTAGATAGCCTATTATTTACATCATTGCTTATACCACAAGAAGTCGTCTATGCAACATTTCTTCATTCCAAAAAAATCAGAATTTGGAATCGTAGATTATACGCCATCTGTGTAGCTGGAATAAAGCTCTTAAATTACTAATTATTATTATCAGGAGTTGTATTGATTTGCAATTACAGTGATTCTATAAAGTGTGTTAGAAAAGTGTCAAAAGAGGAATTTTAGTTCTATAGAATTTAAAATACATTTTCGTCTTCTACAGTCTTAAACTATTTAAAATTTTAATGAAAGTTTAAAGTTACCTGTTGATCCCCCCCCCTTTTTAATGTTATGATAGAATGTAAAATGTGAATAACAAAATGGCAACCCTGAAGTTACATTAGTTAAACCACTAAAAACAACAATGGTTACCAGAAATTTTATCACCAATATTTATTGTCAAATTTTTTGCCTAATCAAGGGGTACCTTTATCTACACTGAAGTCAAATTTTTTCTTGCATTAAATCATTTATTATGATAGTAATTAGAGAAACTATTGTTTTGTTATTATTATTTTAAGTTTATGATTTTAATATTCTTTCACAAAAAGTTTTTCTTTGATTCCATCAATTGAAATATTTATTAAAATGCATAATTATGATATATTCATTTAGTCTCTCTAATTGCTAAATGTTCTTAATTCAAATTCCACCAAAAACCATATATTGTGCAATTATTTATAAAAAATATAATTCTTTGTTTTGTTTTTATATAATTATTTATATTTCTGTTATAAATTCAAAGCTATTTTACTCTCTTAAATTGCTACTTAAATCAGAATTCCACTTTTCAATTCATGTGTTTGACTTGAATTGGGATATTTGCAGTAGTTTGCAATAGGCATCTGCCGATTCTACCCAAATCAGATTTCATGTACAAAAAGTGACCTTCAGATAATCATAATTCCTCCTATACCATTTTTTTCTTTTTAAGAAAATAACATCTTGTTGGTTGGTTGATTGGTATCATATCCATGGGCAGAACTATAGATAACCATGAGTGTGCAGAATACTGCTGGCTATTTCCTTGATGTTTTTGGAGTGTAGAATCCTTTTGATGCAGAAAGAGGAGAATTCCTGAACTCAGCCAGAAATCTTAAAATGACGTGTCAGTCAAAAAAGTGTTTTATTGTTACTGGAATATTATCACAATTAGTACAGAGACAGTAGGTTCTGTTGCCATCTCTCTGGATTTTCATATCTTGATAGTGACTGGTTTTAAGGTGAGTGTTAGTGAGGTCTCTATTTGCGTCTATTTCACAAACCTGTGAGTTTTTTTTAATGGTATTTTATCTTAGATGGTATCTTACAACTGCATTCACATTGTCAAGAGTAACTTTGAAAATATTTCCATCATTGAGTTTTCTCCCTTCCTTAGAAAATTGATCTGCCTCATCATTTCCTGGGGTACCAACGTGCATAGGCATCCACTGCTAAATACATATCTTGTTTAATTTTTCAATTTCTTTCAATTCATGTTGAATATTATGGTTAGCTTTGATTGACCATTGTTTAATGCTTCTAAAGCAATTTTGGAATCACGAAACATGACTAGCCCATTGACTTTGTCAGTGTTGTTGAGTAAGGTATAATTTCTTGTATCATGTCTAATTACAGCCATAGTTTAATTTATTTATACTTTTATCTCTGAATATAATTTCCTTTTCAGTTTGTTGCTTTTTTTATGCTTTACTCACGTTTCTCCACTCTTACTTTTATGCAATTCATATATTACAAATTTAAACTTATTTTCTAATATTTTTGTGTAAAAAAATTGACTAAAGAGCATTTAATGTTTGACCCAAATTTTTTTTATGTATTTTATAAAAAATTATCAAATTTAAGAATGTCTATTTTTATGCTCCTAAATCTGCCTAACCTTTAAAATTTCATTTCAAAAGATTGCTTATTTATATTTCTATATAACATTTATTTGATTGAAAAATTTTGTAAGTTCTATGACAATTTTATATGATTATATGACACCAGAGAGCTAGTAGCCATACTGCTGAAAAAAAATTAAAAATCAATTTTTTCATATCTGGTCAATGTTTCTAACAAAAATTTCCTTGTATTTCTTATGATTTGAAGACTGTACGTGGGATTACCCTGTAAATATATCAATCAAATAGCTTTTAATATAGCTTTTAATTACAATAAAGATAAAGACATTTTATTAAAATATCTTGATTTTGTTTTGTTTCAAACATTTAATTCAAATCTTTTTTTTATTTTAGGTGGCCTTAACTCAAATGACTTTTTTACCAACTAGTGATAAGTCTGCTACAAAACAAGAGTTACTTGTTGCTCGTAAGTTTACATATAAATAGGTTACTTTTGAGTTATTTATTGTTGGTAGCTATTTAAATTTCACAGGGCTATGAAAACAGTTTTTGAAATTTTGTACAGAATTTAAAAGAAGTTTGTCTTTTACTAGCAATTAAAAACCTTTTAATCTTAAATTATACTGCTGTTTTATTTATGAACCATGAATAAATTCTACATCAATATCTAAAGATTTCATAACTAAACTGTTCTTCATAAAAATTTTAATTTCAGTTTGATAGCTTTAATAATATTTAAATTTAAAATAACTGTAAAATTAATTTATCTTTTTGGATCAATTATTTAAGTTATTTTATTCACTTTACATGGAACTAGTTCAGTATCCCCATATATTGGTGAGCACGGTGAATTTTTTCGTCGCCAAGCTAAGCGCATGTTTATTTACACAGGAAATTTCCCGAAGTTCATTTGAAAAATAAGCACAAGGAAAAGAGAACAGCTTACGATTTTAAAAATATGAAAGAAAATATATGAATAAGTACAAAAATATATATAATAAATAAACCAAATATAAAGAAATAATGTAAAAGAAATTGTAAAAAAAGAAAAATTTACGATGATTGGACGCTGGCGACAACGAAACACAACTGAGGAAAAATCCCCTAATTGCACATACAGCAAATAGAAGACAAATGGCTTCCAGTTCCAATAGAAATGTAGAACAAAGAAACTCGAAGTGAAACTTAAATAGATGTTGCCACTGAAAAAACACATTTATAACATAAAAATTATGTAAAACACGAAAAAAAACAAATACTGAAAAAAAATAGTATCAAAAACTGAATATGGCAACACTATAATAAAAACAAATACTGAAATCAGCAACACTATGATCAAAACAAGGGCACTAGATTTGGCGAGAAATCATATATGGGGATACTGAACTTATACCCTTTACCCTACTGTCCACTTATTAATCCCGGCTAAATAGTGTATGTTGATAAGGTTTTTATTAGATGAGTTTCATTGCTCAATTAATTTTAAAGAAATCTGGTCATTCATATTATTGATTTTATGCTATTGGCCAGATAACCCCTGACAATTGTTATAGTAAAGGCCACTGATTGATACTTATAAAAGTATTTATTAATTTAGTGCAGATGCATAGGATTATTTTACTGTACTTGATTTATATATTATATTTTTAATATATTTTGCATTTGATAAATTATAGAAAATAATTTTTTAAGCATTTTCTTATAGCCAATTTACCTCTCTATAGATTTTTTTTGAGCTACCTATCCATAATCCATTAGATAATACTAAGCCATTTTTATCCTTCACTTGGAGATCAGAGTTCTCTATGTCTAACTGAATATAAATAGTCTGTTAATCCATTTGTCAGTTTAGGTTAAGTTCAGGGTCTGGTAAAATTATTCTTAAAATTGAAAATAGAAAATTAAGTGTTAGATCTTAAAACTAATTTTTTTTTTACCTGTTCTCTTTAGAAATAAAGTATTATGATTGAAAATTATTAAATTTGCATTATGAAACATGAAATAGAAATGTAGAACAAAGAAACTTAAATAGATGTTGCCACATCCATACTCAAAAACAATAATTTCATTTTGTTTGTGAAAAATCAGGCAAAGTTATCTCTTATTTTTTTCTGTGTATGAAATCAAGTTTTGAAAATTATATTTTTAAAATAACTTTTTTTTTTTATTTATTTTTTTGGATTTTAGAAAATATTTTACTGTTTTTTGAAATTAATACTTCAATCTTTTTAGTTATTCATCTGTTTATTTTGCTGACTTTCCCATCACTACATCGTTTCCTTTTTGTTTGATATCTGAAAGTATTTTCATTCTCATTTAGTATATTCTAAATAATTTAATCTTTCTAAGTTTTTTGCATGCAAATTACTTTTGGATTAACATTAATAAGTTCTGAAATGAGATTTTGGGTAGCAGTTTGTTTCTTTTTAAGAGTTTATGTATTAGTAATTCGTCTTATCACAAATCATCAAATGTTAATATCTTTTTTCAATTTTGGTGGTTTCTTTAATAAAGTCAGCATGTCATAAAATGACTTAGATATCTTTATTTATATAACATTATTTGAAACATGGATTGACAAATGCATTGCATCTGGAATATCAATTTCACAAGGCGGTCCCAAGCCATAATCACTCCTTGCGTAAGTACCTTATAATATTTGCTCTTGAAGCTATGAATTATACTCTGATGTATGTGTTGTAAGATGGGAGATATTAGATGCAAGAAATTACACTTGACTTTCTTAAAAAATCGGTGTTTCAATATCAACTGTACAATTAGTTATACACGATATAAAAGATTTACAATTCTCCAAAGAATAAATCAATCTAACATATTTCAACCATAAAGTAAAATAAAAAATTAAAGATAATTTAAAATACAAACAAAAGATTAATAAAAATAAGTTTAAAACAAAGATATTTTTCAAAATTTTAATTCATAAATGGAAATTAAATTTTTTATTGTGTCTGTGGGACCAGCCACTAGTTGGTAAAATTGTGGGTGTTTTGAAATTTAGAAATTTTTAAAAACAAGTGTCAGCTATATAAATGAACCACAGTAAAAAAGAAACTTCCTTAGTTAATATTATAATTTAAAATCCTACTGAACCTGCAATATTGACTAGAATTTTTCTTATGAATCTTGTAAATTTTATTTTATATATTTGTATATACTGTTGCTCTCAAAATATTAAGATAAGTGTACTTAGATTTTAAAATTTATTTAAATTAACATAAATGAAGAAGCTATTAAATACTATACATATCCATATTATATTGTTCTGAAATATCTGTTTAATAATATGGATATACCTGTTTCATTCTGAATAAAGGTATCTTGTGTTTTGGTTATTTTAGGAATAAAATTTTTTGTCTAAAAATTATGTTTTCTAATTAAGTTGTGAAAGATAATTTTCACTCTAAGATGCATTGTGGCACAGTAATATGACTACTCTTCAAAATGGAAAATCCTGAGTTTGATTTAAGCTATCATTTTGTTAAAGAGTAAGTGTATTTTTGCTGTCTGAAAGCATGCCTGTCAAGATGTTTAGTATTTTCTATATTTCCTATTTTTTTATGAGAAATATATGTGGCCCAATGTTGGTGAAAAAGTGCTCTAAGAAGGTAATATAGTTTAAATTGACAGTGGCTGTACAAGTAACACCTTTTAGCATTTAAGTTTATTTGTTATGCATGTTATATATCTACACAAATAGTAAGGTAAACTTGATAATTATAGCATGTGATGTTCATGAAATAACTTGTGTAATCATGGCTGCATTGACTGACACATTGTATCATCTACCATTTGCCATGATTTTGATTCATCAATGTTTTCATCTTCATATTTAAGACTGTATAGTATTTTTATGAACCTCTAATTTATAAACATGTTTTTACAAACCAGTTTCTAGTCTTAATGCAGACAAAATAGATACAATGAAAATTTTAACTCCCATTTTGCAATCTAAAATTTTCAAAAGTAACTTGTGATCATTTGTTTTTGACAAATAGTTTTCTCTTCCGTTTTTTATATTTTTTATGATCTGATATTTTTAATTTTGATTTTCTTTCTATATAACACCTGGGAACTTAATTCATTCATGAACAACAAAGCACATGTGCAAGCATTCCAGGCATTTTAGTAACAATAGTTGAGGACTCATCCTCCCTGCACATAAGAACATAAAATGGTAGAAATCTTTTATTGTCCCAAAGTTAAAACATAGAAATGAGAAAAACTCTAAAGGTTTGAACTCATTTATTCTGTAGTGGGTTTCATTTTACGTGAACAACTTAATTTACAAAGTCTTAGGGAGATTGAGCTGGTTCCATTCATGTTTTGTCACAGTTGAAGAATGCATGTGTTTATCAGTTGAAACAAAAAGAAAATTCTATAAAACAGTTAATAAAAATATTAATTAAAAGAAAAATTAACAAAAATATAAAATTCCTCAAAATAACATCTTGATAATTTTAAAAATCAAGAAAAAAGCATCAAAACAAAAAAGTATTACCGCTTAAAAATCTTATAGAAAAAGAACATTCTTGTTGATAGTAATGTCATTAAAAAGAAATCTAAATGCTTTGTAGTGAAGCTGAACAATGATTTAAAAGCATCAGATGGTTGACATCAAAATTTTAAAACTAAGGACAATTTGAGCTTTGAATAATTTTGTGTTGAAAAGGGAATCAATAAAATGAAAGTAAGTGTCATTTTTAATATTGATTCATGTTTTACATAAACTGTTGGTGATTAGAATTGCTACACCAAGAAGGCGACTTGTTACAGATGTGAAATTTATACGAAAGGAAGAAGGTGCTGTGATATGCAAATGATTAACTTTTCAGTGCATTCAGTCAAAGCAGGCGCCAGTAGCGACACCCACATTGTGTTTAAATGAGGAAATTGTTCAGCCAGTTCTTCATACACAAATTGCATTTGAACGTTGTTGCCTGGTGAAAAGTTGTTGTGATGCCTTGTGTAAGAAGGAGAAATGCGTACTAGCACGTTTCTGACTTTGATAAAGGTAGAATTGTAGCGTACCGGGATTGCAGTTTATCTTATTGCAGTATTGCTGCTCGCATCGGTCGAGATCCAATGACTGTTAGCAGAATACGGAATCGATGGGTTCAGGACGGTAATACGGAATGCCATGCGGGATCTCAACGGTGACCTATCACTAGCAGCCGAGAAGACAAGCATATTATCCGCATGGCCGTAATGGATCGTGGAATCACGTCACGAGCCGTAATTCAAGAAACGGGGTCGTTTAGAAGACAAGTGTCTGCACGAACAGTTCGACGACGTTTGCAGCAGCATGGACTCTCAGCTCGGAGACCATGTCTGCGGCTTCCCTTGACGCTACGTCATAGACAACAGCGCCTTCAGTGATGTGATCAACGACGAACCTGGACGCACGAATGGCGAGACGTCATCTTTTCAGATGAATCCAGGTTCTGTGTACAGCATCATGATGGTCGCATCCATGTTTGGCGGCATCGTGGTGAACGCACACTGGCAGCGTGAATTCGTCATCATCATACTGGCCCTACCACCTGGCGTGATGGTATGGGGTGTCATTGGATACACGTCTCGGTCACCTCTTCTTCACATTGACGGTGCTTTGAACAATGCACGTTACATTTCTGGTGTGTTACGACCCGTGGCTCTACCCTTTATTCGAGCCCAGCGAAACCCTATGTTCATCTATTCGACCGCATGTTGCTGGTATTGTACGGACCTTCCTTGATACGGAGCATGTTCGGCTGTTGCCCTAGCCAGCACGTTCTCCAGATCTTTCACCAATAGAAAACGTCTGGTCAATAATTGCCGAGCAACCGGCTCGTCACCAAATGCCAGTCACTACGGTTGATGAACTGTGGTATCATGTTGAAGCTGCATGGGCATCTGTACCTGTGCATGCAGTCCAATCTCTGTTTGTCTCAATGCCCAGGCGTATAACTGCTGTTATTACTGCCATAGGTGGTTGTTCTGGGTACTGATTTCTCAGGATCTATCCAGCCAAATTTTTTGAAAATTTAATCACTTGTTATTTCTAGTATAATATATTTGTTCAATAAATATCATTTTGTTATCTGCATTTCTTCCTGGTGTAGCAATCTTAATGGCCAGTAGTGTATATTTATTCTAAATAGAATGCTTAGTACATTCTAAATAATTATTTTTTAAAATATTTTATTTGTAAGAAATAGCTTTGTAAATAATTTAGGTCTTAATAATCTAATATATTATTTTTCTATTTTAAGAACTGGTTCATCATTTTGTGCAAATTTGTTTAATAATGAGTATCTACTATGTATGGAATTCTGTGACATTTAACAAAGAATTCTGTAGTTAAATTTTTAAAAGTGTTTTTAATATGAATTATTCCAAAACTTCTATTTATACATAATGAGAATAATAACTGGATTATGAACTATTTTATATTTTAAGCATTTCTAATAATCATTTTTTTCTAGGTGATATACTAGAATTAGGTGCACAGTGGAGTATCAAGAATAAAAACATCCCAGCATTTGAGCGATATATGGCTCAACTAAAGTGTTATTATTTGGATTATAGGTGAATCAAATTATGATTATATATTTAAATTTGTTTTCCTAAAGTTTTCATTGAAAATCCCAAAAAATTATATTTTTTAAAAGGTAGTAGTTGAATTTAATTTTGAGCTATTTTTAAATAGAAAAAGATGAGTTTCTCTGTATTAAATTTTGGGCTTGATGATTTTATCAATAATGACATCATAAAAGAATTTCTGATATTTATTTTCAAAACATGATGTATATTTACTTGGAAATGTAATTCATTGTAATGCAATTAAATGATCAAATTATTTTTTGGTTTCGATATTAAAAGAGCAAATATTTAATTGAATAATGATGCCATTTTTGAAATTCTCTTTTATTATTTAATGAGTATTTATTAATTGATAAAAACATAATTTAAAAAGTTGTTATGTTTTAAAAAAGATTGGAAAATATTTTTTTGCTTAATTAGAATGAGTATTTTTTTCTTATTAATTCAGTTTAGCTACATAATGTATCACCTGGACAGAAAGTTAAGGTTAAAAATAAATAAAATTACCTTTTTAATATTTCAATGGAAAAAAATTTTTAACTTAAATTATTTTAAAATCCATTTACATTGTTTAAAAAGTAAAATTTGTCTCTAAAGTTCTCAAATTTAATCAATACTATAAAGCATATATACATTCATTAAATGATTTGCTGAAGCTTCTTTTTATATTAATGCTCTATTATCATTTGAAAGAAAAATATGTATATATATAATAACTGTATCTTGCAGATGTGCTATGAAATTGAAAGTTTTATCATGTGTGAAAATATTTGTATATCAATTGATTAATAAAAATTGCGAATAATCAGCCATTATTCTTTAGAAAATAATAATCATACCTCATAGCAAACTGTTTTAAAGTGGGATTCCTAGAATGTATCACATTTTAACTTTTCCATTTCTTTTTCATTCCTGATGAAATTATCTATACATATGAAAAGCATTGTATTTATTTGCTAACGCTTTGCATATTATTTCGCAATTTTTATTTTATTTTTATCTTTAGTTTACATTTTGCATTAAAAATACAAATTTTTTTAATTTTAACAATTCTGGTGAAGCAATGTAAAAAATTATATAGCATTTGTAATTTTTTGTGTTATTAGCATTTGTAATTTTTTTGTGTTATTAGCATTTGTATAATATAAAAATAACATTTGTATTATATATATATATATAAAATTTGTTTTTGACCAAAATCTAAATTTGTTAAAAAAATTACCTTTATTAAAAATTTCCTCATTTGAAATTCTGTTTTTTTATGATTGACAAATATGTTAATTATCATGGCAATGTATATTTGATGTTGAGCGATTGTATCATTTGATGTATCAGCAATGTACTATTGTGCATTGCTACTAAGAAAACTAAAATATTTAAAAATATAATATTTTCGGAAGGTGTATATAGTACAGATTGTACACCACAGGTATTGATATTTTTTAGCTACAAAACTAAGATAAATGTTTTTCATTGACTTTTTTAAAGTATAGTCTAGATTTTTGGGTACTTTTCCATTACTGTCTTGGTTTTTACAATGACTGTAACGGAAAGAAAAATGCTGTAAATTATTGTCATAAATATTCTATTTGCATTGTGTATTGCTTAAAAATGTTTGCATTTTATAAACTAAACAATCATTATTTATTTATAAAACTATTTAGACATTAATGTTTATTTCTGGGAGACACTGTTTAGTAATTGCATCTGTGATGGATTGCATTAGGGTACCTTTTTTCAATGAGACAAAATTAAAATTTGCTGTGCTGTATTTAGTTATTTTTTGCTCTTGATGATTTGTGACTTAATGCTTCATTTAACCGACAAAATTATTGCCAAGCAATCTTTTGCATAAGCTAGTTTTAGCTATGCAGTACTTAGCTTGTTTATCACTTTTTAGTCAATTTTTGCATAAAAAAATTCGATTTACTATATATTAAACTTAAAGTTTTGGGCTGGTAAAATCATCATATCTACATTATATTATTTTCGCTTCTCCATACAAAAACATACTATTGCTTTTTAAGATCACATAAAAGTGGGAAATGTACTGATTTTTTTTTAAATTCATTCATTAATAACTAAATGCATACTTTTATTCTAACTTGATCTTGAACCTAACTTATGTAATTTTTCATAATTTATGGTTCCTTTTTTTAATCTAGATTTTATTAGTTTTACAAAACTAATATAAATATAGATTTGAATTTTAATTATTGTTTTACATTCATAAACTCACTTTAAATGTAGTCCCTTATTTTAAATCTGTTCCATTGATTGTGAAAGCTTTAAATTACTCAATCCACATTCTGGAAACTTATTTCATACCAATTTAACACTAAAATTGTTATAGTAAAATGTAATATTTTTTTAAATATAGTTTATGAAATTTAAATTAATTTAAGTATGTTAAGATTGGTTTAAAAGTTGTTTCTGTTTAACATAAAAAAAAATTTTTGTTTGCTAGAATTTTTTATTTTCTACTTGAGAATGTTATTTTAAAAATCCTAATTTTTCTGTATCTTATTGAGAGAATAGAAACAGATTTTCATCTATATTTAAAATATTTAGTGATATTTTCTGTGAAATTATATAGTTCTGTTGAGTTTTTCTATGGTAAAAATCCAGGAAATATCATCACAACATTAAAAATTCTGAAAATACCTATTTAAAATAAGCTATTATAAGCTAAGCCAAAAGTTATACTACCGAGAGCAAGCTTAGTATTCTTTCACTATTTAATGTGTGCAAATTTTCGAAAATTCTGCAATATTAGATTTAAGCAATGCTTATCTCATTGAAAAATAAAACTATTCAATATGATTGTAAAATGAAACTCTAAAAAAATGTTTAGGCTGAATGAACCGTTTCTACTTTGAAATTAAAAAGTATAGTTGTGTCAGTTTTTGATGAAAATTGTGAAACAATTCCAAATTTTGACAATATAGATAAAGTTATAAAGTTTTGTATCAGTTTATTCTCCAAGAAGGCAAACATAAATATGGGTTATTTCTATTATGAATGCTTAGTTGAAAGTCTTAAAGAATTTACTAGCTTCTCAAAGAATTATTTAAGGAATTGCAGTAATCAACAGTATGGTTATTATTTGAAAATTCATCTTGATGACAAAGACATAATGTAATCATAATTTCGATTATATTAACAGTAATGGTTGTCAAGTTTACTATTCAAAAATCTCTTTTGTATTTTAATAATGTGTATTTTCTGCTAAAGAAGAGTTTTAAAAAAATGGCTAAGTAAAATTTTAAATTTGACAATTAAATTTCAGAAGGAGAAAAATTGGTGAAAATATATAATAACTCAAAAATAAGAGCTAGCAAAATTGGAATATAAATTTTCTTCATAATAAATTTACCTATTTTTTTTAGCAAAATCATATGGAAATTTTCACTTAATTTATGAATTATCTAATAAAAATAAATAGCACTAATCTGCTCATTTCTTGTTTACTGTTAAACTAAATTTAATAATTCTTTGTTAATCATATTCCACAAACAATTGGCTTTGAATTTATTTTGCATTTTAATAGCAACTAAATTAACCAGTCTATTGTTGGTAAATCCTTAATTTATTCATTGCTTTACACTTAGTTCTACCTTCCCAAAGTCTAAAATTGAATGGAAGGTGGACTATTAATTAAGAAGATTTGATACCCAACTTTCTATCCAATGTTAAATTTGGTCTACTATAAACTTTAAAGATTTATAAATTTTTAAATATATTAGGATAGTAAAAAAAAAAAAATGTGAGTTATGAGAAATTCAAAATATTTAGTCTCCTCTACCCTAGACCATTACAAATTTCTAAAATTAAGGTAATTATTTCTTTTAAACCAATGTTTTTTCCTATTATTTTACATTGGCATTTGAACTGTATATATGATTTCATGTATTGTAATAATTTTTATAAGGCAAGCTTTTTTGTGTATAATTATCTAAAATTCTTATAACAATTATCTTGATAATTAAATTTCTAAATGTTTAATATTTAAAGGATATGCATGAGAATGTCATGCTATTACTATAATTTTTTTAATTTTGGCATTACAGGAATGATTTGCCAGAATCTGCTTCCAAGTATCAACTTTTAGGCTTGAATCTGTTATGTTTATTGGCCCAAAACAGAGTTGCTGAATTCCATACTGTAAGTTTGGATTTAACTTTCAAGACTATAATAAGCACACTTTTGCTTTAATTAAACCAAATTAATGTATTTATTTGGTTTAATTAAAGCAAAAGTGTGCTGTTTAAAAACCAAGATACATTGATATTTCAAAAGCTATCATTAATAATGAATTCTAATGTTTTGAATGAGCCAGTAGCAAATATTGATTTTACATATAAAGTTTATATAAAATCTTAAAATTATGTAAACTATATATTATAATGATATTATTCAATTTTTTTTTCAATTTATTTGGACAGAAATTTAAAGAAGTATTTTGATGATTAGACTTAATTAAAGATGCTTGAATAAATAATTATATTGAGGGTTACTGATTATGAGTTTTGAAAAATTCAACTCTGATTAATTAGTTAAGACGTTTTTTAAAGGGGAAAAAATAACCTGTTTTTTGGATGCACATTATCTGCAAAATATAATAAGTGTAAATTTGATTAAAACAGGGAAGCAATTTTCATACCAGACTGATTAGTTCTAAAAATTAAAAATACCTCTGAAAGATGTAATTATAATGGAAGGCAGAAAAATGTATTTTGGAAACAGTGAATTAAAAAAAGATATACTTTAAAAAAAAAAAAAAAAACTGATTTATAGGTGATGTTTATAGAAATATGAGTTATATTTTGATACCAAAAATTTATTTAGAAACATTTGAGCTGCAATTTGTTTACAATATTTAAAAAACTACACAAATATGGATATTAAAGACAAGGTATTTTTAAATGAAAATAAATAAATAAATTTCTTGGCAATAGATTATGTTATGCAATTGTTATAAATGATGTTTAAACATTTAAAATGTCTTAATTATTTTTATAATTGAAATTTCAAATCTTTGCTACTTGTATTCTTTAAGTGTGCATAATAATGTAACATGTTGAAATTCATAAGTTTTAGCCAATTTTAGAGAGACATGTATAATTTGCTTAAAAGTATGAAAAAGACATTTTTATAATTTATACATCTTTAGCTATATTATTTTTGGCCATTTTTAAAGGAATTGGAATTACTGCCAGCCAAAGAGATACAAACAAATGTGTACATCAGGCATCCAGTATCTATGGAGCAATATTTAATGGAAGGAAGTTATAATAAGGTAAGAAAATTTTCTTATCCTACACTAATTTTTAAAGCCAAAAATATTTTACATTACAAAAGAATCAATTTTAAGCTGTTTATCTCTATTGTAAAAATCTCCCACTCTGTATCATTAACTGAATTTGTCTATAGGCAACATTGATTTATTTTAATTGTAGGTATGTAATTGTAAAATTTCTTTATATTTTCTGATGAAAATCCTCATTAAAAAAACACTGCACTTTAAGAAAATGCCCATGAAAATTATAGCACAGAAAAGTTGCACTAAATTAAATTGTATTATTGATTCCATTCTATTTGTCATACGATGAGTGAGTAGCTTAGGTGGGGAATGAAGTTCTTATAAATTTACTAATATTTAAAGATTATTTACAAATAGGATTATTTAGACATGTTTTAGCTAGTTCCTTCATAGTGAGCTCCTTTCCCACAATGTCTCTCTGCTCAATTACTTGTACATCTCTCTTAACATGACATATTAAGCACTGCCATCTAGTGGCCACTCATTTTTTTAAGTAATATTACAGCTTGAAATTGTGAGTACCACTGAATATCAATCCTGACTTATATTGCATATCAGTTATAAAGAGATGTATGAAATGAATATAAAAATCTGAATTTTTTTAGGTAAATGTTGAAAATTTATTTCAGTTCATTATTCTTATATTTACATGCTAAAAGAAGTTTTTATGCATAATGCTCATAGCACATTTTAAAGAAAACCACAATTTATTTAGCACAAAAAATTATTACAATAAACTGCATCTGTGAAATCTCAAAACCTGGTTTTTTATTATCTAAATGGTAATTTAAAAAATCTTAATAATCAAAGTTTGCTAACTCATTATATGCATTTTTGGAGGATATAATTTTACACATTCTGTAATACATTAACACCACAGGACATGTAAATGCTGCCGTTTTTCTTACAGAAATTACAATAAAGAAAATGTGAATTAGTTTATTTCTGATATATCTACCATTAACAGGAATTTGAAATTCTTGCAGGAATTTATAATTTACAAAATACCAGTAATATAAGTACAATTATAAAGTCATTTTTTTAAACATTTGTGAGAAAAATCTTGTCATTTATTTTCTCTGATTGATTTGTGAATCATTTAAAATAGGTATTTCTTTCTGGTGGAAATGTACCTGCAGAAAGCTATCACTTTTTCATCAACATACTTTTGGACACAGTAAGAAATGAAATTGCAGCATGCATTGAAAAGGCTTATGAAAAGCTAGGCCTCAATGAAGCTGGCCGAATGTTATTTTTCAAGAATAAAAAGGATATGAGTGATTATGCTAAAAAGGTAATACATTTTTTTTCTCAAATCTCATTTATTCTAAAATAAAAAAAAAATATTTCTGAACATTTTTATTTTATTTTAGAGAGGTTGGGTGGTATCTGGAGATTATTATACATATAACACTGAAGACAAGCCTCATTCTGATGACACCATACCTGCTTTTGAACTTGCAACACAAGTGATAGACTATGCCAGAGAATTAGAAATGATTGTATAATTTATATTATTAAGAATAAACTGAATTTTTTTGCATAAAATTTTATTTGTTTAAATACAGAAAAAATATGAAAATTAACTTTTTACACTGGTTTATAGTCCAATTTAGATTCTAATTTTTTATTATCTGCAACCTTACGAACTGCTTTCATGAAGTCTTCCTCCACCACAAATTCACGATCAGCTCTAATTGCAAACATACCTAAAAAAGATATTCAAGTATATTTATAGAAAGTTTATTTACTATATTAATAAAATTTTTATGGTTTTTTAGTTGTACATACTAAATAGTAATGATACTTATTTTCATTGAATACATTAAATGACTTAGCTTTGAAATTCAATAAAATGTCTATTTATAAAGGTACTTATATGGAAACATTTTTATTTTTCTTAAGCCATAATATCATACTACCAAAGAATGTTTTTTTTAGTTCCACTGATATGAAAATTATTAAATTAATATTACGAGCTATAATATCTATTTCTCTCAAAATGGGGTAGTCTGTTTTTTGATGACTAGTGATGTCTTAAATATGTTTGTAAAAATTCATATTATGAAATAAACTCTCCTAAAAACAAAATCAGCTATTCATTTTGTATTTAGATTGATTTATTTTAACATTTATAATGTATTATTATTATTAGCTATCTTTAATCAGTTTTTTTTTCTTTTTTTAATCATGTATTAAGTGAAGTGAAGTATATGTACCATTACATGCAACAATGATAATACATTTTATTTCAATAAATAATATTTAATATATGAACTTTTCTTGCAAATCATTTCTTAATTGTAAATGACAGCAAAGAAAAGTTTTGAGACCTACAACAGAATGATTGTCTATTATTTATTCATATAATCAATGGTTTTCACCAAACTTTGACCACCAATTTATCGCAAGTATTCATGTATCATTGACATTCCTCTTAGTTATATATAATTCAAATTATGTGCCATTTTTAGCATTTTGTCTAAAATCTACTTCAATAAGATTTAAAATTTATCTTGAATGCATTTATCTATCTTAAATTCAACAATAATTGGGAAGATCCTTGGCTGTAAGTGAATAAAGTGTCCACTATATATTTCCTTTACATCAAACTACAATTGTTAAATGTTTTCATTTAAAAAGTAAAATAATAATATAGAAATTATTACTTGGAATGAATGTAATATAAAAAAGAATTAGAAAAACAAGTCTTTACAATTTTTTGAAAATTATTTTTAATTTACTTCGATTCATTATAGCATATTGTGGTATATATTGTGGCTTTAAAATCATGATAAATGCTTGCAAATCTTAGTAACTGCAGCAAAATACTATACAGAAAACAGGATGTCAAAAAAGATATAAAAAATGTACCATATATTTTCAAAATGTGAGAAAAGAGGATAATATACCTCAAAATAAATTAGAAATAAAAGTGCATTGATGGAACCATATTCCACCTTTTCCAATAAGCACCTATAGCTCTTTATTACTAAGAAATTCTGTACTCATTTTTTTCATTAATTAAAGGAATTTTTAAAAAAAATTACCAGCTTCAGTGCAAACATTCCTCAAATCAGCCCCATTGAACCCATCAGAAAGTTTTACAACAGCTTCCCAGTCTGTAACAAAAATTATTTAAATTAGTAAAAATGGAATGATACTCTTTAGGAATTCATATAAACTTGATGTAGATTTCGATTAAAATTAACTGATTTATTGCCTTAATTGTGCTCTCATGATAATAAATATAGATCTCTAACTGTGCTTTATCGTACTCCCTTTTCTAATTTATATATTGACTAGTTATTGAAGAAAAGTTATAAAAATCATAAATGAATCAGACTACGTTATAAATACAAATAAAGTTATATTCAAATATAAAATTTAAAAAAAAAAAAATTCATTATTAAAATAAATGAATGATAAAAATTAAAATTCTGAAAATGTAAATTTTATGTTATTATACATTCTATATACAAGTAAACAATGGTTTTCTCATAATTCAGGAATTTTAATGTTTTCACATATATTATTAATGCCACAGTAAATTAACGTACTAATTGTGTGTGTATGTTGATTTCTTTTGAGGAGAAATAAACTCACAGATAAAAACGTGTTTCTCTTTTTCATTTCAATATTCTATATTTCAGCACATACTGTATCAAAGGAATTCTCAGAGATGAGATTAGTATAAAAATTGAATTATTTGATGTAGATAATATAATTGAAAGTTCCAGTAGCATTTAAACAATTATTGTATTTTGCCTTTTGAGCAAATATTTCCTATATAATATTCATGTTATATAAGAGGAAATCTTTGAAGCAGCACCCTTTCTCACAAATGAACATGTAGAAGCCAGAAACATCTTTCCACCTTTCATTGTTTAACAGTGGCTTGATTTGAGCTTCAGATTTTCTAGTCTAATGAATCCAATTTTATTACTAGCTTAGTCATGGCTGGTTGGATATACCAATCACAAATTATTTGAGATGCCAAACTTCATTGTAGCCTAAAGTTTGTTTCAATTTTCTCACTGTAATATTTACAAATGTGGTGGCAAATTAATCAGGTAACAAATTAAAAAAACACATCCATGTCAAGAAAAATTCAAAGGTGAAAATTTCTTGCAGTTGTCAGACAATTTTTTTGGTACATATTGCATACGGTTCTCAGTGCTGTCATAGCAGTTCTTAAATCAAATTTATGTGAAGTTCTAAAACTATCCAAATTATGTCTTTTTCTATACAAGTTCAATTGCAAATATTTCGGAAATCTATTTTTAAAACTTTTATTATCTATAGATAAAACAAACTCATTGAATACATCTATATTTAATGTTAAAAGTACCTTTTTTATGGAAATGGCTTAAGTTGTGATTGGCAATGGTATGGAAATTATTGATATGTAAATAAATCTTTGCTTTGTTATGATTTCTAACAATTTTCATTAATTTTGGAAATTCACTAGGTAAAGATTCGTAGAATTGAGATTTTAAACTGTACTAAAAATTGCAAAGCAGTTTAGATATCGGATTTGTAAAGCATTGAAAAAGTGATGAACTACAAAGTTGCATCAATTAAACTGTATTAGTTTTAGTTGTACAATTTGCCAAATGTGCCAAAAACAAAAAATATCATTCTTTAATATTACATAAAATGTACTGAAAGAAAATTTAATAACTTATTACTAGTATGTATTATAAATTTTGACATGCAATATATTAAACGAATAGAAAGCCATAAGGACTAAAAATTTAAATAGTTTCAAATTTTTATTAATTTTCTAAGCATGAAAGCAATTTTCTAATATTACATACCATAATATTAGCAAATACTTGTAAGGAAATTATAAACTTCTGAAGCACAATGTAATGTAAATAACTAAGTAGTTAAAATACTGAAAAAGAATGAATATAATACTGACCAATATCTCCATGTTTAGTGATTGGAGCAGCATGTATTTTACAAATTTCTAGTCTTGCTTGTTCATTAGGCAAAGGAATTTCTAAAATAAATAGGTTTCCAAAAATATATTTGTGAATTTTATAAAAGACTAACTTTTCATAATAAATAATCAATAAAAAATGCTAAACACATTTATAAAAAAGTGACTAAAATTGCATGATATATATATATTAAAACTTAAAACAGCATAAAAATATTTTACTCCTTTATACTATGGTTTAAAGCAGGGGTAGGCAATGCGGCGCCCGCGGGCGCCATGGTGTCGACGATCGATTTTTACTGCGCCCTTGATGGACTAATGTAAATTATAGATATGAATAAAAAAAAAACAATTAAAGTTGAATCAAAACATAACTATTTAATTAGTAAAAATTATTAAGTACAATTAGTTTAAGTGAGGCATATTATCGCATAAAAAGGAAATAATAAAATTAATGAGTTTCGATGAATGTTCATAAATGCATCGGCGAGTGTTCTGCAGCTAGCGCTCAGTTCCACAGCTGATATCAGGCTGCCTGAGTAGCGTCTCTGCCTAATCACACAGGTCCGGTAAGAACGTTTATTCCTATGCTGCGTGTCTTGTATCTCTTGTATCCATCCGCGTTGTTTAACTTTTTTGGCGTTAGTTTACGTTTCTGGTGTTTGTTCACGTTTTTCAGCAGGACCACTACATACATGTATGATAGCCAGAGTGATTTACTTACTATTGTCAAACGTGGATATACAGCAAGTAGTCAGTTGAGTTTAGGATTGTGCATAGATTAGCAGTTTGCTAACCTTGAGCATATCTATCAACACTCATGTATTTTTTGTAAGTGTGTGATCGTATTTCGAATAGACCACGTGTAGACTGTGCATTTAAAATTACCAAGTAATCCGAAATAATTCTTTTCTTTCAAAACCCTTCATGGATAAATGTAAAAGAAAAAGAACATATTTTAACGATGAATGGGAACATCTATATTGTTTCGTTAATTACAACGGGAAGTGTATTTGTTTGTTGTGTAATAATAATGTTGTGATTCCCAAGAAAAGTAATATTGAACGACATTTTAAAACTATCCAATAAACTCTGAAATTAGGAAAAAGAAAAAAAAATAATATTTCTTTAAAATTTTCAATAACTAACCAGCAATTTTTTTTTATTAAACCACTGCAACAACATAAAGCAGCAACGATCGTGTCATATAAAATATCACATTTGCTAGTTAAGAATAAAAAACCATTTACAGATGGAGAATTAATGAAAGAAGCCATGTTAGAAGCTGCCGATTCACTTTTTGAAGAACTTAAAAATAAAAAGGAAATAGTTTCAGCTACAAATACGTTGCAATTATCAGGACAAACTGTTACTAAAAGAATTGACGTAATTGCAGTGAATTTGGGGGTAGAATTAGCAAATGATATGTAAAATTGTATTTTCTTCTTGCTACAGATGGATGACAGATGATGCTACAGATGCACAAATTATCACAATTAGCAATTTGCATGAAGGTGGTATTTTCTGATTTTACAACAAAAGAATTCCTTAAAGTTCTGCCATTAAAAGGAAGCAGCAGAGGAGAAGATATCTTTTCTACTTTTAAAAAGTATATAACAGGTGTAAAATTACCTGTACAAAAGTTATCGTCAATTACAACAGATGGGGCACCAGTGATGACTGGTAAGAAAAAAGGATTTATTGCCTTATGTAGACAGGACGCTTTATTCCCAAAATTTATTTCTTATCATTGCCTCATACATCAGGAAATGTTATGCACAAAAACAATCAGTTTTCAACACATATTTACAGTAGAAACAAAAATTATTAATTCCATAAGATCGGAAGCTATGCAACACAGATTGCTTAAATTACTTTTAGAAGATGAGGGCGTTCAGTTCACAGATCTTCTTTTACAGACTGAAGTGAGGTAGCTAAGCAGAGGTAAAGTACTTGAGCGGTTTATCACGCTTTTGCCTTAAATAAAGGAATTTATTGCATCAAGAGGCGAATTTTACAAGTAATTAGAAACTAAGGATTGTTTAATCGACCTCGGATTTCTGACAGATATAACGGCAAAGTTGAATGAATTAAATTTAAAAATACAAGGGAAAAATCAGCATATCGCTGGCATGATTAGTGCAGTAAATGCATTCAAATGCAAGTTAGTGTTGTTGAAATGCCATCTATTGAAAAAAATCATTATTACATTCCCCAAATATAAAATATACTGTTGAGAGTTTAAATTTGAATAAAAATTTTACTGCTAAATTATATTTAAAAATTATAGGAAAGTTAAAAGAAGAGTTTTTTAGATTTGAAGATTTTGCTGCATTAGAACCCATTGTAAAATTTTTCATAAATCCATTCAATGTTACTGAAGATGATGTCCTTCAAATAGTTTCAGTGTATTTCAAACTTCATAATATCAAAGACCTAGAATTGGAAATAATAAACTTGCAAAGTGATATTATTTTAACAGCGCATAGTAATGATAAAATGTTTTGGAACTTAGTCGATGAAAATAAGTATCCTATTTTAAGGAAATGTATGTTAATAAGTTATTCATATTGTGCAACAACATACAATTGCGAGTCTTTGTTCTCAAATATGAAACATTTGAAATCAAAATACTGAACAAAGCTTAATGACTCACATTTAGATATTTGTTTAAGGACCAAGAACTCTAAATATATCCCCAATTATAAGAAATTAGATGAAAATATGGACACCCAAGTTTCACACTGAATTTTATGTATCATTATGTATGACACCAACAAAATAAAGTTATAAAAAATCTGCTTTTTTTAATGCCTATTTATACTTGTTGATTATCTGTAAAATATGCACCCTCAGTGATTTTCAAATTTAGTATTGTGCCCTTAAGGACAAACAGGTTGCCGACCCCTAGTTAAAAGCATTTCCTGAACTCAAATTTAATAATATTTTAAAAACACTCATTTAACATTAATCATTTCATTTACAATTGGAAATATACATGCCAAATAAAATTACAAAAGTGAGATATTAAAATATTTTTTAGATATATTAGAAATTTTAAATATTAAATATAAAAGTAATTTAGGAAAATATTTTACCGATTTTTCTATCAAGTCTTCCAGGACGCAGTAGAGCAGGATCCAAAGTATCAGGTCTATTTGTGGCCATTATGATTTTCACTTGCCCCAATGAGTCAAAACCATCCATTTGATTCAAAAGCTACAATAAACATTATTTAGAATTAGTTAGCTAAGAAAATATGTAACAAAAAATGTTGTTTGAGTATCAGCGATTCTTAATTTGTAGAAAACTGATAACAATTATAAAATAATGAAGTAAATAAAAGTAGCTTCTACTATTCTACCAAACCATTGAGCTGAGGAAAATCAGATGATCTTAAATATTGATAAATCTTCTACAAGGATTTTACCTTAAGTACAAAACATTTGATGTTAGTCTATAGTATGGCTCGGATCATCTTATCAAAACAGCTAAAGCTAAATAACTGTGTATCATCTTGGATACTATTGGGGTGAAATCGTCAAGTTGATGAAGCTGTGGACATTGGAAATTCCAGAAGTAAACTTTTAAAGACTTGCTGGAGCAAAATGGGGTGCAACACAGGATTTACTTTGTACCACATATAAGTCCTATATCAGGCCTGCAGTTGAATATGGAGCTGAGGTCCTGATTACTGCATTGGATATTATACAAAAAAATTGTCTGAGAGATTTAAAGCTCTGAATAATGATAGAGAACCTCTATTTAAATCTGTCAGCTATCGAAACCTTGTTTATGGAGCTGAAGGCTATCTTGACCTGGGAATTCCTGTTGGTAAAAATGTTTCAACTGATTCTGAACTAAAGGTATCTACCCTGGCTACTATGGATGAGTGTTATTCATCTCCGACTTGGTTTCATAAATAGGCAGATTGCTCTGCTGTGGATGCCATTAGAAAAGCTGGTGCTAGAGTTTACTCAAAATGCTTCAAGCTTAGCCAAGCTATTAGCGAATATTATAGCAGCTACAATGGATAAGTTGCAGCAGTTTCTTTGGCTCTTGAGGAAATAAGTAAAGATAGTGAGAGCAACATTGTATTTTTTATTGACTCTCAGGTCATCATCAAATCTCTCACATCAGTTATGCCTAGCAATATCAAGCCTGTTTAATTCTGTCAGATGGCTATAAGTTCTCATCTAGAAGAGGGACGTCAAATTGTGCTGTAATGGATACCTAGCCACTGTGGTATCATTGGTAATGATTTGGCTGAGAAATTGGCCAAGGCTGGCTCGAAGTTAAAACAACCATATCTAGCTTTGGGATACCATACAATTAAAAAGCTTGGCAAGACAAATATAGCTTCCTTTCATAAAATATGTGTAATAATTTCATGGAGTGAAAGACTAGGGCATCTTTACTGACTAATTATGTCCAGTGAAACCTCCATATGGCTGTGGGCATTGCAAATTTCCATTTTAGGACAGGGCATGACTATCTTCAGGCACACCTCCATCGTTTTGGTTTAACTGACTCTCTGACTTGCCTTTGGAGAAATGACTGGTGACCAACTCTACTCTTGCCCTGGACTTAATGACATCGCAGTTATAAATTCTGTGGAAGATGACTTTTTGTCTTATTCTAGAGTGTATTGGGCTAGTCAACATGAACTAATGCGTGAAAACCAAGTTTGGACGTAGGATAATAAAAATAAAATAAAAAACTAACTAAAAAAAGCAAGTTTTATTAAGATGAAAGTAGAAAGATATTTCAAAATATCAGTCAGCAAAAAACATAACCACGGAATATACTAGGGGAAAATGCCAAAAATCACTAACGTTAAAAATAACTATAAAAATAATTTTTCAAAGTTTACACTTATTTTTATTAACAAAACATTTACTAATTTAAAATATGTATATAAATATCTGTATGCTTTACATTAAGCTTCAAATGATTACAATTTAGCAATTATGTGAATGAGTGACGATATTATATATAGTATGTTTAAACAATTTTGAAACCATCTGAAAAAAAGAAAGTTTTTGGAAGTTGTTGTATTTAAAAAATATCTATGCAAAATGTTATAAACAAACTTTTTACCATTACTGAAATTCAAACACAATTTTAATTTCTATAACTCATAAAGCAATCAGCATAAAATTTGAAAAATTTAGACAAAATAATAATAATAATAATAATAAAATAAATAAATAGTAAACTAATAGTAAACTTTGGTTTAATTTGGAAAAGCTAATGAGTGAATAGAATTCAGAATTTTCACATTAAAAAAAAAAAAAAAAAAAAAAAAAAAAAATAAATATAATGACAGTTAAAAAGCATAAGAATCGTCACAGTAAATTAGGTTACACTTTTTAGGTATAAAATGAAGTAGACAGAAGGCAGTGGTACACAAACAGACATGTTTTAATGATGGCAGACAATTACAACACAAATAATTACAATAAAATAATAACAGTGAAGAACATTTCCAAAGATACGCAAGAGAGTCAACACATCTGCTCTCAAGCAAGGTAGAAAGACGTCTGACTAGAATATGCACCATTTGATCAAAAGAGGGCGCACATTTACTCTAGTCAGGAGGATCTATTATGTAGAGAGGGTAAAAGCGGAGACAGTGATACTTTAATATCCTAACACCCTCCCACAATGTCGACGCATTTACCCGAAATGCAAATTAGTGTCTTCTATTCCTAATATATCTAAGCATTTGTAATGCTTAATAGCAGGTAAAGCTTTTGTTAATACATCGGCCCCCATATCTTCTGTTGGTATATGCTGTATGTATATTCGCCCGTTTTTAAGAGCTTCCCTTACAAAGTGATGTCTAACATCTATATGTTTTGTTCGCTTATGGAAAACTGGATTTTCAGCCAATTTTAAGGCTCCTTTGTTATCAGAAAATATGCGCACTTTTTCCAATTTACAATCGCGCAGTTCATTAATTAAATTACAAAGGTAAATAGCCTCTTTCGTACCATCCGATAATGCCATATATTCCGCCTCAGTAGAGGAAAGAGCTACGGTACTTTGTTTACGGCTTTCCCAGCTAATTAAACTTCCATTCAACTCTAGATTCTATGGCGCATCGAAAGTTTTCAAAACTTGTAGGAAGACTGTACAGCAGCATTATTGCTAGGAGATCTTCATCGATTTTAATATCCATTTCAGAAAGTTTATCGACGATATCGAAAAACTTCGATAAATGATCTCGTACGTCATTAAGGCCACAGGAGGAGTCAATCATTTTTAGTTGAATGAGGGACTTCAATAAATTCGCTTAGCTGGCCCTTTTGATTGGTAAATACTCTCTAGTTTAATCCAGGCGTCTTGTGAACTATCACAGTTTTTTATTTGCTTCAATTCAGATGGAGAAATGCACAAAATTATGTCTGCTTTCGCCTTTTCATCCATTTCACTCCATTCATTAAAAGCATCCTTTGACTTTGGATCACTTTCAACAATGACAGGTTTTGGATTTTTTCCATTTACAAATCCCCAGGCATCATTTTTGATCAGCAGCGCTTTCATCTGAATTTTCAAAGTTTCGTAATAGTATTTGTTTAAAAGTTCGATTCTGCATTCCACTAAGCGACGCCATCTTTACCAATTCTTCTCCTCCAATCTGGGTGTGGTCTGTTTATGAAAGTTAAGTCCTGGGCCCATAACCTTTTAGGTATAAAATGAAGTAGACAGAAGGCAGTGGTACACAAACAGACATGTTTTAATGATGGCAGACAATTACAACACAAATAATTACAATAAAATAATAACAGTGAAGAACATTTCCAAAGATACGCAAGAGAGTCAACACATCTGCTCTCAAGCAAGGTAGAAAGACGTCTGACTAGAATATGCACCATTTGATCAAAAGAGGGCGCACATTTACTCTAGTCAGGAGGATCTATTATGTAGAGAGGGTAAAAGCGGAGACAGTGATACTTTAATATCCTAACAACACTTACCTCCATAAGTGTTCTCTGAATCTCACGATCAGCTGAGGTACCTTCAGAAAATCTCCTTCCACCTACGATGGCAAAGCAAATAGGTAAATGATTATAAATAAGAAAAATGAAGAACTTTTCATGATGGCATGTGTTCAAATGTTGAATAGAAAGAAATCAAGAAGGCTGTCAATTACTTACCTGAACAAATGTGAGTGCAGAAAACAAAATCATAATATTCATTTCCCACTATTCAACAGTAGCTGGGACTGAACCTGAGGCTTCCTACTACAAAGCACATTTCACAACTGGGCTATAATGCTCAGTGTTGCAACTTTAAGACTAAATTAATTATTAAAATACACTTTTGGTTACTTATTTCTGTGGGCTGAGGGCACTATAAAGATAGCAACCAACTTGTAATTTGGAGTCATGGTCAAATACGATTCACACTTCAACAAGCATTCCCCTCCCCAATAAGAAAGATTGTTAACAAACAAGTTTAAATACAAGAAACTAGTTATCTCATGACATGCTATTGGTAACTTTTGATTTTTAAAAACTAACATTTAGTAACCTTTGATTTTTAACAAACACCTTGTGATATTCAAATCGAGACCAATATCATTACAATCATTTTTCTGTTCAAATCACATCATTCATCATAGATAACAGTAAAAAAAAAAAGGTATTTTTTAACATATCACATAACCAACCTAACAGCTAAGAATTTTAAGATTTTAATGGGGCTCACTCAACACATTAAAGCAAAAGATAAAGCCTATTCAATACATGAAGCGTATTCAGCAGTCAACTTTGCATCGAGTGGTTATTTCGTCTGAACGCACAGTAGTTCTTTAATCTATTACAAACACACAATATCTTCATTTTGCAGTGCAGAGATCTTGCAAGGCCAATATATGTTTCTTTCCAGTAGATTCCCACTCATTGTGGGATTTCTAGAAACAAAGCCTACTGATTGTTTGGTGAAAAATGGTGCAAGAATCCTTAAGAGATCCTTGATAGCTTTACATTCAGTAAAATTACTCGTTAAAAGAAGAAGTATTGATAGAATAAAGCAGAAGTTTAATTCTGCCAGTAAGCATTAGGTTTTCCTGATTAATGGGTCAAAAACTTTTCCTGATTTTTCTAAAATTGTAAGTGTGGCATTTTTTTTTTTTACCCATGTTTGTTTTTTTAGCCAGGACTGTTTGAGCATATTTATATCAGTTTAAACTTGGGAGTTTTCTTTTAAGTCCTTTATGTAAATAAAAATTAAATTGTTGATGCTAACCATCTTGACTTGTGCTCTGTACTTGTATTTTATATAGGTACTGTTCATAGGTACTTGATGGCCATAGAACTAATGGCATCATATCCAATTTCCTGGGTATTTGTTATAAATAAATAAATGATAGATTTTAATAAGCATCAACAGATTTGTTTTTGAAGAGGATGTTTCATAAGTAATGAATTATATTTCCATATTGCAAATGACGAAATCAGAAAAAAACCAAATATCAACTTTGGCTAATTTACAAACAGAATATATCATTCATCTCCTGTAATTAAACAATGATTGTAACTGAACCCAAGAAAACCCACTTAAATTTTAATAAATAAGAGCATATTTACTCACTTTTATAGTAATAATTAAATACATCTATAAATAAGATGTTAAAGCAGTTTTAATTTCTCATGTTAAGCAAGCAACACCAAATGCAAATTTCAATTTATAAGAGGAAAATTACAACCCATATAACTCATTCTAAGGAATTACTTAAACTACAGTAAACTTTTGAATTCACAAAAAAATTTTAAAAATGTTATTTGAATCACTAAAGACATTCAGAATATTTTTTTGTCATATTTAGCAACATCATTATACATAGAAAGAGTTCTGTTCAGTTCAATAATAATCTGTAAAGATCATGTTTCATAATTCAGTAGTTTTTCATAAATTATTATGAAAAGTACATAAGCAACATAAAGGTTTAAATGAAACTATGCTAATTCATTAACACTTCCATGAAAATTTATTTAATGAATATTTGAACTTACCTATAGCATCAATTTCATCCATAAATATGACACAAGGTTGATGATCTCTTGCATAGTTGAACATTTCTCTAATTAGCCGAGCACTCTCACCAATATATTTGTCAACAATAGCACTGGATACAACCTATATAACCAATAACATTAAAATATTAGTATTTCTTATTAGTAAATGTCAAACATTAATATTAATCATAATATAATGTAAAATAAAATGTAGTAGCTTAAACTTTGGAATATGAAGGTAAATTTAGTTAACATTTTATATAAATTTAGTTAACCTTATACTTAAAAAATTCTTTTATATAAAATAATCCCAATAATGAGATTACATTATCGTTCTGATGAAAAGATCTGATAGTGTGAAAAAAGGGCAAGATAATGAATAAAGAAATAGAATTTTTCAAATATTAATTTATTGCAATAATTTAGAAAAAAAATTTCATATTTGTTAAAATATTAAATGAGAGGGACATTTTTAAATGTAAACAATAAAAATCAACTCTGTTACTATTAAAAAATAAAATAAATTTTATATTAATAGGTAGAGTTAAAAAAATAAAAATAAAGATTCCATAAAAAGAATTGAGGATTGTGCATAGTAGGAACTTTGTATGTGTGTGCATATATACACACACATATAAGAAAGATTGAATTTAGATTAAACAAAATCACATAATAAGAATTAAGTTGCCCAGAGAAAATTGATGAATAGTGATTAACTGAAAATTTTTAGGGACCACAATCATAAATGCAAATCCATTTTGTACGGCTTCCTTTTTAATACATAATATTCTAGTAATCCAAATTTAAAAACCTTAAATTTTGTGGTTTGCTTCAAAAATATTACAAAATATATCTTACTATGCAATGTGATAAATTGAAAAGAATGAATGAAACCAAGCAAAAGAAAATTTCAAAGAATTTATTTTAGGAAGGAATTTTCACTAATGAATGATGAATTATTGACATCTTTCAAAGTCTCATTTATGAAAATCTTCTCTTTTTTCCACCAGCTTATATTTAAAATCTGAGATGAGAAAACAAACTTTTATATAAGAGTCTGTGTAACTCTCATTCTTTTTATTTTCATTTTTTTTCGCAATTTCAAAACTGATGACATAAATTTAACATTTTAAAATTGGAGATGGGAGAATAAGTTTCTTTAAGTGTATCCCCTAAAACATTTATGAACATATTATGCTAAAAAATTTGATAGTCATATCTGGCATTATTTAAAAGATTCAACTTTAAAAAAAATATGATAAACTATGGTTATAATTTAAAATTACGAAAAAATGAAATTATCAAGTGAAATAAACACCCAATTATTTATTGATATTTTCAATTCAGATGTTTAATCCTTTTGCTTTAAGCATTTCTGGCATGTTCTTTTATATTTATTTGTTTTAACAAATAATCTAAGACAAAGTAGCTCAATGTACCTATATTGGAAAATCTATCATAAATTCATGTGATATCACCAACTGTAGATGAATAATTTTGCAGATGTTTTGTGATTACTAGTTTTCCATTTTAAGCAATTTTATTTAATAGTTTTCTTGATATTCATATTAATATAAGTGTTTAATGATTTTTCTAGTAACTGCATGATTTTAGAGTACTTAAAGTCTAGATACAAGATAAGCTATATTATTAAGCTTCTAAAGTTAATTAAATTTAATTATTATATTAAAAAATTAATGAAAAGGTAAAAAATAAATTTTACACTTTAAAAATAATGATAAAAGATGATTTAGAATACTAGTATAAGCATATTATTTATAGATTTATTTATATGCATAATTGTATATGCTGCATTCACAAAAAATTAGATTACTATACTTTTAAAAAGTTTGCTTCGATTTGGCTAGCAACAGCTCTGGCCAAGAGAGTTTTTCCAGTGCCTGGTGGACCATACAAAAGGCATCCTTTTGGTGGTGTAATACCTACTCTCTGAAACAATTCAGGATTCAGCAAAGGTAATTCAATGACCTGGAAAAATAAAATAACTTTTTATGTTTAATTTATAAACACAAAATTTTGTATTAATATCAAAATGTTGATTTAACTTAAAAAGGAATAAATAATTAAGAAAAGAAAGTGAAAATCAGTAAACATTTTGAGTGTGATTTGACAAAATAAAAATCTTTTTCTCAAACACAAAGAACAGACTTCAATTAAATATTACATCAATGATAAAGCATTTCATATGGAAAAAATTTTGACAATAATCACAGGGAAATACCAATGTACGAGAGTCACTCTGAAATTTTTGAGATACAACTAGGTTTTTAAAGTTAGATTTACAAAATTTTAGGTGTGTTTAAAGTAGTCTCCTCAAGCATCAATGAACTTTTGTAGACAAATTTTCTACTGATTAAATACATCAAGCCATTCATTTCTTGGAATTGATGAACAAAATGCATTTATGGTTATATCAATCTCTTCTTCTGAATGTAAATGACGTCCAAGTAAGTTCTTTATTAGATTAAAGAATAACCAAAAGTCACACATAGCTAGATCAGGTGAATACGGCGGATGTTTGCTCACTTTAATTTGTTTTTGTTTCAGAAATTCAACTGTTAATCTGGCTGTATGTGAAGATGCATTGCCATTGTGAAACATTAGCCCCCTAACATTCAGTTCTTGCAGAATTTCTGGAAGACATTTAGTGGAAGGATAGAAGACAGTTTGCTGCTGTCTTCTGTCCTACCATCTTGATGGCTTTGACCAATCCCATACTTCTGAAGAAAACGACATACATCACTTTTTCCAGTGCGCGTTGTTTTTTCAACATTGTCGGCGTGGGGTCATCTTCAAAAACTAATACATTGCTTTCTTCTTCAAAAAACCAGACTTCGCTTTCTTGACGTGTTGGAACATCAAAAAATGGTATGTACGTTTTATCACCTGTTACAATTTTAGAAATGATGCGGCCACCATCATTCAGCAATTTAAGAGTTTCTTCACTGATTCTGACACACTCCTCTTGTTGGTGCTCAGTTAGATTATGGGGAACCCAACGGCAAACTACTATTTTCATATATAATTCTACATGAATGATTTTGTGTATGGCTGCAGATCCAATATTAAGTTCCTTCTGTATTTTTTGATAGGTACAGCGATTATCATCCATAAACATTTTTCGTATGGCAGACACATTATCCAGGATTACTGCAGACGGCGCCCTTCCTGTGTGTTCTTCATCCTGAAGAAAATTGCGGCCTCTTCTAAATTCTCTCAACCATCTGAATACAGTAGCACGAGTTGGAAATTTATTACCATATGCCAAGTGCAACTGTTTAATGTATTCTTCTTGATTTAATCCTGCTTTAAGATCGTAGAAAATCATAGCGCATAAATGTCCTCGCGTCAACTCCATTTTATCTTCTGCATTTATTTATTTATTCTACGCTAAACAAGTTGAAGTAAGTCAGAAAAAATTGTCTCCTGAGTTAAAATACTTTGCATTTTAAAATTATTTTTATTTTGTAAATTCTCGTCTGTGCTTATCTCAAAAATTTCAGAGTAACCCTCGTAGAATAGAAAGTAAAACATGTTTGAAATTCAGTACATACATCTGAAAAATTTTTTCTCTATCATTTTATTGTGAAGCATAGCAGAGGTAGAGAAATTAGAGGAAATATTGTCATCATAAGTCAATCTAAAATTATACAAAATCACAGTTTGGGTTAGGGAGAAAATTGGAAATTTTGCCAAGTTATAAGCCAAAAAAGGATTTTATTTTCATAATATGCTACAACAAATGAATCTCCTTTCAAATGGAAATAATCTTTAATTGCAATTAAAGATTATTTCCACAAAAATAAAACATTTTTTCTCAGTCAAGAAATTTTAAAAGGAAGTTTTAGTTTTAAGATGTATAAAAAATATCAGCAATATTTTGTTTACAGAAATCAAAAGGTTATTTTCTAATCAAATATACAGAATCTAAAGTTTGATATTTTTATTTTCCTTTAATTAGTGAACAATCAAGGAAAAATACTAAGTTATCAAATTTTGGCTTCCAGTTTGATTTTAATTTAGAGCACATTTTTAATTCCTACATCACAAATATTACAAAAAATTTAACAATTAGTATATAATTTACAAGCAATATATATTGCAGTAAAAATGGTACTTTTTGAGCAGTTTAATTAAGCAAAATAATTTTTAACTCCCAAGATGAACAATTACAAGTATTACAGAAAAATTTAGCTAGCAATTATTTTACAGAAAAATTTGTACTTCTGATACGGCTTAATGAAACTATTGTGTAATTCCTTTGCAGTAAATGTTAAATAATTAATTAACTGTGTAATAAATAATTCATGAACCTGTTCTTAGAATTAATATGCATAAAAAATTCATGATTTCTTACTTCTCTTAGTTCTCGAATCTGTTCTCCAAGACCACCAATCATGGAATACGTTATATCACCAGGATCTTCATGAGACATGTTGTAGACTAAAGGATCTACTTCTCTTGGGAGATATCTACAAAATTAAATATACTGAAATTAAAATAATAATTTAATATATTATATAGTTTAAATAGAACTACTATAGAGTTTAGTAGTAATGTACTATACAGTTATATAGCTTAGAATAATGTAAAGTACTCGAAGGAAAAATACAAAATATTGTATAAAAAATGTAACACTTCATGTAATGAAATATGATACATGTAAATGTATAATCAGATCTTCCAGTTGACCACGGGTGGGAAAATATTTCTGGGTAACAAGCTACTTTTAATTTTTTGTCTCACAATCATATTCAATAACAATCAGGGGTTAAGTATATTTTTAGACGTGCAAATTATAAAAAGTAGCATCAGCAGTCATATCCGAATGTCTTAGTGGTTCACCAATAAAACACAGTCATTTTAATGGCCACTTCTGCAATAAATATTTAATGACTAGGAGACAACATTACATCGTGATTTTACTTTAATTAATTTACTATAATTTACATTTATTTATATGTTAACAGATTTACTAATCTGTTTAAATTCTACAGAAATTAGAAGCAAAGTTCTTTTTTCTTCCTTCTGTGAGTAGTCCTTTGATTCTCATCCTTTTTATTGTCATTTCCTTCAACAATGATAACATATATGTAACATTTTATAAAAAAATGAGAAATGCATTATTAAATTCAAAACATAAAACAATTATGTTATATAAACATTTCTTTACTTTTCAGTATAATCTTTTCCCTTTAATCATTTGTCCTAATAAGTCACAAACTTCCAAATTTTTAGCAAATAGTAATTCTACTGCTGCCAATTTATAATGCAAAATAGTCACTGTATTTTCCAGATCTTCGTCAATTCTAAAACATTGATAAAGTTCTTTTAAATTCAAGTAAAAGGTGAAAGCTGTTAGAAAAAATTTTGTTTAAATCCAAATTCCCATTTGAAGTTATTCAGAAATTCTTGAATTGCAGTAACAATTTAACAGTAGCCAGAAGTCATTAGAAGCCCAAATCGTCTCAAAAGCATATCTATTTGGAATGGCTATTCATAAAACATTTGCTCCTAGAATTTTTCTAAAGATTTATTTAATTTTAGTTATTTTTGGAATAAAATACAGAGACTATGACTCAAGAACTAATGACAGGAGAGAATAACAGAAATTCTAATGATCATGATAAAATACTACAAATACTAAGTGAAAGAGATAATCATGTAAAAAATAAAAGTTTCAAATTTGTCATAAAGCTACATTTTATCAATACTTTCCATTTTTATATAAAAAAGTGGTTCTTATTTTTTGGACAATTTTTGTAATCACTAAGGCAAGGTAAGTAATATTCAAAAAAGAAATTAAGTAATTTTGGAAAAACAAAATTATAGAAAAGTTTTAAGAACAATAAAGTGATTATATATAATGAGGTTAAAAAAAGTAATTTTTAATAAAATATATCTATTAATATCATTGATAATATAATTTGGATGAAATAAAAGATGGTTTTATCACAAGTGTTTTTTTTCCTAAATGCTTTCATTTGTGTTATGCACAATTATAAAACACAAAATACAGAAAAAGAAATATTTTGTAAAATTAATTTGTTAAAATACAAGCCTTGACAGTAATTATTTTCAAAAGTGTGTGCACACAATAATATATTAATAATAAATTAATATATTATATAATAATATTAATAATAATTGAAATATAATTACAAAAAAATTTAATAATTTAATATTCACTTGCAATATTAAGAATATCTTTGTGAATGATTACTGATGAATTCAATGTAATTTTTTATACATATTATGTCTGCAAAAGTTAGTATTTAATTTAGAATTCTTTGTTTCTAAATTAAAATTGGAGCTTGTATACTCTAAATACACATTAAATGTAGAATATACCAGAGTAGTAAAATTTTTTTTAATTGGTTTGTCACTCAACAGCCATATTCTGCACATGAGGGTAATCAGATTGGGGGTTACAGTTTAGTGGATTTTGAACAACCAAGCCAATTGTGGGCTTCAAACCCATGAGTTGTTGAACCAAAGGCAAAGGAACTGACCATTCAGCAAGCAGTTATGCAAAATTTTAATTAAAGCAACAATCAATTCTGTAGAAAACCATGATAGTAGGAAGCACATTTTTAAAAGAATTATTTACTTTGCTTCCCCACTTTTAGAAAAATATATTCATTCTAAACGTATTCTTCTAAGAGTTTAAATTATTTTAAACTTTATTTTTAAAATTTACTTTAAATAATCTTTTATTAATTTGCATAAACCTAAATTGATTGCTGAAGAGTCAATGCATGCAGAATCAAGCTAAATCGAAAGTGGACAGAAATCAAAATTTAGGACTTGATAGTAAAGCTCTTTAAAAAGAAATATAATGAAACCACGTGAACCATTTTCACCTCCTTCTTAAAGCTCATGTATACATACACAGCATATACTTCACTGTACAGTCAAGTTGTACAATTTGGCAGTTACACACACTTAATATGCAAACCATTTGCAATAGTAAAGTTTTGAAGGTATATGTCGTTTGACAGGAATGTTCTAGTAAACTACACTTGCAACTAGAATAACACCAATTGTTATTATATTGATATTGGGGAGAGGGATAGTAATTTTAAATAAGAAACCAAAATATAATATTTTTTTTAAAAAAATGAGCTTTATTTTTTTAAAAAAAATGTAACCTTAATATGACTTTTAAATTAATCTAAGGAGAACATAATGAAAAATAAAATTAAGGAAAACACAGGAGGGTGCATTTTCATGTACAATTGTGTCGCTGTAACAGGACTGCAAACTTTTGTTAGGCCCGCAAAAAAAAATATACCTCATGATTGTCAAAGTTGTCATATCTAATGCAACCCGAGTTCCTGATTTCAGCTTTGATTTATCCAATTGTCTCCTACAACCAACCACATAGCGAGGTCCATTGGTAGCTTTCACAATATCTATTGAACAAATTAGACAGTATGAGTAAAATGGAATAGATTTAAAACAGAATAAAGAGTTTTTAAACAAATATTATCATAATAACAGTATAATTTCAATTGGTTACAACATATAATTTATAAGACAACTTTAAACAGGAACATTTTTCATGAGAAGTGAAACATTCTTTGATGGATTTCATCATTGTAATAATCAGACACTATCTTGTTAATTTGGATCTGATAAACAACATGTTATCTTACACACAAATATAATACATAAATATCAGGAAAAAAAATTTAATATTTCTAAAATATTCAAAAAAGATGAAAATATTCTAAAAATAGACATTCAAATTAGATTAATTTAATTTATGTCTTAAGAACATTTCAACTGAACTCTAATAATCATAAATAAGTTGATTTCCTGAAAGTAATTTGTGTTTTGCTTTATAATTGAAATATTTTTACACATAAACATGAGAAACTACATGGATAAGGCCACATCACTGTAAATGATAATCTAGAGCTAATAATTTTAAACTGCTTAAAAAATGATGCAAAAAATTTAATTAGCGTGATATCATCATCACTTACAAAATATTGATTCATGATTATTACAAATTAGTCAAGAAAACACAATTAGAAATAAATTATATGTAACAAATGTTGAAAACATAATCTTATTCATAAATAAATCAATATTTACTTATGAAAAGAAATTCATACCCATAATAATATTTTATGTTATACAGAATATCACAACAAAATATTAGTAATTAGCTCTAATTGTACATAGATTTCAAAATCTATTTTATTTTTTTAAATACAAACAAAAAAATTAGAAATTTTCTATAAAACTAGGATTTGAATATATAATCTAAGTCCATCACATGGAATTGCTAGCAGTACAATAATATAGTAAGTTTTCATTTCAGATCCTTCTACATAGTCATTGAATTTGGATAATACAATAAAAATTTTTTTAATTTAAACCAAAAATAAAATATTAAAAATTTTTAAGTGATTAAAAATTATATATATATATATATATATATATATATATATATATATATATATATAATAACATAACTCCTACCTTGAAAATAAATGAATAAATAGATAATAAAATATTACCATCAATAAATTTTCAATGTCAAAATTCTTAGATGAGGCCCATGGGTCTCCAATTTATGATCACCATAGTTTAAAATGTTATTCACAGAAATAAATGATAATACTTAACAGTTCCATATGGGAACCTAGCATAGATATGTGCCTAATACAATGAAAAAAGCATTGACAGAAACATTTAAAAATTATTATTACTGTCATCTAAACAATATGCATAAATGATGAATACATATAACATGCATTAATAAAGATTATGGTTATTTCATCATTAAATAATAAAACTTAAATTTTTAAACAGATACTCACATTTTTCTTCACCTAAATGCTTCAAAACTTCACCCACAATCTGAAAAATATTTAAATCCATTAAAAATTGAGTAATTTCTAAAATTTATAATAATGAATTTTAATCAAACAAAAATTTGATAAGAATACAGAAAACCAAATTCATTAGAAAATGGAAATATTTTTCATATTCTGTTCGATAAGTCAAACAATGAATGGAAGCCACTTAACTTGTGTACATTTAAATTGGCATAATTGAAATAATTAAATTCAAAATATATGAAAAATTATAACAATATATGAACAATTAGGAATATAAATAATAAAAGTAAATAATAAATAAAAATTATATTTTTGCTTCATAATAAAAAGGTAATAGAAATTTTTTTAAGAGACATTTTTATAAGCTAGAAAACATTTTCATCATTTGTTCATTAACAATAAATACACTAAAAAAGTTCAAATATCAAAATTTAGGAAATTGCTTAGATACGATAAGCATGCACTTTAAAATATATATAATATTTTGAAAGGTATTGCTTAGTTTGTCAAAACAATCACAAGATAACTTATTGTAAAAGAAAAAATTAGGTATATATTTACCTGACCAACACTCTGCAAAGCTTTTAAATCATTTTCTGACTTCTCATACAACTTATTAAATTCTTTCAACTGCTCTCTCACTAAAAAAAATGGAAGTTACTTATTAAACTTTTCTGCATCATTATTGAATGGCTTAAAACTACATATATTAATTTTTACCAATAAATATGAGGAAATAAGTATCTCATATTTATCAAAAGAAACGGCAGCATATAAAGCAATTTATAATATTACTATCATCTACAGTAATTTTTATTAATGTTAAAGCTACTTTAAGAGATTATCTGAGTCTTCAAGTGTGACTTCAATTTTTATTAACATACATATTGCATTAATTTAAATTATAACTACAATAACAATGGAAATCAAATATAAAAAATACTTAAAAATGTAAATGCAATACAAAAGTAAATTACATGGGAGAAATTTTAAAACTATTCTTTTGTTCACAAATGCATTTATATTTACTACGAAAAAGTCTATAATCAAAAACAGCATAAGGTATTAAATATTTACTCTTGCTAATAAATATAATTGCAACAAGTTGTGTATCAAGCAAAGCTTTCAGAATCAGATATTCATTACCTGCAATTTTAAAACAACAGACAATTTGTTAAAATGTTATCCAATGCAATAGTTTGGTGCAATATATATACACACAGTAGGCTTCTCCACTTTCGAACAGAATTAGTTCCTGAAAGTGCATGTGAATGTTCAAAAGCACATATGGATGTAAGAAAATAAGCTCCAAAAACTGTGTTTTAAAGTATTTATTTATCAATATGTATACATAATGAAGTTAAAGAGGCATATTAAATGCTTCTGGGTGTTTCCTTTCTAAATTTATTAAGAGTTAGTTAAATACTATTCTTTCTTTTCTTGATAAAGATTTCTATAACATGCTGTGTCTTTCTCAATTGCTCTACATACTCAAGATATATGTTTGGTACGTACTTATTATCCCAACCATGCCAACCTCCAGGATAACTTTCCAAATTGGCAACCCCAATGCCACACGCATCTAAGGCATTGAATTGGTAACCATGTGCTTCATTTCAAATTTCCCCACTTGCCACCTTTCTCACCCTAACCGTTTGTTGAAAATGGCAAGCTGGAATACTAAAATGCGAATCTGGGATTTACCGAATTCTGAAAAAGATGCCCTTACATTTTTACAGAAATATAACAATTTACCAGACGTTAAGAAATGTACCAACTTTCATCCGATGCGGTTTTATTTTGGAAAAAAGATTTTTTAGAAATGCAATGATGTAACCTGTAATCAACAAGAGAGAATAAGAAGTGGTAATTGGTTTAAGGGAAGCTGTATCCCTTTATTAACAGCAGTAAAATTTATGTATTGCTTGAGCAAAGAATTAACAACAGTCAAAAATTTTAGGACGAAGAACTTAATTTAGCTGACAAAATAGTCATAGACTGGAATAATTATATGAGAGAGATTTGTGTTCTCCACATGGAAAGCAAATAAAGAACGAAAATAGGTGGACCTGATCGCATTATGGATATACATGAAAGTTTGTTCATGAAAAAGAAAAATAATTCGGATCGAATATTGCCAGAGAAATGGATTTTTAAAGGTGTCTGTCGGAAGACCAAGCAAGCAATTTAGCAACCATTTCTGATAAAACTGCAGCCACACTTTTAAAGAATATTATAGAAATCATTAAAGAAGGGAGTATACTTTATTCTGACAGTTGGAGAGCGTATCAGACTGATCAATTGGCAATCGCTATATTTAATCATTTAAGAGTAAATCACAAATATAATTTTGTCGCCCCTGAAACGGGTGTACATACCCAAACAATCGAAAGAATGTGGAGTTCCTTGAAATGATGGAACAAGTGACAATGAGGTACAGAAAGACACCACGTTGAGTCTTACTTAGCAGATTTCATATGGTAACAAGACCAAGAAAAGGATAAAAAATGTTTTGATTCTATTCTAAAAACCATTTTGAAATATTTTCCGCCAAAATGTAATTGATATATTGTCAAATAAAGTAAGAATTATACAGATAAAAAGATAAGGTAAAAATTATACAGATAAAAATTACTTATATTTCTTTATATTTTATTAGTTATTTTCTTTCATATTATTTCTACCAGATTATACTTTGCAATTATGCACCCCATGTCCCATCAGCGTATTTCGTTTTTACAATTAGCCCGGTCTCATATAATGCTACTAATATGGTTGCTATAATATGTAAGTACCATACGTTCTTCACTGGAATCACATTCTTCCAGGATGGTCAAAAATTTTTCAAGATGTATGAAGGCTGGAATTAATCATTTAAGAGTAAATCACAAATATAATTTTGTCGCCCCTGAAATGGGTGTACATACCCAAACAATCGAAAGAATGCAGAGTTACTTGAACTCCATATTCTTTCGATTATATATTTAACTGTCAAATCTTGATGATTTTAACAGCTTCCTTGCTTTCATTAGTATTTCACTGTTATTCAATTGATTGAATTTTCTGGAAACTTTTGTTAACAATCGAAACGATTTGGCTCATGGGAAATAGTGAATTGTACCAAAGTTGAGGGCTGCCTGTACATGTATACATACAAATAAGGCAGGCCTATTTCTACATAGTAATGGAGTAATACAATGTGCCAAACTAGTTACCACGTTTTCTTGTGTTTTGAAGATGTAACTTGTGTTTTAAGGCATGTGTCTAGTGTACAGAAACATTTTATTAATAATATCTTTCTTTTATTGCTTGGTGCCAAAATTGGAAATCATACCAAATCTGCACAGGATACAAAAACTTTCTCTTAATTTTCAGCAAATTATATGAAAAACATCAAGCCTCTTTACTCAATGTTTAGTATTAAATCAGGAATAATGAATCATTGAGATGCTCCTGTTTTTTTCTTTTATAAAATAACACTTTAAAATAATGGTGAAAATGTGCTTTGAGGCCCCTGTTTGGCGCTTTTTCAAAGAGTCACCAACTGGCACATTTTGCATGTTGTCTCACAGAGTTGAATGCTCCGAGACACTACGCAAAAACGGTGTTTCTATTGCAACGAAACCGAAATCCATGTTTTTGACAAATTTCACTGTTGACATTGTAACAAAAACAATGGATTGTTTAGAAATTGTATAACAAAAAATACACAGATAATTGTATAACAAAAAAGACAGAAATGCTTTTAGGATGAAATAGTTAGGGTTACCACACTTTGCGCGCCTATCGCCCATTTGGGGAGAAAGGGGTACCCAAATCACAGATTAACCAAAATAATTTTTTAAATGTAAATTCTTCATTTTTCTTCCCAATTTTAAAATTTTATTACTAATACTTTGATAATAAATAATTCTTTATTTACTACTTAATACTTAGGTAATAAATAATTCTTTTAATTAGATTACTTTGAGCTGCTCAAATGTGCTTCAAAATTGACATTTATTTTATGATAATACAATTTTTATTTTAATCATAAATCTTTTTACATTATTTTGGGTAAAACTGAGTATTACGGTCAACACTTTGGCGAAATTGGCGAAAATTTTTTTCGCCAAGTGGGTGAGGTAGTCGTTGCCGTTAGTGATTGGCAACCCGAAGAATGCGCCAATTGGAGAGATACTCAACAGAAAACGGCGGGAGGTGAAACTAATGAAAACGCTGAAATAAACGAGGATATTTGCATAAACGGAGGGAGGTCCTCCCAAATTAAATTTACTACAATGAGAAAACATATATAACAATCATTACAAGCATTCAATTAAAATTACTAAGCTAAACATTACATTAAAATAGTATTCGTCTTTTAAATAGATTGATACCAAACAATATTACATAAAACTTAACACTTTACGATTTCACTACTTAACTTTATACACTATAATTTAAATTCTAAATTAATAAATATATATAGGGGAAAACATTATTGATAAATCCACTGATTTTAAATAGAATGATACAAATCATTAAAAATTTTACAAATTAAACAAACACAGATCTGAAGTAAATTAAAACGTTTAATGCAAAAAATAATTCTTTAAAATTAAAAATTTTATATATTAAACAAACAGATCTGAAGTAAATTAAAACGTATAACGCAAAAATAATTCTTTAAAATTAAAAATTTTACAAATTAAACAAACAGATCTGAAGTAAATTAAAACGCTTAATGCAAAATAATTCCTTAAAATTAAAATTTTATATATTAAACAAACAGATCTGAAATAAATTAAATAGCATTACGTAAAAAAATAATTGGACCTAAATCTTACCTTCATGTTTCTTCCAATTCGCATCATTTTGTATGGATCCTTATTCAAAGGTTTGTAGACATTTATGACTGCCTCAATGAAATCTTTTAAAAATATCGGGTGGACACAGAGTGCTTTTTACATATATACTCAGCAAGATAGGAATCGAATTGATCTCCTACCTGCCGAAGTTCCTTTTTAAGGTTTCTTTTTATAGCACTCCACGCCCTTCTATTGTATTCGTGTGCTCGCCTGATTCGGGTCCTTGAAATGCAAACTATGATTTACTTTAATATGCTGGAAGCCTTCTGCCTGATAAACAATCGTAAGCCTTCCAGCAATCTGATATTATTATACTTCCAGGAACAACATTCTCTTTCAAAATTCCTAGCAATACATCTTTCGACCTGCTCGCTACCACTTTCATAAAAACACCTTCCAGATTCTCTTTCGATCCCTCCAAACACCCACCTTCCATCAACTTTCTTTCCTCTATTATACTTTCTTTTTTCCAAATTTACTTTCATCTATTTCAACAATCACACCAGGTCCTCCCACCATTTCATTCGTTTTCAGACACACTTCAACACACACCTCACGACAAAAACTCTTCCAATCAACCACCGCATGATTAGATACTTTCAACTCATCACATATATTTTTATTTGCAAAATCTTTCACCCACATATACATCATTTGCAACAACACACTCACAGGCAATCGTCCATGAGAAAACCATGAACCCTTTTGTACGCTTTTCACATCATGCTTATCCTTACCTCTCACACTACATCTCCATTCACACTTATCACTCACATCCATTCTATCAACAAGTTTCATTTCCTCACCACATTTACAACATAAATAATTTTTCGAAATTAAACCAACATTCATACACCACATAATCACTTCTTTCTCACCCTTTACACTCAAAAGAAATAATTCTTTCAAATTCATAGCCTGCATCTCAAAGCGCTATTGATTATTATCAGGAGAAACAGCGAGAAGTAACTGATTCACAGCCTTGCTAAATGAAAATGGCTAAAACAAGCAAGTTTTTCCCAGGTTTTGAGTTGACAATTGATGGATAACATCCTGCTTTTCCAAGAAATTGGGGTGACAAGTGACGGATGGCATCCTCCAAGACATTATGGGGAGACACCATGAAATTCCGGTGAAACATTCATGGAGAAACATTTGGCCGTTAATCACTTTTGGCGATTAAACTTGGCGATGTAAACAAGAACTAGATCTGGCGACTTTTCGCGGCACCGGACATCGAACATTGGCGAGATCTCGCGTACCGCGAGGCGTGACCGTAATACTCAGTTTAGCCTTATTTTGCAGTGAATTACGAACTTGCATATTGACAGCTTAATCCTGAAATTTATATACTTAAGCTACATACTTAAGCACTATAATATATATATATATACATGACTTTGATGATTATAATATAGCAGATTTTAGGAGAGTCAATATGTTTTTTAAATTAAATTGTCAATATGTTTTTTAAATTAAATTATGAAAATGAAAAATAATAATTTTTGTATAAATTTAGAACTTATAAATAAAATAAACAGTTCTGAAATAGAAAAATCTGATGAAAATAATATATTATCAAGTATTATTAAGTAGATTTTATGAATACTGTAACAGTTTCATACATTTGAAGAATAATATAATAGAAATTTTACTATACACAATGAAATAATGAAACTTTCAATATCATTTACACAAAATATATCACAATTATGCAAACATAAATTCTACAAAATCATTCCCTTAAGTAAATAATATTGATTATCTTACTTTCTTTTAGACGACCTTCTATTTCTTTGTGTTCTAGGAGTTTTTTCTTGTAATCTTGAAGAGCCTTATCCTTAGGATTTTCATTAGAAAGCTGAGGTTGTTGTGCTACCGCAACGGCTGCCATCTTTTCTATTTTGCTAATGTCATGCAGCGGTGTTGCCAATTGTCAACTTTATTCTTTTAGATACATTTATTTTGGAAGCATATTGAAAACATACTGAGTCAACTTTTATTATTTGTAAATTGTAGGATAATGGAAAGTGATTGTCTTTGTAAATTTATACTTTCAACAATCGTACATTTTAGGAAGATTAAATAGTATAAGGAAGATTCATTTCACACAGTCTCTATGTAGTACCCCGTTCGGACTGTACTTTTAATCGCGTTTAAATCGGTAAAACTTCCTTGTAGTGGCAATTTATGATTTAAGTGAATTCGAACTAATTTAAATCAGTTTGGAAAACTGACTTAAATATGTTTTACCTGATTTAGCGGCATCTTGTTTGCTGTTATTTTCTTGTCAATGTTTGTTGAAATATCTGAAAGCCATCAAATGAAATGCAAGAGAAGCAAATTTTTAAAAATAATAACACAGAAATATTTACATAAGTATGAAATAAACATAATAAAATTACATTAAGTTTGAGAAGAAATAGGTTTGTCAACGGCATTGTTTGGTTTCGTATTCCTCATTTGAAAAATCAATCTTAATTCATATTATTTTAATCTGTAATTACTTAATAAACGTGCTCAACTATTAAAAAAATCGAAAATATTGTATTATTAAACTACAAATATAGTTTTGAGCAAAAACCAACATTTCTTAAATCAGTTTCAAATGCTAGGCAATGCGAAAACTGCTTTCAGCATGCTATTTAAGTTAAATCAGATTTACAGTTAAACTGATTTAAAAAGAGCAGTGCGAACTGGGTATAAGGTATTCTTATTTCTTTTCAAGATTTAATAACAATAAATAGAATAATTAATATCAAAATTCTCTGTGTCAAGAGAAACAAAATTAAAGCTTTTTTTATTGAGATAAATATTATGTATACAATATTTATGATAGATTAAAGTGCACTTAATCTACTTGTTAAACAGTAAAAATTCTAAGAGATTATTTGAGATATTAGTATCAATTACAGTACTAGTTTTCAGAAATTTTGTTCATTTATTTCCAAATACATTTGAGCAAATAATTACCATAGAAATTAATTGTTCCATCGTTTAACTAGAGAATCATTTGATTAAATTACTCCTTAGCTAACGATTATAAGCACTTGATGAATATTTTGTAAATGTTTTTGTTCATGTCAAAATCGAATATTTCTCTTAAATAAAAATCCTACCGTCAATACTTTCCGGTAAGTATGCTTTTTGGTTTTTTTAACTAACACCACATATTGATTGGATAAAAGATTAAAAAGAGTGATTTTTAGATTACTGTTTACAAATATTAAACATTGGAGTTTTCTAGCGTCACGAGTGCTTGCTAAAAAGGGATTCTACATCCATGATTTCATAGTGTTTGATCACTCTGCATCAGTTGAGCTTATATTATTTGATTATAAATGAAAATAGTTAAATAACATTACGATTTTACTTTGACTTTGAAATTTGCCGAATTATTTATGAACGCATTTCTGTTATTTATTAGAGATAAAATCACAGTGAATCACTATTTGCGTAATTACCTAATATTTCAAGCTTTTTATTTTTTTTATTTCTTATTTCTATTTGAATTAAATATTTTCACTTCGAGAAGAATACCACTGAGGACGGAAAACGTGCTGGTGGCTTATATTTTTTCTATACTTTCCAGCAGACTTTTTAAGACCCATAATTCTTAAATAGAAATGCTTTTTGCCACAAGCGTATATGCATATGCAATTTTAATTTCTTTTCGTTTCAATATGCTTTCAGGATTAATCATAATTCCCCAAAGATTGCTATGTACATTTCATAAGATGAAACGTAACTCATGTTTATTTTCAATTTTCTTCTTTGAAATTAGCAGGTAATTTTGTCCGCGAGAATTCAATGACATCATATGCAAGTATCTTATTCTTTAAAATGTAATTAAAACATATTTTTGTGATAGAGACCCTGAGAAAGCGAATATCCCTGTTATAGATTACGTATTTCTTACAATTATTTTCATTCGTATTATACTTAATTTCTATTTATATATTTTTTATTTTTCGTATCCTTATGGCAAGCTTACATCTTATTGTCTTCTAATGATACAAAATTCTATACTCGAATGAATAACCGTTTCCTTTCTAGGAAATGAGCAAACTTTGAATTAAAATACAAAGCTTAATTGCTTAGTTTATTTTGTTTTGCAAACACAGATTTTTCTGTTTTTCATGGACAGTAGATTTGTTGAAAACATAATTTTTCTGTACGAAATACTCTGTGCTTTGATAATTTCATTGTTTGACGCTCAGAGCGGCTATTTTTTGTACACGAGCGTTAATTAGACCGAAAGCTACAGTTTTAAGAGTACTACGAACCAGTAACAACATTCTTATCTTAAGTGGGTTTCGAACTATTGAAGTGAAGGCCAGAGCACTAACTATTTTATTGTTAGTTCAGAGCTATATTTCGATGAAATTGACATTACGAGGATTCTTTGAAATTTATACGTTTTATTTATAATAATAAATAAAGAAAGAATTTCAGTAGTCATAAATATATCAATATTAAAACTATTATTTTATTCTAAGATTTGAAAAGAATTATTCGTGCCATTTTTCTACCAAAAACCATTTCTATCAATAAGTTTCAGTAAACATTGCTTTTTCCGAAAACTGAAAACAAATTTAAGTAATCTTCAAATATTATGTCTGATACGATATAGGAAAGAAATTTATTAGAATATTGACTTAACCAAAAGGAAATAACAATTATTTATCTAAAACTTATTTGTTCATTTAAAAAATAAGAAAAAGAAATTAAAAAAAAAACAAATTTTATGATACGTATTTAAAATATATTCAAATGTGGCATAAAGCTAAATATGCCCTAATTTTTATGATCTTTCCATTTCATTGAAGTATTATAATTAATTCAATGAGGCAAGGAATCGAGACAGTTAAAAGCAACATTGTGCTGACGCTTGTTTCCCGCCTTTTAATATAATCCACAACCATATCAACCACAACTTTTCAATATCCATGTATGGAATCCTATGTTGTAATCAAAGTTACATTACTTATTCGCAGATTTTCTTTCACTTTCGTTTCCAGCATCAATTAATTCATTGGGTTTGCAATTCCTCGAAAAGTTTTAAGAAATATTATCATCGTCTATGCTTTCTTTATGACATACTCAATAATCAACTTAATCACTGAATGGTTTGACACTCTTTCAATTCACAATAAAGGCCATTAAATATCTACAATTGTTCAATAGCAGATCATGATAAACGCTGTTTTTTCATCTATGTCAGTTACCGCATATTATAATAACCGCATATTTTATTTCAGAAACGAGTAAGTAATAAATTTTCACACATCTCCTGCATAAAGTTATTTCAGTCAACATTTGTAAAATGACTTATACACTCAGCTGTATTTCAACCAAAGAGACAGCTATCAAATCTTAGTACAAGAAATGTATACATTGTATAGTAGACAAAAATAATTTAAGAACTTTTTAAATAGTTATCACACACTTTTATATATAGTTGTATTTTTCTCTTCCCACCATGGCTTTTGGTTGATCATAATTTCGATTCTTTTGAAATGCTAACAAATTTCCTTTTTTAATTTTTCGGATTCCATCTTTTAGTAGAAATGAATTACTGTGGAAGAATAAAGCTGAATAGATTCATAGGTTTAAATGAATGGAAATAATAGTAAGCTTTTGTGTAAGTGAATAATGAGTTTTATGAAAGCATAGGAAAAATAGTGGGAAATATATACTGGTGAGCAAAATTTAAGCAACAGATTTTATTTGCAATAACATCACAAAAATTACATGAAAGACATGAGATTCAGAAATGAGAAGCATTTCGTTCTTAACGATGATGAAAGCATATTTGCGCAAAAACGATTTCAACGCATACAATATGAAATCAAACACAAAATTGCCTAATTAAACTTATAGTATCGTTATACATGATTGTCTGTCCAAGATGAAAGTCAACAAGAAGATATTCCTTAATATAAGATACGCCATTCTCTTACTGGAAATTGTTTCTCACCGTTTCTCCAGTCTCAGAATCAGATTGTCCTAAACTTCTTGTGGAAAAAGAGCCTTTTCCTCAATCAGCATAAGTTTCAGTTGTTGGGTATTCCCCAGAGGATGCAATCGTGGCGCAAGATGAAGAAGCTGTAATTACTCGCGAAAATATCTCATATTCTATTGGATTAAAATCAGGAAAGTATGTTAACAAGTGATGTTTTTTCTTTCCAGACGTAACTACTAAACGGAAGAAATCTGGTGTGGCAGTACACTGTCATCCATAAAAACGAAGTTTACTCAAATCACACTTCGGAAGCGAGGATGGAGAAAAATCGCCTTTTATCAATACCGATCTCTGGTTAAATATTCTCTATTGAAAACTTGGAGCTCACTCCACCGTATCTGATTCCAAAGCAACTTGATTTGAAAATCACTTGTGTCACTGAAACAACCCTCATTTATAAAGATGACAGTAACTCGGTTGATGAGATTTCCTGTTTTGTACACCATTTTCCACTTTAAGTGGTGGCGCCAATGACTAACTTTCAAGAAATACAGCCTTCAGAACAGCGGGCGAATAGGCCAATTTGATAAGTTGTCTGGGCATAGTAAATCACAATTTATGTCGTACCATTGTTGTATGCAGTTGTTGATCAAAAGTGCTTGCTGAATAGTTACAGATTCTTTTCACAAGCAGCCCAATACGTCAACCATTCACTGTAGCTATTTTTCAGAGGTTGGCTACCACCAACTTTTTTAATAACTGTACCCGTGGTTTGGGAAGCTTTCCAAGAGTGAAGAACGACATTTTCCTTGATATCGGATTCTTCGCTTACTCTAGTCACACTACACCTTCCCTGTTGCTTTCCAATCGTTTTTCCACACGTAAGTCATCTACATAACAAAAGAAATCTTGCAGCGAACTTCCTTGATTGCGTCTCTATCCTTCCTTTTCTTGTAGTCGTGAAATGCGGGCACCGACCACACACTTTTTTCAATGCTCACGTCGCCAGTTACGTTTTGTTCCTGACATTTCAATACGCATGGCCTTTTTACTGAATTGCATGTTCATTGTATTGATTGCAAGAGCCTTTTTCAGCATTTTCCTGGCTATCTACTTAAAATTTACATTGTTGTTTAAATTTTGCACACAAGTACATGATGAAGAGCATTCATTTTTCATTAAATAAGGGACTATGCCTGTGAAAACTATATCTTCCGAGATAGGATAAATTGGTATGATTAAACATTGGTAAATCATATAATTTCTTTAGTAAATTCAATTTTAAGACATAGAAATTTGAAAAGTGCAGTAAATACAGACTTGCTAAAATCATCCAAGCACAGTTGGCACAAACTTATATTTAATTAAAACTATATATTTTCCTCATATATAAATTTAAGATATCATAAAAAAAAATTGAATTTTCAATATTTTTCTAGAAAAATCTAAAAAATTAATTGCAGAAAAAATATATATGATTTTAGCTACGTATTGTTTTTTGCACTTTTTTGCTTTAGCTGACCTTCCTCAGGTCTTTTTTTTAAAATGCAAGTCTTTTAATATAAATTTGAAAATATAAATGTGTTATAATAAATTATATTTAGTCAACAGAAAACTTTAATTATCAATTAGTTATAATTGAAATTTTAATTTATTGTTAAATATGTGCTTACATTTGATCGCTTTTATTTTTGAATACGTATTTTTGAATTAATGTTTTTATAAATCTTTTTCTCTATTTTCATAATTATTCTGCATTAATTTTTTATTTGGGCATTAATAATTTTTTCCTGAAGTAATAACTATTTCATAAGATTAATTTAATTTGGTGACTTTCTTTAACAAAATGTGGTATTTATTTTATTTTATTTGCATTTTTAGGACTTAGTTGTTCAAGAAAATTCGCAAAGTTTATTTTAAGTTAAGGATTAAAATTAAAGAATGAGTTATTATTTAAAAAATTTACATTAACCTATTGTTTTTTTGGCTAATAGTAACAATTGTTTGTTGGCTTCATGTATGAGGCTCGAACGAGAATTCTTTTAAACTGTGTTGTTTGTATCATTACTTTCATCGACTTTTATATTTCTTTTTGATTTCAATATATTTTTCTTTAGAATTATTTTTAAAATATCTAATAATTTCGACTGAAATGCTATTTGTAAAACTATATATTGATTCGAATTTTGCTTAAAATGTTATGAATATGAATAAGTATTTTTATATAATTAATCACTGAAATTTTTAATTTATTATACAAAATATTAATTTATATTTGCTTGTTTCTTTTCATATTGTCAATCGAATTTGTGCTTCTTTAGCTTATGCTTGTAATTTGTATTGAATTTTTTAACATTCTTATTTTTGTATAAGCCCCTTTATTATAACAAATTCTGCTTGAATATTATAATGATAAATATAAATTAGAATTTATATTTATCATTATATATAAGTGATGATTATGAATAGACTGCTCGAAATTTGTATTTATATTTATTGGTTTTCTCTCTCATATATTCATTCGAATTTTATTTTCCTTTTGTTTTCCTTTAGCAATGAATCTTAATTTTTTAATTTCTATTTTGATTATTTATTGGCATTAACTTATTTACTTCGTTTCCTTTTGTAGCCTTTTTTGTAAAAAAATAGTATTGTAGCGCCCCATATCTTCAGCACCACCCATGACGTCATCACCAAGGAAGTCAGTCCCTCTCCAGCAACCGTAGGAATGAGACGTATATCCATATGACTCTCATGTTTACCCTATTCCCTTTAACTTTATGTGTTTAGATGTAATGTTGTTTTATTTGTAGTATATGTATCTGTGTTGTGCTCAAATTGTACCCTTAATTGTAATAAATTATTTTGAGCTATTTAAGGAACTTATTTCTTTGTTCCTATTAAACCAGATAAGTGCTACAATATAAAATAATGGCTGCCCAACGTGAGGCCCGAGTTAGAGTTTCTTTTCGCTGTTAAAATTCTACCCAGAATTAAATCTTGTTGTTGGAGGGGAACTCAAAATTTTACAGGTTACCTCCTGATGTGTTGTGTGTTATGGATTAATGCAAAATATAATCTCATCCGAGATTGGAGTGTCTTTGTTGTTCAACTGGAGTGGAGTGTCTCCTTCATTTGGATTATCCAGTTTTGATTTGTGAATTCTGAGATAAGTTTTGTTACTGTTTTATATTTCTAATATTTCTAATTAATTGTGAAGAATTACAATTAAGGAAGTAATTAATGAGTGTTAATGTTTAAGCAGTTATGAATATAAAACTGTATAAAAGTTTCTTTATAAGTTGTTGTGTTTCGATAAAAGTGTTATTTTATGTTCTTGAATTTAGAACAGTATTAATACTTGCAGTATAGTTATTTGTTTGATTTGGTAGATATGTTTTATATCTTATTAAATGCTTAAAATTTAGTAGAATATTGAGTTAAAAAAAAAGAAACATTTATTTTATTATTATTATATTTGAAGTATTATAGTATGTGTGCGTGAATTATATTTTAAGAAAATTATGAACAATAAGTAAAATATTTGTTACTTTTGAATATTATATATTTCTTATATATTATATTTCTAATTCTGAATATTTGAAGATAACAATCTTTACGGTGAGATAGTGTTTTAAAATTGAGTAGCTAACAGAATTTAAATGTCTGATGACTGTGCGTTTTTCATGTGATGATACTTTTGTTTTGATTTAAAACACAGAAACAAGGCGCCGCAAACGACCGTTGTTATTGTTTTCATAAATGCCTCTCTGTCTAGCCGCTCAATATCTATGAATGCTATGAGAGTTCAGTATATATTAATGCTTATTTTTATTTTATTTTTTCCTCATTCACTTTCTGTTTGGAATTTTGTGTTTTAATCTTTTAGTAAGTGGTTTCATTGAATAAAGAATGAAAATATATTGTTTTTCATGTATATTTAAGGTTATATATTAAGATAACAAAATAATATATTATTAATATTTTGGTAAAAGGAATCAGAATAGATATTTTAGAAAATTGAGGAAATTTAAAGAAATAAAAATTTAATAGAAAATTTTGTTATTTATATATAAAATATTCTTTGAATGCATATGATTAAGTTATCTTTATTAATATATTTTGATTTATTGAATGTTGGAATTGAAGTATTGATAAAATATAATTTATAAACAAAGGTACATTGAGTGATTATTGGTAATTGTAAAACGATAGTATAGAGTTTTAAATGAAAAGAAAAATAAAAATTTCATGATAGAATTTTGAAATGTTTTGTTTCGGTTTTGTTTGAATTGAAATATAAAATAAGAGCGAATCTTTATAAATTTAGTAAGATTAATATAATAAAATTGATTTGATTATTTTATAATGGTGAATATTATATGATTATTTCGGGTTTATTTGATTTGATTATTTTATTATGGTGAATATCATATGAATATTTCAGGTTTATTTACAATAATTAAAGAGTTTCATTTTATTTGCAATTAATGTTTGAATAAATAGTAATAAGTTACATTTCATATATATTTAGAGTTATAAAAGATTTATATTTTAACATAATCTGAGTACTTAAGACTGATGTTGTTTAAATTTCGTTTTAACTAAAATAAAAACACTTGCAAAAATGTCATTCCTTGGGAAAGGGAAAAAAGGAGGATCTGAGAAACCTCGCTACAGAAATGGGGCTAGGGGTAGCAGATGATCTGAAAGTAATTCAACTGAAAGATATCATAACCAAATCAAAAGATTATGATGAAGAGTTGGTGAAAAATATGCTAACTAATATAATAGAGGAAACGGCTTGAAAAAGAAAAACAAGCTGAATGCGAAAGAATTGCCAAAGAAAAAGAACTATGCATTGAAAAGAGAGAGCGTATGAATTGCAACGCTTAAAAACTTCAAGTGGAAGCTCAGAAGGTACTTTCCTCCACAGATCCATCCAGTGAAACAGAGAAAACAAACTGGGATCTGAATCGAATTCTCCCAAAATTTAATCCCAATAAAGATGAAATCGGACTTTATCTGACAGTATTTGAACGTCAATTAAAATTAGTGAATATACCTGAGATGAATTGGATGCCGTACTTGATAGGCTCATTGCCAGCCGAAATAAATCAATTAATTGCTAGAGAAAAATGAAGAGGACGTTAAAGACTACTCAAAGGCGAAAGAGATGCTCTTGAAGCGTTTTAGACTTACTTCAGATAAGTTTCGGCAGATGTTCTCGCAACATAGAAAAAGTGCAGAAGTAACATGGAAAGACTTCTATTTTGAAATTAAATCGTATTTCGAAGGATGGGTAAAAGAATTAAATATCGTCACTTTTGAGAAATTGCAAGACTTAATTATAGCTGACCAGTTAAAGAAAAGAACACCTCCAGAGGTTAGAGAACATTTTGTTGATCAATGGTCAGAGCTGAATGATCCTTTAGAACTTGCAGAAAAGCTTGACAGTTATGAAAATGTAAGACTGGGAATGAAGAAAAAATTCACTATCTTTGCTAAGAAGCCAAACTTCAAAGACTATGTTAAATCTGCTTCAGAGAGAAACTATAAGCTTCCTATTTCTAGGGAAAATGACAAAATTAAATATTCCAATTATGAAAGTCCAAAATTTACTAAAGACAAGCCAGAAAGAAGATTTTCTGTTCATTGCTATGGATGTGGTAATCCTGGTTTTATTCAGTCTAAGTGTCCAAAGTGCAACAAATTAAAGAAGAAGAGGCTAAAACAATTGTTAATGGTGTAAAGTTGTATACCGCACAATCTTCAGATTCATTGTCCAGCTCAATTTTTAACTGTTTGTGGTGAAAAGCAGCTTTTTGTGCCGACACCGGTGCATCAAATTCCATTGCGGGAGAGAAATTTTATAGTTTATTGAAAAAGAAAGGTTTCAAATTTCAAAAGAAGAATATTACAATGGTACTTGCTGATGGAAAAGAAAGAAATGTCCCAGCTTTGTCAACAGTCGTAAATCTTAATGTAGAGGGAAAGAAAGTTCGTATGAAATTTATTGCATTACCAAACGCTAGAGGCAATAGAACATTGCTTGGCACTGACTTTCCAGGCTGCTGGAATTGTGCTTAACATCCAGAATGGCACTTGGCATTTTAGTGAATATCCACACAGACATTACCCATTTTATCGTGAACCATCCGAAACCGTAAGTACTGCAAAAGTAATAATGTCGCAGAAATTAACTTCTCTGATATGCCTGCTGAAATTTCAGAAACCTCTAATTCCGTGAAATTGAGGAATGATGAAGGAAAACATTTGACAAGAGAACAACGAAACAAATTAAATTCATTGCTGGAAGAATTTGAAAATAACTTCAAGCCAGGGGAGAGCCTACTCCTTTTATTGAACATAGAATACAGACTGGAAATAGCCTACCTGTTGCTGAACCACCATATAGAATGACGCCTGCAAAGAAAGAGGTTGTTGAAGAAAGAGCTAGATTCCTTACTAACAGAAGGAATAATTGAGGAATGTGAGTCTCCTTATGCAAAGTCCTGTGGTATTAGTACCTTCAAACCAAACGGTACCATTAGATTGTGTGTTGATTACCGCAAGTTAAACTCAACGACTATTCCGGATAACTATCCACTACCTAGAATGGATGATTTATTGACTGAGGCCAAGTCGACGAAATACATGTCTACGATAGATTTAAGATCTGGTTATCATCAGGTCAAAGTTCATGAATCAGACCAAGAGAAGACAGCCTTCATCTGTCCATGTGGAACTTTTAAATTTTTACGTATGCCTTTTGGGTTTGCGCAACGCACCCGCAACTTTTCAACGTCTCATTGATAAATTTAGATCTGGTCTCAAAGATGTTTTTGCATTGTCATACCTTGATGATATCATTATCTTATCAGAAACTTTTGATGAACATTTATCAGATTTACGAAAAGTGTTTGAAAGACTTTCTATATTTAAGCTCAATGCCAATAGAAGCAAGTGCAATTTTTTCTTGTGACAGAGTGAAGTATTTAGGTCATTGGATAACTGAAAAAGGTGTAGAAGTAGATGCTGACAAAATATCCACTATTCAAAAAAATTCCAACACCAAAATGTGTTAAAGAAGTTCCAGTCCTTCTTACAGACTTGTTCCTGGTTCCGGAGATATGTTCCCCATTTTTCTGAAGTTGCTAGACCCCTTAGTGACTTAACTAAAAGAATAAACAATGGACATGGGGTGATACAGAGCAGAAAGCATTTGAAGAGTTAAAAAGACGGCTGATTTCACCACCTGTGTTGTCTCAGCCAGATGGATCTAAACCATTCCTCATAAGAACTGATGCGAGTAATTACGCTCTAGGGAGCAGTCCTTATCAAGGAGAAAGACCGGAAGAACATGTGATTGAATATGCCAGTCGATTGCTCAGTTGTGCAGAAAGAAATTATTCAACTACCGAAAAAGAAGCACTAGCGGTAGTATGGGCTCTTGAGAAGTTCCGTGGCTATGTGGAAAATCAAGAAATCATTATTGCATCAGATCACCAACCCTTGAAGTGGCTTATGAGTATTAAATCGCCATCCGGACGCTTAGCTCGATGGGCTCTTCAAATCCAGTCATATCATCCGAAAATACTTTACACTCCAGGAAAATCTAATGTAATTGCAGATCTTCTGTCTAGACCATTTGATACAGAGGACAAATTTGTTTGTAACTTCAACACTATTTCCATAGATTTACCGTCCCGGAAATCTAAAGACATTCTGCGAAGAACAACTGAAGGACGAGGGATGTAAGAAAGATCATAGACTGCTTTGAAAGTGGACGGAAAGATGAAAATTATGTAAATTGGACTAGTAGAGGTTATCTCATGAATCAGGGAATACTGTATCGATATTCGCCTGAAACAGAGTCAGAAGAAGCACAGTTAGTTGTCCTTGTCACGAGCGAGAACGTGTCCTACAGCAATATCATGATTCTCCCACGGCAGGACATTGTGGAGCTGAGAATACGTATCATAAAATTGCTTCTAGATATTTCTTTCCTGGTATGAGAAAGTTTATCGCCGAATACGTGAAAGATTGTGCTGAATGTAATCGGTACAAATCTAACAACCAGAAACCTGCTGGATTACTCCAGAACGCCTATTTACTCACAAAGATTTGAGACGCTGGCAATAGACTTGTTTGGTCCTCTTCCAGAGACCCCAGCTGGAAAAAATGGATTTTTCTTGTTGAAGATACAAGTACAAGATGGGTCGAACTTTTTGCCCTAAAAAGATGCCACAGCTATCAATTGCTCTAAAATATTGATAGAAGAAGTCTTCTTACGCCATGGCTTACCTAGAAGACTAATCAGCGACAACGGTGTACAATTTGTCAGTGCTGTAATGCAACAAACTTGTAAGATCCTAGATATTAAGCAAGATCTTATACCTTTATACCATCCTCAAGCAAATCCTGCTGAACGTAAAAATCGAGATCTAAAAACCCAAATTAGCAATTCTAGTTGGTGACTCACATGATACTTGGGAGGACAAACTACCCATGATACGTTTGCTTTAAACACCGCAAAATGTGATTCTACAGGTCATACGGCAGCTTACCTTCAGTTCGGAAGAGAACTTGAACCACAGACGATGTCAATCATGATATTAGAGCTGTCATTGATAACGATAACTTCGTCGCAGAGATAACACCTTACTTAAAAGAATTTGCACGATTTACACCCATAATTAGAGAACGTATAGAGCAAAAGCAAGATGCTAGAAAGGAGTACTTTGACAAGAAGCACAGACCCGTTTATTATCAACCAGGTGATAAAGTTTGGATCACTTTACATCCCGTGAGCAAGTCCAAAACCAAAACAAGTAAAAATTCATGCCCAAGCGTGAAGGACCTTATATTATATTAACGAATAAATCCCCAAATACATATGATGTTGCAGATCCTGCTGCCCTGATCAAGTACTCGGTACTTACCATACCAGTATGTTGAAGCCTTATCAACAATCCTCTAGAGATAAAGGGCCAGTGTATCCATTGAAAAGTAGAGGAAGACCACGTAGACAACCTCAACCTTAACCTCAATCCTGTCTCCTTGCCGGGACGTCGGCGGAGCCAGAGGGGGAGTCTGTAGCGCCCCATATCTTCAGCACCACCCATGACGTCATCACCAAGGAAGTCAGTCCCTCTCCAGCAACCGTAGGAATGAGACGTATATCCATATGACTCTCATGTTTACCCTATTCCCTTTAACTTTATGTGTTTAGATGTAATGTTGTTTTATTTGTAGTATATGTATCTGTGTTGTGCTCAAATTGTACCCTTAATTGTAATAAATTATTTTGAGCTATTTAAGGAACTTATTTCTTTGTTCCTATTAAACCAGATAAGTGCTACAGTATTTAATTAATATGCATTTCTATTATCTACGATCAGAAATATTTTTTAAGAAGCCAAGAAATCGTGCTAAAAAGGATTTTATGATATTTACTCACGTAATTGTTTTATGGATGTTATTTTTAGGTCAAAATATTCTTGCTTTTATTTATTAAATTTTTGAAATAATAATTGTTTTAACGCTTATTTGCATGTTCTTTATTTGAGAAAACTACACATTGCAGCAATCAAATTCTTTAAAAAAAAATTTCAATCCTTTGACTTTGAATTTTTATTGTGAGTGTGTATGTGATCATTTGAATTCTTTTTCTGTTATTTGGCGGAACTTGTTGCCGAGTTGATAGTATTTGGCATCTGATTAAAAAAAAAAAATATTTTTTACGCATTTATTTTTATTTTAGAAAATATTACTTCCTATTAGCTTAAAGAATCATAGCATGAATAAACTGCTACAAATGTTTTCGTTACTCACAAAATATTTAATATATTTAATGCCACGCGCTTTCTTGTTTCATAAAAAAGCGTTACTGCTCATTTGTGATTCTGGTTAGGAGTGGTTTTGGGATGCTGCAACAAAGCAATCAATTTCAACTTTTTTTTTTCAAATGCTGAATGAAAATGGTGTCTTATGAACATTTATCGGAAAGCTATGCTATGGAATAAAGTTAAATAAATCATTAATATATTTATGCAGCCTTCAAATACATATCATAATATATAGTATAGAAAACATTTGTGATCTTAGCATAAGTACTCTCTATAATTTATATTATCCTCGATAATAAAAGTAAATACATTATTACAAAAAATATATAAAAGTTTACCAATATTTTTATATTGGTAACTTTAATATAAAAATTATTATATTAAATAATTTTTATTTAATATAATATAATTAAATTTAATATAAATATATTATTTATATTATTATATCATTTATATTATTTAATATATATCATTTATAATATATTTAATATAAAAAAGAACAATAATTGTTCTTTTTGTTGAAGTAAACGGATATAAAAATCAATAAAAAGTGTAACTTATGAGCTTTAAAATACCATAAAATATAGTACAGAAAGTATTTAAAAATTTATATAATTGCAAATAACATAATTACATCGCATAAAAAAACATAATTGTATCGTACTAAATATCAGAGGAATAACCGAATTTCAAAGGCAACCTAAGCTGCAGGGAAGCTCAAAAGAGAGAATTTTGTCACAGATGCCGTATAATCCAGGATGTCAAATTCTGAATTTGTTTGGTGATGAAGAAATCTTGCCAAGAGGATATATCGCGACGTGTGTGATGACGAATACAAGGTTACCAAATTAGAATACTCTGCATAATTCTTATAGGTCTCGATATCTATGACGTAATAAAAACCTGGTTGCCAGATACATAAGAAAATCCGCCAAAAACTCACCACTTCGCATCTTAGATTAAATAGCAACTGTGCCAGAGTTTTCTCTGGAAAGATCTTTACTTTAAAATAAGTTGACACAATTATTTGCTTACTTTCTTTTAGATAACTCTCCATTTCTTTGTGCTCTAAAAGCTTCATTCTATAATCTCGAATTGCCCTTTCTTTTGGATTTTTAGCAGAGAATGGAAGTCGCTGAGATACTGCAGCGGCTGCCATCTTTTATATTTTGATAATGTCATGTATCAGTGTTATGAACTTCTCGTTTACTGAGAAAAGATATTAAAAACATACTTAGTCAATATGTAATTGTTTTATTTAATCACTTCGTGAAAAATATAAAAGAGTTTCAAATAAGAAATGCAAACCTCATTCAAGCATTCAATGATTATCATTGAAATAATTTCCTTCAGCGCAAAGATGAGGATACCACTTCAGGTATGGACTTCGTCACTCAATTGTAACTGAAAATTGCGAAGTGGATGAACATCTCGTTCAGGCGGCAAAAATGGGCAACAAGAATCGTCCTAATTTAAATACCAGCCTTACCTAATTTAAATTCTAAACTTAGAAGTTGCGATTGTCTGGTGTCGTTTTTGTATTTGCGAAGTGATGAATTGCATACCTGACCCAAATGAAGATCCATGGTGTTCAATAATGAAGACTAGACTACTTAAAATATGTCTTGATCTCAATCGTTCCATTTTGTGGTGAAGCGTGGAGAAGGAAGGTACCAGCGCAGGTTTTCAGCTTGTATCTTGAACGTGGATCAAAGTTATGACGCGAATTGAGGTGTTTAAACTTTTCAGTCTGCAGAAATAGGCATGCAGAAACGTGTGGAAACTAAACTAAACCAATAGCCACAAAATTTATGAAGCTTCTGAGCTGCTATTTTTAAAACCTAATCTAAGATACTAACCAAAATAATTATTAACTTCTCAAATGCAAGAATTTTTTTGTAGAAACATTTTTATATTTAGATATTGCTCAACTAACACTTCATAAAATTTTATCGATAAAATTAATTGTATACATTTTTTTCTGTCGACGGGTACTGAGAAACTAACCTACTGCCAGAAAAAAACTGAAAACTGGTGCTCATTTATAGTTACTCTTTGGGTATCTGTTAACAATTCACGGAGACGAGCAGCATATCACACCATCATAAACTCATTTATAGGGTGCGCCACGTATTCATTCATCATCACAAAAGAAATGACAATGAAACACAGAGAGAAAGGAACATCCCTGCCCAAACCGGGATGCTATAGTCAGGGGAAAAAGAAATTTAACTCATGTGCAGATTATTTATATAGGCATAGGTGAAATTTCTTACTCATATTTTGATAAACTTTTTTTTTGAAATGTAGGGAATGACGTTTTGTTGTTTGGAATCCATTGCTTAAGAATATAATCTTAAATTTAAAAAAAAAAAAAAACAAATCAAGATATTCAGAGGTAAAGGATTAGCCATACGATTCAGAATGCTTAAATATAAACACACAGACAAGAAATTTTTCGAGAGAGATTTTAATAATTGTTTTCGTGAATGATGGTAAGTATGTTAATACACAAATGAATGAATATTTTTGTGTCTAACCTTTATTTAAATAAAGCAATGTAAGAAAATCGTATACAAAATACCGATTTCATTGCAAATCAATCTAAAAAGGGCCATCAAAAATCAAAAACTGAAACCAACGATAAATTATAAAAACTGGGGGTACATTTCTATTATATCTTTTTATTTCTACTATAGCTTATGATCCTAATGAAATAGCATGTTTCATACGGAGAAACGAAAACAATATGACAAAGGTATGATAATTTTAATGTCTCAAAATTTTATTTGAAATTAAATATATTCCAATCTTTGTAACCATAAAATGGTTGTTTCTTTCTTTACAGTTGAGATCTTGAGTACGCCATTTTATTACGATTCTCATTGGTTTAAAGTATTCATGACGTCAGATAACGTTTCATCCACGTCACATCGTAATGAGAGGGCATTGTAATGCCAGGCGCAAACTACTGGTGAAATCTTCGGTAAAAACTTTGCTTGCAGAATTAATTCTTCGTGAATTTGTGGAGAAGAAATATTGACGTCATGTCATTTGACAATGTGACGTCATTGTTCTGTTGAACCAGTGAAACTATTTACATCATATTGAATCCTTATTTACATTTTGACTGATGGGCAATACCGTATTTATGAAAATCTAATGCTCATCCCCATTTTAAAACTTTAAATAATAAAAAAATTGTTTGTCGGCGAATGTGATGCGCATCAATGGTATGAGGAATTTATTGAATCTTATTTTATACAACAATGGATTTGTATAAAAACTATCAATCAATGGTATGATAATTTTATTTAAATTTAGATACCATATTTTATATAACAATGGATTTATACATAATGTATCACAACACAGAATTAACCTATTGGTTGGCTTTTGTTATGTGAAATCATTGTTAATTACCACTACCGTATATACGGTACCTATCGTAAAATACGAACATGAAATAAATCGTAGCATTTCTATCTAGCTAAGAGTTTCTACAATCAGAGATTAATAGTAAGCGTCTTTATTCTCTAATGTTTTCATCTCTGGAATCCTCGCAGCTCTCTTCGTCAGAAGCAGATTCATTTCTTCTTTCCTCCTCATCATCGTCATCCTCGACGTATCCGAGCACGTCATCTTCACTGCCATTCAATGAATTTGAAATGCAACATTTCTTGAAAGATTTTACAATTATTGGTGCTTCGATGCTTTTCCAGGCAGCAGAAACCCAGTGTGCAACAATGTGCGGTGCAGCACGCTTAATTTTTCCTGTCGGAGTCAACTCACGGTTTGGCTCACAAAACTATTTTTCGTATTTCGCTTGAGCGTATCCCTTAAAAGGTTTGTTTATAGTAATGTCCAGGGGTTGTAACACAGACGTCATCCCTCCAGAAATGCTAGCAAGATCACTGCTTAGGCTGTGCATCTTATTTTTTACGTCGTTGGTGAGATGATCACGAAATACGCCCAAACCATTGATGGTGGCTTGGAGAGTCCACCGGGATGGCGTTCTCATACATTTCGGAGCCAATCAATCATATATGATTCTGTCATCCACCCTTTCTCTTGGTTTCGAATCCGGACATCTTTTCATTCTTAGGGATTTTAGGGGATGTTTCCGTTTGAAGATTAAGAAAAGGGGAAGTTTGCACCCGTCTGATGTTATTGCCAGCTACACTGTTCGCATTGTTTTTCACATCCCGAAGTTTTAATGATAACTTCCTTAGTCCCCTTCTCCGTAATGGTATAGTTACGAGACCAAATTGGCGTCTCGTCATCGTTGCCAAATTGCTACGTTGAAAAATTCTTTTCCTTCCGAAGTGTGGTGACATACCACTGAAATGTTAATAGTTTTTCCTCAAAATCTGCAGGAAGCTTTGGGCATATTGTTGTACGGCGTCTTAGAGATAAGCCCATCTGCTTCATAAACCGATCCACTCATCCACGGCTAACATTAAGCTCTTGTTTCGTCGGTATTCCAAGAACTTCAGCCTCCTCTTTTGCTTTATCTCATATGGCGTCACTAGTCACAGGTTGCCCATTCTCCTACCTTTCACATACAAATTCCAATACTTTTTCTTCAATTTTAGGGTGTTTTCCTTTGCAAAGGCCAGTGAATTTCTTTCTACTAGCTTTAGTTGCAAAGAATGCCAATTTCTGTTGCCGCCACAAGCGAACATTGCTCTCAGCTATGTTGAATTCACTACTAGCCTTTCTATTGCCCTTTTTTTCAACAAAAAGAATTGATTTATGTTTGAAAGTAGCGTTATATGACATTCTTCTTTGTTTGCTCTCCATTTCATGACTACGTACTCTGCAGATTGTATCCACTATGCAATAATGTGTCAACGATAAATGTAACGGTATATGTAGTCGGGAACTACAGTAATCCATAGTAACGATTTAAATTTGGTTGACGTCATCGGCGAACCGCTGACCTTGCACTGGAAACTAATGCGCCATCGAAGCTATTGCGCCCCACAATTTTGAATACTACATTTGGCAAAAAACCATGCGCATTAGATTCGCGTAAATACGGTATCAGTTTTGTGAAACTATTTTCCTTACTTATCGAGACACCTGATAAATATATATATATATTAATTCGAATATATATTATAGAAATTACGCATTCTGAGTTTATATATATATATATATATATATATATATATATATATATATATATATATATTATAGAAATTACGCATTCTGAGTTTATATATATATAGGAACTCAGAATGCGTAATTTCTTGACATTTTTTTTATATTGTAATAATTTTTTCAAAATATTGAAAACTATCATTATTGTAGAAAACTAGTGTATATTTCATAATCTAAATTAAATCAAACTCATTGAATTACATCATTGGTTTGAAAATAATGCAATTATATTTTTAAACTAATGTTTGAGAGATTTCATTTAAAGATTTATAGTTATTAATAAGAAATTAAATATAAATTTTTAAATTACTGGCAAGCAAATTATCAACACAACTCAAATTGTATTAAAATTTTTTTCATGTAAATTATTTTCTGAAAAACAAAAGATAATGCATTCCTGAATCTGAATCTTTAAAAATATAAACTAATTCTGCAATGATAATTAAGTTTTATTAAATTTCTTATATCTATCTATCTATCTATCTATATATATATATATATATATATAGCATTTATTGAAGTCTGTATGTGTAAAACATAGTACATATATATATATATATCCTATTGTTTTACACATACAGACTCCAATAAAAGTTTTCTAAGACCTTAATCCTCAATAAAAAACGTTTACATTATAGTATCATTATATTTAAACTTAATTTGGCTCAGCAGTATATACAGGAATTGTTAATAAATATTACTTTAATTAATTCTAAATTTTTTTAAATTTGAAAATTTACTATTGAAATTATTTTGTAAAAAATCTATAACGCCTAAGCCACCTCAGCAACATAAAATATGTAGCAAAATTACTGTTTCGGTAATATATATTAAAGGCAAGAATCAATGTTTTCAAGAATATTAAATAAAGTGTACTAAAGTGCACAGAATATGTTCTTCTATGTATTTTATCGAAATTAATTTAAAGAGATATATTTAAATTTAAAAAAATATTTTGAATTTCAATTTATTTCCTTTTTATAAAAAATCCGTGTTTAGTATTAATACTAATTATAACCAATCTCAGATTTTTCAAATATTTCGTGAAACTTATGACTTATTTCCAGGAATAGAACATTGTTTATATATTTGTCAAAAATAAATAAATAAATAAGTTCTATCTTTTGAATACCACAGATATCTTCGATCTATATAATTTCATAAAACTAATAAACTTTCTAAAATTTTATAAAAATGTTCATTTTTATAAAAAATAAATTTTCTTTATTTATCATCATTAATAAATAACTTAATTAATTTTTAATAAGTATTTTGATAAAAAGGTAATATTTAATATTTAAAAATTAATTTAATGACGTTTGAGAAGATTTTTTATGAATTAATCTTCCTCCTGAAAATATTGATAAAAATTAATCGCAAACATTATTGAAAAAAAAAAGTAAATAATTTATTTTGTCGCCTGTGCCTTGCCAGATATTTCTAACTTTCTGGGAAACTTAAACTTTTTCTCCGAACGCCTATTTTGTGACGTTTTCTGACGTCATTTGTTAACTGGAGTTTTGTCTGCGCCAGTTTTTTTTCAGGATAAAATAAAATAAATAAAAAAAATATATATTTTTTTAAATTGTAGTATTTTTTTTTATAGCTTTTATAACACTTTGTATTAATCACCCTAAATTTTTGCATAATATTTTGACTTATCTTTTTAATTAAGTAAACTTTGAAAGCTGATTACATTCCATAAGTTGAAAAACTGAAATTAAGAAACTAACTGAAAGATTAAGGCATGGTTTGGTGTGTAATGATATAATCTTTGATTAATTATACGATATGCACATGAAAGTTGCTCAAAACTCTGTTTGAAAGAAAGAAGAAAACTATAAAACAGTGAAGTTTGCATATGAAAGGCTAACACTGAAATATGAAATAAATCCCTTAAAAAGCATGGAGTAGTAGAAAATGATGAAATAATTTATTATTCTTTTAAAGTTAATAAAAAAACTGGATCTGAAAAAATTTCGATAAACAATATAAGATTTAAAAAAAAAAGTCAAAATGACGTAAATATGACTGATTGGATATACCATTCTGAAATTTTACTCTTTTCGATTTTATCGTTCTATTTCAATTACCATTAATTATTTTCGTAATCCTTACCTGGTTGATAATGATTGAGAAAATAATTTTTCCTTAAGAATGGGGAGAAGTTCATTAAAAAATGTTTGGAGAAAAAAACACCGCTTCATTAAATTAATTAGAAAGTTTGCAAAAACTTTTAAAATTATGTTAATAGGATTAACGCGTGTTGACTTTCTAAAAATAATGATAATGGCAAATAGTTTGTATACAGTGATTTATTTTTCCTGAAAAGGTATATTGAAATATCTAATTATCACAAAAATAAGTGACGCAATAATATCACACAAATAAATGATGCAAGACTCATAAAGAACAGCAACAAATTACTCTGATTTTCATCTCATTTGTTTAAATGTTGGCTTACGAGATTTCTGAAATGTTCAATCGTGATATCGGAGTACTCCTCCTCCTCCAGCGTGGCGGGTATTTAAGGACACACATCTTTGGCGGGTTTTAGAGGGTAGTTTATTCATAATGCTGTAAATAAATGGTAACTGATTAGGATGCTAAATCAGGGAAGTAATAATAAATGACACACACACACACACACACACACACACACACACACACACACACACACACACACAATCGTATAAATTTAATTATTTTACTTCCTACATATTATTATTATTTATGAATTACTTGAGAAGAAAAACTTTGAATGACGAATAAATTTTGAGCAACATTACATGCATTTGTTATCGGCTAAGACTTTCTTATAAATTCTTTCTTTTTTGTTTAATCTTATAAAAATCTTGATACGCTAATCCGCTTTTAATTTTATGTCATCAAGCCGTTTATTTTGTCATCAAACCACTATGCGCTGTTCATTAAAAAAATTTGCTGTATGTCCCAAAGAAGGAAGAGGGCACAATCAACAATCTTAATCAGATAGAAGACTGCTATGTCATTATCCTTGAAGTGACCAATATCCCAATCCAGTTTTCTTCATTTAAAATGATCACATCTTTGGTAGTATCTTCTTACTTCCACTGTTCCGAATTTGACTGCAAATATCTGTTTAGCAAGCACAATTTCGCGCATGGTCGATTGGTGAGATACAATATTACTTATTATCCATTTATAGCGGACCATCACTCTTCTATATAGTTTTCATTTTTCATTCAATACAGAAATAAATGACAAAGTGATAATTTTAAATAATCCTTCATAGTTATTTTTAGATTTTTTTGGCCATCTATAAAATCAAACTTAATTTTTACCGGGACGTGAAGTAAACCTGTTGGAACTCTGGGATTTTGTCTGAAAACCGTTACTGTCTCGGTCAAACGTCTGGAAAATATATTTAAATGCATACGTTCAGCAGCTGCCTTTTATTGCAGATGTAGCCCCTAAATTCAGCCAACCACCTTGTCATTTTTATTTTTAAGCATAGTCAAATGTCAATTTCGCTTCGTGAATTGAAATTTTGCTCTTTTTGACTTTGACACCGCTTTACTGGAGAGACATAATTTTCCAACAGTTTAATACACCGATTACCAATCATACATCATTGCGTAATATGGTGTTATCAGCAGCTAAGTGCCAATCATGCGCCGGCGATGTCTCAGTAACCAATGACGAGCTGGGGCGGAATAATCCTTTACCGATTATACATTTCCCATTTCATTTGGTATTGCATGCAGTGTATTTCTGTTAATATTGGTATGAAAGTATCTTTTTATTATTATTTTAAGATCATATTTTCGGCAGTAAATATGTTGCATCGGGGTGCAGTTTATTTCTACATCAAGACATTAACTATCAGTCTAACTCTAGTTACTGGCAGAAACTATAAGAATTTCCTCATCATGACACGGTTAGGTATAAAACTATACAGAGTTAATAATTTATTAAAAAATTCTTTATACACTAATAATTGTCTTCCCTGAATCAATGCAATCAATGAATCGATTATTCTAATATTGAATGAATCAATGAATTGATTATTAGTAATTCGATTTATAAAGAAACTGCATAGTGATGAAAAAGTATATATATATATTTTTATTAAAATGAATTCCATCATGAAGATCGTAGAAAAGGTGTATCACAAAGAGCGGTTTCGATGCCTTATTTCACTAAAAATTGAATGCTGAAAAGGCTTATGTACGTTGAAACATCCGTCAAATCCAATGCTCATCATCTGATGTAGTTTGGCAAGGAGAGTTGGTACTATATTCAGATTTCAATAAACATGAACCACACTTGACAGTGGTTCAAAATTAAAGATTGGTAGTATCTGTTGTACTGCTTTTGTTGTTTTGAATATGTCTCTGAAAATGCGTTAAAACAACCAACCTGGCCCAAGTTCTTTTAAAACCAACTTTATGTAAAATTAAATTTATCATTTGTGAAATAAATGGTGTGAAAGAAGCTAAATTTCATACGATTGCCATTGGATTGTACAATGAATGGGATACAAAGCCGGGGAATTGGCAACACCCTTTCTTCAGATTTTATTAAATTGACTACTATGTAAAAAATGAGTAACTTCTGAAAAAAGTTAAAAACTGAAAGATCTTGAGTACATAAAAGATAGGAAATATTTGTTATGTACAATTTTTGGTTATTTTCCTGGATCTCTTGGCAAGTGAGTGAAACTTGGGTCGCATGTACATATTTTTTTGATAATCAGTACTAAATTTAATTATGAGAATGAATACATGCGTAAAATATAATTATATAAGGTACACTTATATACACATTTACAAGGTACACTTATATACCTGTATACACACTTATAAGGTACAATTATATACATGTACAATCAGAATGTGTGTGGCAGGTAAGCGGCCAAGTTAGTCGTTGTTGTTAAGTATTTTACCTAGTTCTACTTTTAAAATGCTTTCAGTAAATGTTATCTCAATGCATAAGATTTGTGTATGTTAAATTCCTTTTAGAAGAATTGTTTTTGCATGCATCTACCAAATTCTACTGCTTTTATACTCTGCACGTCTTCACACAGACAAGTTTGATAGGGTTGAATGTGATGATACCTTGTTTGAATTTCATGATTTTTTGTGAACTAATACTGGTTTTCAAGCTTGCAGAATATCTTCCACTCGTTGCATGATACACTGGTAATCATGTTAGTTTTGAGAGTATGATGCCATACCTCAAATTCTATAAACAGCAGATGCACTAAGTAATTTCGTTTGCTTATTTGAGTACAATCGTTTCTAGGAGTCCATTTCTACCTACTGAAGCCACACAACACAGTTAGAAACTTAATTTTTTGTGACACGATCAGTTGACAAGGTCACATCTTGAACAACCCTTCTAAACTTTAATGAAATTCGAAACATCGTATGTGCACAGGGCTTTTTAACACAATGATCTTCGGCGTAGTCAAGTATGGAAACCATATGAAAACACACGATATCTTTTACTTACTAATTTATTGGATTCCTGATTTTGAGGGTTCGGTTATTTATTTCTGTCTTGATTTCAGTAAAAATATGACTATTCTGATTGTCGATTATGTGGTTCTAAAGAAACAATGAATCGTAACCATTTCCATTGCTGTAGTTCACTCATTGGAATTGATTCCGAGACTGCTAAATATTGACGTGCGAGAGATCTTCTGGCAAAGTGACTTTGGTCTTTCTTTTACTTCTTTGTCTATTTTTGAAGTTTATATTTTATTCTTCTTAGTTTCATTTATTTGTTTTCCCCTGCATTGGAAATAAAAAGAAATTTGAGGAATAATATATTTTTCACTATATATACATATCAGAATCAAAAATCACATTTCTACTCTTTGAGTAAATGCTTTTATTCATCGTTTCGTCTATATTTGTGGGGAATTTCGATATCGAAAGGTCATTTTAAGGAAGACATTTTAGGAAAGACAACGATGTTTGTTTTATTCACAAAACTTATCAGTGTTTTGTCTTGAAAGTTTAACCATATTTATTTGATTTTGTGCAATGTATTATGCGAGACAGGCGTGTTTTTCTTATGGTTTTTTTAAAGTGATATTTATAAATATTAATATATAACTCTCTCTTATGGTTTATTTAGAAAATATTTATTTATAAATATTATAAAGGTAAACACATAAATAAAATAAAAATTCTGAAATATTTTCTCGCAAATTCCAAGCAACAAAGGGATTTATTTAACACTGATTCTTTTTTTCATTTTGTTTGAAATATATTTATGAACGGGGTTGTGGTAGTCAAATAAGAATCTGCGTAGTTCTCAAGTCCGTAAACCTGTATGTTCCCTATTTGACTCATCCGAATATCATTGAGATGAGAAGGGCTATGTACAATGAACTTTCGGTGAGTCTAATGTCTCAGCAGATGCAGGCGGCTAAAAATTTATTGCAAATAACCTTTTTAAATATGAGAAACATTTCTTCTGATGCATGTCTGTCAGATAGTGTATTTTTTCTTCGAAATACGTGAATATGTCCCACTAACTACGAAAAATTCTCTTCGCAGACTATATATATATATATATATATATATATATATATATATATATATATAGTCTGCGAAACTATATGGAGACTTCGCAGATGTATGAATGTTTTACATCATCCAATTGTTAAATTGTCCAGTACCAGACAGTTCTTTGCGCCATAGTTGCGGGATTCTCTTTATTTGTCACTCAACATTCACCTTTTCGCTCAAGAGATCTAATTAGACCGAGACTTAAAGTTTAAACTGAATTCAAAACCATTATAAACATCCTTTCCTTAGTGGTATTTAAACCCTCCAACTCTTGAATGGAAGACCAGAGGGGTAGTTATTCGACTGACACCTTGGCCAAAAAATGCCATGGATCTAGCTAGAACATTGGACTTCGACGAATATTGTCTCACTATTAGGTCACAGTGAGCCTCTTATTTCTCTAAAATGATATAAACTAGTAATCTAACATCGCATGGAGTATGACCTAACAATTGAGATCTGTCGCAAGGTATTTTGGAACTTCCACAGTATTCAGCCTTCCGAGAAGATTATCTCACAGATGGTTACCACATTCACTTATTGCTAGGAAGGGAACCCGAAAAATGTTTTAGACACCAATGCAGAGAGATGTGCATGAGAAGAAGTAAAAACGGACATTAGTTGCCCATCGATAGGCTGGACTTGAAGTTCCAGCCATTGATGGACAAACAATGTTCCACTGATGAGCAACCGACTCTTAACACTTCAACTACAAAGTCATACGTCGTTAGATAGACACTTTATATTGGTTAGCTTAACAATTGAACTCTACTTTAAGGAATTTCTATATCGTTTAGGTGTTGCCTTTTGGAAAGATTTTTCACAAATAGTCGACCACATTCACTAATCATAAGGGATTTGAACTAATTTCTTGGGGGGGGGGTCTAAATGGTCCTCCCTCGTTTGCAAAACATGGCCATTGCGCAACAAAAAGTACAGCATGGACCTATAGTTTAAAGGTGATTTTAACTACAAACATCTGAGCGTGAAGTGGGATTCGAGCCGATGAACTGTTGAACCGAACGTTAGAGCGACAAGGCAGAGTCACAAAGGATGAAACCCAGAAAAATCCCAAGTACCATAGCGATAAATATGCATTCAAACAAATAGAAAGGTATGATTAATTTACTGTTATTCAACAACGATTACAATAAAATTCGCGAATGATCCGAAAAGTGAGATCTTGGCAACTGGTTGCCCATTAATTAAAATTTTAATTAGTTATTCAATAAAATAGAAATACCAAGTCCGTGTGTGAATAATTATCCTATAATAATATATTTTATGCGAAAATAATTTTGTGTAAACAAAAATCGACCGAGTGTCACCGTTGAATGAGTAATATTCGGTGACGAATCTGTTTTTCGTTAATTTTTTAACAAAACCAGAATTACTCTTCAAGAAAACCAAGTAGACAGCTGAATTATTAATGCTTTGGCCTTTATTGCAACAGTTTAAGGGTATAATTTCCGTCCTGGAAGTGAGAAGTTCTTAATACTTCAAAATCTATTTTAAACTTTAAGACAAAGTTAACCATTAAATCCGTTATGAAAAAATAAAATAACAAAAGAGAAAAAAAAAATCAGTTTTGAACATAATTAAAGTTTTTTCTTAAAAGTAATGGCTGTTTGAAAATAAAAAGAAATATTGAAACTAATCTGCATATCTCTGATTTGTAACTTTCATATTGAAAATATTTTCTTAGTTGGAATAAATCTGAAAATATTCATAAGCATTAAAATATTTTGTATCTCTTATGCCAACACATTTATCAAGAAATGACAAAATTTGCGTTAATATTCTTGTAAAATAGTTCAAAGCATAAACTTATAGTAAGAAAAATTAATTTGTCGTGAAGCATGTAAAAAAAGTTTGATATTTGATTATTAAATGCGGTATTTTGGTGATTCTGATGGAGCCAATAAAATAAAAATACCAAATATATGAATAATTTTCGAAATCAATTAACTACGAACCACTTTAGCTTTTATTTAAGAAATGAAAAGTTCATAAAATCAATGTAATACAGAAAAACTTTTTTTTTTTTTAATCAAATATGCGGCACCGTTAATACCAAATAAAATTCAGTTGTACTGATCGACCATATTAAGTATAATCAACAATTACAATACCGTCCAACTTGCCTAGTGATCAGCGTGCCTGACTGTGGATAGGGAGGTCCTGGGTTCGAATTCCGGTTCGGGCACACACACACATGGTGTACTCTCTCTCTATATATATATACTGTCTTTCTCATTTCCTTGTATGAATGGTTGCCCACCCTATAAACGGGTCCCTATGTCATGTGTGTACTGAGGAAGTTGGACTCCACCCCTAAATATTTATATATATATGCGGTTCAGTTAGAAAAGTGGAGCAGCGCACCCCATAATGGCATCATAGCTGGCACACGACGACAGTTACAATAGCTCCTGTTCAGAGCAATTTTATGAGTTCAATTTTTAGCGACATGAATTTCAATTACAATGAAATTGTTATTTCTTTAATAGTGTCTTATTTGCCTCCAAAATTTTTACATTCTGAGATCAAGCGAACGCACTGCTTTTATCATATTAGATTTGGCACCATACTGCTTGACTAATGAAAATTAATAACAATGTTTCGCTTTTCTACAAGACTTTCACAGTAACAGTAGGTCGTATTCATAGGTAGCAAAACTCTCATACATTTACCATGACAGATGGGCACGCATACCTGCCAATTTTCGGAAAAGTATTTCAGTAAAACTTTTCAGTTTTAATCCGCGTGACTAAAGAACACAAAAATATACCTCTACCATTTCTTTTCCCCGTCTCTATAGTTTTAAAGTTAGAGCCTCCCCCCCCCCCCGATAGGAAAAGGGTTTTGACATGTGCATTTTCGTAGCCTCTGCGACCACAGAATCTGGGAAGTTATTCCTCTCTTCCCACAGGTGGGTTGAATGGGGTGCTAATTTCCTTTCCTCATCACGGCTAATGAGAAAAGATCGCCATTATGTTCTAAGATATAAAAAAAATTTTCTAAACTTTGCCCAGAAGACCCGAAACGTGTAAAATAATTCATGCTATCAGTAAAAGCGTTAGACCTGGCGATCTTGAGTAAAATTTACGCACGATGCGTAAAAGTTGGCAGGTCTGGGCACGTAGAAACGAATCATCCCTTTGTTCAACCATGGCTAAAATCGAATCTAGAATCTTCAACTCCGAAGGAAGCAGTCTACAACTGATTTTTGATTAATTGACAAGTGGAGCTATTGTAAAGTTTAGTAATGCTGACTAAAGTCTAAGGCTAGAAATACAACTGCGAATAGAATAACAGCACAACGGTGAATTGTTGAATAAATGAAAATAAATTGAAGATTTTCATTAAGTGAATATGCAATCATGCTGCACATTGTTTGCTTGGTTTTCGCTTCACCACGTCTTAAATTGATTAATCTATCCATTAACTAACATTATATATAGTCCATTAATATTTTCAATTTAAACATTGAAGTGGAAATACTGTAATAGTTTAAGGACAAAAGGGATACAATAAATGATTATTTACAGGAAAGTTTTTAATTAAGCTCTTGTAATTCATGTCAATGAGATACGATGGTGTTTGATTATTAAAAATATTTTGATTTAGATTATTGTGATGAATCTAAATATACCTATTTCTACCAACCAAAATTACTCAACACCATTAATCGCTTCCTTATATTGAATTAAAATCAAGTGATGAGATTGACAACAGAGCTAAGAAACATTTTTCCCGCCATGTCTTATCAATGAGAGGACCTTATGGAACTTTTATGAAATTTTCTCAGTATTACAGCTTTTGATGAGTAAAATATAGTTTAATATTTCCGCAATACAAGACTTATCCCTTCCTTTCTAAGCTCCCGCATAATCCCCCAAAAAATGTTTTAATTCTCTCTCTTTCCTTAAGTTCTATTTCACAGACTTCTGATTTATCTATCCAGTAAATATCGAATGTAAGTTAAGAAATATGTTGATTATTATTGATAGTTCTACACAAAAATTAGAATATAGCTGGGTACTCTTTTCAGTTAGAACAGAACCAAGTAGTATCGCCAAGACAAAGTTAATACCCTAAATTTAGCAACTGGTTATGTATGTTATTGTGTTTTTATTTAATCTACAAATCTTTACTCATGTTTAAAATAATTAATCTTTTTCTAAATTAAGTTTATTGTATTATGTGGACGTAATAAAATACTTCCTTATAATGAAGAATTTAGAACAATTATTTTTTGGTACTGGCTTAATCAAATTTCCTGTTTGGTGAAAATGTTAAACAGGGAAAATTACTTTCAAGTTTTATATACTCACACAATAAGATAATTCTCAATTTATTTTCTCTATAAGTCTACACATCTCACTAAAGAAAATAACTAAATACATATCACCCATTTTGTTGAAAAAATTTTAAATTTCTCAAAGCACACACAAGTTCTATACAACAAAATATAATTGTTCAAGGTCTTGATTCAGTCACTAATTTAGTTTTTGTCAGTCTGCAAAACGTAATTCTTCCATTAGCTTAGTCAAACGGTTTTACGTTTTCTGCTTCCTCGGAGCAATCTTCAAATATCGGTGGGTACATTGTATAGCGAGACTGCATGGAACTGCGTACTCGACTGTTGTGCCTCTTAAAGGGTACCGTCGAATGGCCGTTGGGGATGAAAGAAGGCGAAGTTGGTGAACTCTGGGCAGAAAATGAATTTGAATAGCGCGACGGAGTGCCAGATGGTGACGCAACTGTTCCATTTGGCGAAGATGGGATTTTCAGCATTTCAACAGCAGACTTGCGAGGTCCGGATGGTTGAGTACTACTCCTGGCCTGAAGAAGCAGCATTTTGAAGTCGTGCATACTGGTTGGCTTGGATCGACCCAGACGGTCGCTTGCCAAAGACTTGCGTTCATTCGCTGTGCTGCTGCTGGATGGCCGGAAATCAGCCCAGCTTCTGCGATCTCTGGAGGCATCGCCGGTCGAGCTCCTGGGTGAAAGGAATCCCGTCTCAGCAAGTGATCCCCTGGATTGGGGAGGTCGAAGACAAGACGGAGAGCTGGAGCGGGAGGAGGAAGCTAGAGATACATCCGAGTCGGTTTTTATATTCAGTCGCTTCTTGCAATCATGTATCACAGCAAATAAGTCTTCTGTGGACATGGTACTTCCTTGAGATTTACTAAGACTGTTATTCAGAATTCCCTTAGCAAACACTTGGGAAGGCGATTTGGAAACAGTCTCGTGTTCTAACTTGCTCAGTTGCTCCATATTCTGCGAGTGCAAATGAAGATTCTGCTCTGTGAGCATAGTTTCACTGTTCGGGAGGCCTGGAATATTGGGATCAGGGGGTGAAGACACGAAGACTGTTGGACATCGCTTGCTTTGACTCAAAGCTTCCTCGTAAGTGGGGGGAGCCTTCCTGTCATGATGCGCTTCAAGTGGACGTGAACAGTGAGGCTCTAATCTTCCACCACTGAGAGGGAAGCTATGGCAGTTCAATGGAGGAATATAATTTGAGTGGAAGTCCGAAATATTAGGATTTTCTTGATGACTTACATTGATTTGATTGTAACAACCATTATAATCATTTATCAAACGATGTTCGTGGCAGTTAACTGGTCTTTGGGGAATGTAACTGTGATGTGAAGGACATGGTGCATTGGTTGGTAAAACGTAATGTGAATTATAATTTGGTATATCACTTCTGGGTGGAGGACTCATGGAATATCTTGGATGCTCACTTGCATGACTGACAGTTGCTGGAGGATTATATGTACAAGAAAATCGGCGATCAAGAGAATTAGTGCTGTACTTTACCCTACCTTCAGGATCAAGCATTACTCTTGCGACGGGTTTCGATCCAGTTAATAAAGTATTCGGTCTCTGAGGTTTCCATGAACATGTTTCTCTACTTGACACTTCGTTATTTTTGCTTTGAACATGATTGCTGCTCTGGTAACATTCAACTCTATTTTCTGTTCTTTGTTTCGATTCGTCTTCCTTAAATAAAGTTTTTCGGCAAGAGTTTCGAACAGCGTTTTCACTAGATGGACGACGTGATATTGGAGTGACTACCACTTGCTGAACGTATTTAAGAGGTATTTCTGCATTGTTTTCAGGGGGAGTGACAATTGTTGATATATTTTCTTTGGACGGAGGAGACATTTCATCCTCAGCATTCTCATTATAGTGATTATGAAGGGATTTGTTGATATTTTCTTGGTCTAATTCCAGTTTGCGTTTTGTATCTCTCGGAAGAAATGAGTGCAGATGCGTCTTGGGTTCATCCTCTGTGACTAGCGGGCTGTTTTCTTTGATAAATACAGGTATTCGCGAAACTGGTTGAGGAGAATTGCTTCCATACATATCAATAAATGGTTTTGATTGAACAGGGGATAATTTAAGTTCAACATTTTTTGGCTTGCTTTTTTCTTTAATTCGCCCTTTCTTGTTAACTATACTTGTGAATATATTTTTCGAATTATCAGAGGAGCTTTTCTTTGATTTAGATTTTTCGTTACTCAAGCTTTTGTATTGTTTTTGTGGAGTGTAGTTTTTTGGGCTAAGTTTGGAAGGCGAAAAGTTGTTATTCTTCGAAGATGACTTAGATGAAAAGTGATTTGAAGAAGTATTTTCTTTCTGTGGAAGTTCCGAAGTTGCGTCTGACGGAGTTTCATGGTTGGCAGCCACAATTATACATGGGGGAGGAGGTGGTGGTGGAGTTGGAAGGCTTTCGAAACCTACACTGGTCAAGGTACCAGTACTAGAGGTCATTTCTGTACCAGTCTGTGAAAGAAGACTGTTGAGACTGCCATCGCTGATTGTACTGAGTGACGTGGAAGATAAGTACTTCTGTTCGAAGATGTCCGATCCATCATCACTGTCATCGCTGCTGATGAAAAAGGCATCGGATTCCACAGTAGTATCATTAGATGAGGCGTCATCTTGGGGAGTGTTGTTTTCAGAAGATGCAGAACTAATGGGTTCGATATCTTCACTCTCTTGCACCTTTTTTGTGTTGCAAGTCTTGTGCGGATCATTGGACCTGAAATATAACAAAATTTTAATGGTACAACTAATCTCAATCTTCTTGTCTTTCTTGTTGCAATCAATCTTGTTGAAATAGTAGAAATCAAAATATTAGATTCTAATATATCTATAGTAAAATAGCCCTGCACTGTAATTTAATAATAGGCACAGGATCTTTAACGATGATTTTCGGAAATTAAAATTGTAAAACTATGACAAAATAGCGATTAAAAAGCGAAAAATGTATTTGTTGGGTAGTCAATGTGTGAGTGTGTGGATTAGAAGTTTGCAAAGCTTTCACATTTATGACCAGTGAAAATGTATTCATTGAAATATCTGTCACAATTTAATAGTAGTAATAACAATGCAAATGTTCGAAAATTTTCTCCAAAACCATAAGGTAGTCAAGATTTTTGTTACATTAAATAATTCGTGTTACGTAATTTTCTATCTAATTACTTTGTTGCTTTTAAGAATGAAAATTACACCAAGACGGTCACATGCTATTCATGTGAAATTTGAATAGTTGAAGATAGATGATGTTAAAAATAAAGTTTTCTCAAATCATTCACGCATAAGAGCGGGAGGTAGCGACATCTACATTGTATTTCAAATAAAAAAGTAAGTTTTTCATTCACGAGTTGCTTTTAATTTTTTATTTTCTTGTGGAGTTTTTGTGATATTTAAGTAAGAAAAACATGCCAATGGGCACATTTCTGACTATGATAGGAATTGAATTGTAGTTTAAGGGGACTGCAGTTTATCGCGCTGCAATATTTTTGCTTATGTACGTCAAAACTTCATAACTTGAATATGGGATGGCTTTATTCAAAATAGTTATACGGAATGCTTTATTGGATCTCAACGCCTCTCTATTTCTAACAGCCGAGTAGATATGGATGACTATTTGTATCTCACAGCCTTGTAATAAGTATGGAGTCGTTTGCAAAGCAAGTGTCTGCATGAGCACTTCGACGATATTTACAGAAGAATGCATTGTCAACTCGGAGACTATTATCTCTCGGCTATCCTTATACCAAAATAATCCTTCAGCTTCTCTGACTAACCTTCACCTCCTCCTTCCTTTGTACATATGTAAATACCCTCTGTAAACTTGCCTGTATCTGTTTGTATATGTTTTGTACTGCATCTTGCTCAATTAAGGCCATCCGGCCCTCTTGAAGCCACAGTGAGTTCCAACAGAACGCCCTTTTGTACCCTCGGGTGGTTTGGACAGTCCAACACTTAAGGAGTTCTTCTCACACACCCTGGTCAAGTGCTGAGCCTGGGCTCCCTCCAGGATTACTGTCAGACGACGTTCGCCACCATATGCCTTCGGGTGGGACGGTGCTCTTTGGTAATGTTATTACCAAAGCTATTATTATACCAAAGTAACAGATAATCATGCATTTAATGGTGCTATCAACAATGAACATGAAGAAAAGAATTGGCATAGCATCTCATTTTCATATGAATGCCAGTTTTATTTATAACATTGCTACAATCGTATCCATGTTGGCCAGCTCGTGAAGAACGTTCATTGTTAGTGCAATAGTTACTGAGCAACTGTTTCGTCACCATATGCCATTAATTACGGCCAATGAATTGTGGCATCGTATTGAATCTCAATGGACAGCTGCAGTCGTATATCATTCTAATCTATGTTCGACTCAATCTTAATGATGATAGTTCTTTTATAACGATCAAAGGTGATCTTTTATGTTTCCATTTTCCATTTCTTTCAAGAATAACAAGCTTAATGGTGTCAATAGTTTTTATCTAATATTTATTTAATACATTATTTTTTGTCTTAAATGTATTTTAGAATAATTGAGTCATTCGAAGCGAAAGCGGTTAAGTCCAAAATAAAAAATTAAGGAAGTTCACATTTTTCAAAATTGTATATTTTAAAAATATTTGACTTATCAATTTGGTCTGCAAAATACATATCTTTTTTATGCCATGCAACAAAACTAATTTTCTTTTCGTCACTTTGATTTCTTTTGTTTCTGATATTCTTTATGTATAAGGATATATTTGCGATACGTTCTACATACACGAGTTGAATTCTCAGGAGTGGCAATAATGACAGGAAACTGAAATTAAGCAATGCCGTTATATCATAGCTTATGAAATACCTACTCATTCTCAGAGTAAATGAAATAACCTTTCCACGTCCCGAGAACTCGCAAAGATAATATATTATTGAGAAAAAGCCAGAGTTGTACTATTTTCTATTATATAATGTTGAATATTTATAAGGATACGTCTTACTATCCCCTTACTCTCCGTATTTAAGTTTCTAAGTATTCGATTTAATTTCTAAAATAAAGAAATTACTATGTTAAACTCGCTTTTTAACAGTTGAAGACACTGTTAGCACTTTTGTTTTTCACCAGTTATCAAATTTAAACTGTAAAAGTGGCATGCAAAACATGACAGCCATTAGGTTTGTTTACTTTTTGTACAAGAAGGCTAATGCGATCGAGATCTACAGTTCAATGAGGATTTTAAATAACTAAAAACATCTATACACAAAATGGCAGTCACGAAGAACAGGAATTGTTCAGATATTAACATGATTATTGGTCACTGAAGAAAAATACGAGATATGCAAAGATGGCATCTACATCAAAGCTCTTTAAGATTTAGAGTCTTGAATGGAAATTCGGACCACAATTGTTTTGGTTTTTACTAAGAAGCTACATATATGTGAGTCTTTTACTTCTAAAACTAAATAGTTTTTTTTTTATGTCAAACTGCTCTAATTTAATAAGTAAATTGAATTCTTTTGAAAACAAGCAAATACTTAGTTTCATCCGATCTGGTCGAATAAAATCGGAAAAATATAGAAGTAATGAAAAAGTTGTGTTATATAACTGTTGAAATATTCAATAATGACAACAAATTAACATAATAAATATTCATCCTAAATAAAAAAAATACAGATTTAAATTAACAGGAGATAAATAATTTTGAATATATTTAGAAATCATATAAATTTAAGATCAGAAGACAAAAGAAATTTCAATCATGATCTTCGGCATTGCTGCTGTATGCTTCTTCTTGCCAATGTTTGGAGTTGAAAAACTGTGCTTAAACTTTTATAGATTTTGAACTTGAATACTATCCACATTACAAAGGATAAACTTCGTTAATTATGGTATTATTTTATGTATTAGCGTCACTGGAGCCAATTTTACTTCAAAATTTAAGTACAGTCAGCGCGTAATTTAATTTTTCTAATTATGAAAAATTTACATGTAATTAGAAAAAGAAATTTCCTAATTATAAGAAACTTTTTTAAAATTTGTTTAGCTTACAAAGTAGAATGATGCCAATACTTAAGCATTAATTTTATTCTAATATCAAAACACCTGAAAATGGTGTTATCAGATGATAAACATATCTAAAATAAATCTAAAGGTAATTAGAAATCACTGATTAAAATTGGCTGACTAAAAGATAAAACTTTTCTAAAATTTTTTTACAATTTCATCGATGTTTCTTTAAAAAAGAAATAATATTCCTGTATTTTATTTAATTATAAATGACAGAGGCTGCCTTTTAACAGTTACACATGTTTCTCGCTATACCAAAACAATAATTTTACCCAAACTGAGGGATTCATGTTTTATCCGCCTATCTAGTTTTGTTCAAGTTTCTCCTTGTCTAAATATGAAATAATTATGATCCATTGAAATATTATTTCTATCAAAATACTGTTTCAGATCAAAATATATTTAGGCATCACTCTGATATAGTTAAAAGGAGCTTATTCTTCAGAATGGAAAGCCCCGGACATTATAGGATAACAGAAGTTAGGTGTATCGTTTCTGATTTCTTCATGCACCAAGTCCCATCCGATCACATACCCCACAATTAGAAAAATATTAAATTATAGAATAGTTAGGACAAACACCATATCCCCTTTTGGAGCAAAATCCTTAAATTGGAGGTGCGTGCCTAGGGCACATGGAACTCCGTCACCCAAAGTGACAACCATCGTCCCTTGTCAAGTAAGGTGTGGTCCGTGAGACACGTGAATGTAGTTTTATATCAATGAAAAGACGTTTGGAAAGGCAATATATCGATCAAGCTCAAATGGTTTAAATCCGGTTTATCCTTATTAACTACCCTCTAGTCAAATCCCAGCATACTTATATGCATGACAGAGTGAAATGTCTAGTAAAAACTTTACTAGTACTAAATATGCAATAAAAATATACCTGCATTTGTAGGCCTTGTAGCTGTCAGAAAATCCAGAATCTTCGCCATTTAAAGCACGAGCATCGGAATCTTTGCTGCCACTTTTTCTATTGTCCGAATCAGAGGAGGTGTGGTCACTGCAGCTAGAAGACTGCTCCTCGATGCCATTTAGCTGTCTCATTTCGACAGCGACATTCATAGCCGCGGAATTTGTTGAGATGGGAATATGGCTCCTCGGCCTTTTGATATTCAGAGCAGTTTTCCCAGATTCCGAGTGACTACCGTTCTGTTTGAGACTAGAATTTTGCGAACCGGCTACCTTCGTATGTACTGCATGGCCCTCAGCCTTCTTCGGAGAAATTAAAACATCAGCGTCAACCACTCTGATTGTAGAATTGTTGTTAGTCTCTTCAATGGAAGAATTTTTGTGGTTTTTGTCCTTCAAGGTTTTGTTTACACCGTTAGAGGAAGAATGCTTCCAGGGTGTCTCTGGGTACTGAGATTCTTTGTTGATGATGTTCTGGAGAGCATCTTTCAGATCTTTTGTATCCCCTTCTGCTACGGTATTTCTCCGCTTGTCCTTCTTCTTGCGGCCAAGTAAAGAATCCATCTGTGGATTTCAAAAACCATGGGTGAATTATTTTTGAAAAAATTTTTTTTTAACTAAATACAATACAAATTGACTAGTTGTTATTTTACATAGTCAAATGGATTAAATATTGGTGAAGTCTGATTACCTTTTACGACAAATGCTAATTCTACTAGGATCTATACTTTAGAAGAGTATTTTGTACCACTACAAATAAACCCGATTAAGATGAAAATCGAACCAGATCGGAACATAATCTCACTTATTCCAAATCAACAAATGTCGATATAAGCGTAGTTTGTCGAACATTTGAGCTAAGTAAAAAGGTATCACCAAGAGCTTGATAAACAACTAATGATAATGATAATGATAGAGACTCACACGCATGTTCGGATATATTCAACTAACGCTACTGTATTCTCTTTCTTAAAAGACGTAAAAAAATTGACGAATTGAAACCTGCAGGTTTCAAATAATTTAGTGGCAGCCACCACAATAAATTATTACCTCATAAAAATATTGTGACTATTGAGGTCTTCAAAATAGAGAATGGCGAGCCATTACCTTGACTCCTATTTACTGGGTGCCGCATTCGCGCAGAAGATTTTTTACTACTATTTTAAATGACAAAGTTTTGGTTGAAAAATAAAATGACATTTCCGTTAATTAATGTTTGTAGTCATTCTTCTCAAATATTCCATTTCTCTTTTTATCTCTATATCCAAGTCATTTGATTGGCTGAATATCATGCCGCACATAGTAAGAAATGTTGACTGGCTGATAGGTATGTATTCACATATATAATAAAAGAGATGATTTCCAAAAATCGAAAAAAAAAAACTTTAAATTCCAATAAGCTAAGACGATTTAATCATAAATAATTGTTTTTTCTTATTTTTTTCTTTTCTAATGTCAACGTGCGAATAGTTTCATCCAAAGCGAAATGGCTTTTCGAATCGTAGTTTTTGCTTTCACGAAATGATTCCTGTATTCGAACAAAATTCAATACGACATTCTTTTGACTTTTGCTTTCGAATCAAACGAGTCGATGCCACAAGTCATCCCTCAAACAGGATGTTATGTGTCCGAAGCCATTTGAAGATGGTATCAAAATGCAGAACTTTGAACGTGATTCAAATCAATATGAATAGCCTTGAAGAGTTATTGTTGCGGTATTCACGAAACAATGTTTTACAAATGAAATATTCCTCAACAACTTTTGGATTTAAAATGGGCCGGCCGAGGCAATGCCGATTCACCACCAAAGTGAATGTATGAGTTCTAAGCCATGTGACTATGACTTAATGGCTTGTGCCAACGCGTGAGTAGCTCGAATCCAATCGAAATACCTTGGAAACGATGGTTATGATTTTCGACTATCAATCAATAATTTTGAGGAATATTCATTTAATCAATTTCATATCGAATAAGTTGAATCCGCCAATTCATCACTTTAAGTGAATGACATTTGTCTGAAGTCATATTTAAATGTGCTAAATAATGAATTTTGCTATTTTAGTTTTTTTAAATTGTATGAAAATCATGCATATTGTGCATAAGTGGCATCGGACTTTCCTGCTTACTCAGAATGTAAGGAAACTAAAATATGTGTGAAATAAACGAATAAAACTTCTAATCAACTTACATAAATGAGGGATTTCCGAAAAGTGGACATCCTAGCAAAGGACTGACCACTGACGTCTATAGGCACAACATTCGAAGGCACTTCGACTACTGTTGTCATGGTTCTGTCGGTCTTCTCTTTACTCTCTAGGCTGGTATTTTTAAGTTTTCGGCGTTCTGGAATCTAAAATAAGAATCAATGATTTGTCAAATAAAGTTATTCTTAAATTGTAGATAATTCTTGAATTAAACTCAATCACATAAAATTGTAATAAATCTGGAGAAGAAAGCCGAGTTTCTATAATTAAGGATAAAATAAAGAAAAAATTCCAAAAGAATAATTAATAAAGATGAGAACAAGAATTGAATTTAAAACTAATCTCTAAATAAATAATTTTGTCATTGATTAAAACAAAGATAATTAAAAGGTATGTGCAAAGCAATCAAATGTAGTTAGTTATTAAAATTTAAAGTGACATCTTAAGAGAGTAGAGAATCACACAAATCGACGTAACACACACACGACAATAAAACATACAAGGGTCACTCTGAAATTTTTGAGATACAACTAGGTTTTTAAAGTTATACTTACAAAATTTTAGGTGTGTTCAAAGTAGTCTTCTCCAGCATCAATGCACTTTTGTAGACGAATTTTCCACAGATTAAATGACTTAACCCATTCATTTCTTGAAATAGATGAAAAAAATGCATTTATAGCCACATGAATCTCTTCTTCTGAATGAAAATGACGTCCACGGAAGTTCTTATTTAGATTAAAGAATAACCAAAAGTCGCACATAGCTAGATCAGATGAACACGGCGGATGTTCGATCACGTTAATTTGTTTTTGTTTAAGAAACTCAATTGTTAATCCAGTTGTATGTGAAGATGCATTGTCATTGTGAAGCATTAGTTCTCTAACATTCAGATCTTGTAGAATTTCTGGAAATACCAGTTTGCTGTTACTGTCTTCTGTCCTTCGAACTTGATGGCTTTGACAAATCCCGTACTTCTGAAGAAAACGGCATACATCACTTTTTTCAGTGCTCGTTGTTTTTTCACCATTGTCAGCGTGGGATCATCTTCAAAGGCCCATACTTTGCTTTCTTGACGTGTTGGAACGTCAAAAAAACGGTATGTACGTTTCATCACCTGTTACAATTTTAGAAATGATGCGGTGGCCACCATCATTTAGCAATTTAAGAGTTTCTTTACTGATTCTGACACGCTCCTCTTTTTGGTGCTCAGTTAGATTATGGGGAACCCAACGGCAAACTACTTTTTCCATATGTAATTCTTCATGAATGATTTTGTGTATGGCTGTAGATCCAATGTTAAGTTTCTTCTGTATCGTTTGATAAGTACAGCGATTATCATTCATTAACATTTTTCGTATGGCAGGCACATTATCCGGGATTACTACCGACGGCGGCCTTCTTGTGTGTTCTTCATCCTGAAGAAAATTGCGATTCTTCTAAATTCTCTAAACCATCTGAATGCAGTAGCACGAGCTGGAGATTCATCACCAAATGCTAATTGCAACCGTTGAACGCATTCTTCTTGATTTAAACCTGCTTTAAAATCGTAGAAAATCATAGCGCGAAAATTCTCTAACTGATTCTGTGCTAATAAAATTTATTCTGCGCTAAACAAGTTGAAGTAAGTCAGTAAAAAATCGGCTTCTGTGTTAAAATACTTTGTATTTTAAAATTAAACCGTTATTTTTATTTTGTTAAATTCTCGTCTGCACGTATCTTAAAAATATTTCAGAATAATCCTCATATTTATAATTACACTGGTCACAACAGTGGTTTTGGTGCCAAAGATTTTGGAGGTGATTTTATATGAATTCGATGCGCTGAATCCAAATATGCCATTAATTTTTGCCTATCAGCTTGAATTTTTAAGATATCAACATTTTAATGAATCATGCATTACACTATTTTAAAAGAAAAACCATGGTTTAAACAAACAAATTAAACAAGGAATTTTTATTATATTACATAGATATTGCTTATTAAATACAAAAGAAAACAGAAAAAGTCATGATTTAAACAAATTACTCACTGAACATTTCGGTAACTTCTTTTGCGTGATATTCTTGAATGTATTTTGGAACAATTCCGTTTTAAAGTCCAGCAGTAATCTGCCATCATGTGAGTATCCCATCTTCCTTGATAGCGATCCTCCATACATTTTATATCTTGGTGAAATCTTTCACCTTGCTGCTCACTAATGTCTCCTAAATTATCAGGAAAACGGTCTAAGTGGCTATGTAAATAGTGCACCTTAATGCTCATGTTACACCCAAGGGATCTGAAATTATTCAGCATTTCATTGACTAATTCAACATAGTTTTCAGCTTTGTGTTTACCCAGAAAATTTTGGACAACTGAAACAAATGAATTCCAGGCTTTTTGTTCAATCTCATTCATTGAATTTATGAAGTCAGGGTCTTTAATCAGCTGTCTTATTTGTGGGCCATCAAATATTCCTGCTTTAATTTTTTCCATACTCAGCTGAGGCATTTTTTCCTTATGTATGTAAAGCATGATCCATTCTTATCAACAGCCTTTACAAACTGCTTCATTAGACCCAGCTTGATATGCAGTGGTGGAAAGATGATTTTCTCTCGTGGAACTAAAGGATCGTTGATGATATTCTTTTCCACAACATCCATGTTTTCTCTCCTAGGCCACTCTTTTCTAACCCAGTGTTGTGTTTTGCCTCTGCTATCCCAGAGGCACAAGAAACAAGGATATTTTGTGTGGCCACTTTGCTGTCCAAGGAGAAAGTTTACCATTTTTAAGTCTACACAAATCACCCATTGGTGTTCACGATACTTTATTTTTTCCAAGACCAAAGCTATGGTGTCATATTGCTCTTTCATTTTCGTTGAGTGAGCAATTGGTATTGAGCCATATTTGTTCCCATTATGTAGAAGAACACATTTCAAACTTCGCTTTGAGCTGTCAATAAATAGACGCCAATCATCTGGAAAATATTCAGGAAGACCCATTTTTACTAGGAGTTCTCTAACAGCATGACAAAACACAAGATTTTGTTCTTCAGAGAAAAAAGGTAGCAGATCTTTCTCCCTTGTGCGATAGAATGTAATTTTCGTTCCTGGTTCAAGTAAATTTTTTTCCTTCAACCTGGAAGCCAGTAATTCAGAAGCTTCTTTCGACAGATTGAGATCTCTAGTGAGGTTATTTAACTCATCTTGGTTGAAACATTGAGGAATTGATGATATCCTTTCAAAATCGCTGTCACCTTCAGTAGTATCAGAATTCTGATCAGAGAGACAATAAGCGTCCTCACAGAGTTCTGGTAGCTGGTGAAAAGTTGGAATTGGCACTTCTTCTGAGTGAGGGATAGGGCGTCTTGCAGAGACTAAATCTGGATAAGTCCACTTATTACGGTTCTTTCTATTGATTCCAGTAATATTTACTAGGCAGAAATAACAGTCATCAAAGTGATTTTTTGGTTCTCTCCAAACCATTGGTACACCGAATTTCATGCTTTTCCTTTTCCCGGTAGTCCACTGTCGTAAATGCTCTGTACAAGTTTTACAGACAATATGTGGTGCCCAGGTTTTATCCTGATCACCAAGTTTAACACCAAAATATCCAAGATAAGCCCTCTTTACAAAGTCACTAATAGATTTTCTGTTTTCCATTAGCGTGTATTCTCCGCATATGTAGCAAAAAATATCAGGATGATGTACACACCTTCTTCTACTTGAACTCATTTTATTTCTATTCAACAACACAAATACTTAGATTTACTTTTTAACAACTCGTTACTAAAGAGAAATTTCATATGACGCTAACCTCTATCTATCTGCACCGCCGGAATTCACGAACTATTCTCAACTCTCAACTGCGGTTGAAGCTTTGAAGGTCACTTCAGATAGTGGACAGACATCTCCATCTATCGGATTTCTATGGAACTAACTGGATAGCACTAATAAGTAGGATTCAATCCCATTTATTAAGAATTTGTCAACTAATCAGTTATATATCTCATATTGTTTGTCTTCTTTTTATAATAAATGAATTAAAATAATAATTAGTTATTTCCTAAATATTATTATTTTAAATTCAATTGGTTACAAAAGAAGACTGACAATAGGGCAAATATACAAGAATCTTTCCCTGTATAAATTTTACAACACTTGTACTTGAAAGTACTAAATAGAAAAAAAGCATTGATAGATAAGTGAATTTATCTAAAAATCTAGAGCTGATACAGAAAAACAGCTTTCCTATTTAGAGTCAGCAATAAAAATATAGTTAAAATCTGCTCTAAAATCCTAAGCACCAAAAAAAAAATTTTTTTTTTGTAGGCCTGTGTTATAGATTTAGAATAATTTTATATAAATGTTTTAACTTTTTTTTTCTATTTAAAAACTTTAATATGTTGCCATGAAATCTGCTACGATACACGAGTTACATTACTTTTTTCATGTAATAGAAAGTTACATAATGTAAAACACTATGAAATTATTCAACACTATATTGTATATTTTGATTGATCTATTAATCAGCGGGTGTTATGTCTGTCATGGATTCAATCGATTTGATCTAAAATAGCAGATTGTAATATGATTAATTAGTTTCTATCAAAATTATTAGTTCTCCGCCCAAGCAATCATCTAAATAACTGTCTGACACCAAGTGAAAAAAAAAAACGAATTTCCTGTTACTATCGGTAGAGGTTCACTTTGATTGATTATCAGAATAAAAAAGGAATATACTGCAGTTAAAAATATATCATAAGAAATAGAAAATAAAGAAAAACTATTATCTGAAAATTATTACAAATATTTTGCTTTCAAAAAAAAAAAAAAAAAAAAAAAAATTAGCAAATTTAGGAACATAATGACTTAAATTGTATCGGAATGTGAAATTGGTATGGTTAAAAAAACTCCATTGGTGAAAAGTTTGAATTTCTTTTTAATGGTTATATATTGACGTTAAAATAATGGTTTTATTTTATGATTACTTTTTATTATACTACTTAATAATAAATTTTCGTAACGAAATTTCTTGTTTTATTTTCTTAGAAATAAGTATTGGAATGATCTAATTCATCTAATTATTAATTAGTCACCTATAGAATGTTAGACAGACCCGAGACATGGTCACAATACTCTGTTTACTTCCAATAAAAAACCATCACTTCAGTGACGGCTCTAGTTACAATAAAAACAGCACGGATAGTAAATAAACACTATAAAGTTTTTTAGTATAATACTCATACATGAATGGTAGGATTGAATTTTTCAGGGTGGAAAGTTCTAAGTTCCATCCCAACGATTAGGGAATAATATGATACGGACATTGCTTTTCTGTGTTCTTTATACAAGTAATTCAAGGTGAATACTTGTTTTCAAGGTTTTTTATTTTGGGATACATAAATTGGTTCACTTTCAATAAAATGTGTTCTTGGGGGGGGGAGGGGGGAATGGTAGCTGTTAACAGCAGATTTCATCCGCCTTACAGAAGATTTCATTTGTCAGGGCAAATGCTAAAGTTTATAGAATTACTGTCACCTTTAGCACAAAAACAATTCACCATAATCTTTTGTAAATCGTGTGAATCGTGTATCTCAAACTATAAAAAGGGTTATGTTCCAAGATAGTATTTTTTTTTAAGAAGAACGCTTCATCGGCTTGCAACACACAAGTGGGAAGTAGTGTAAATCCTGCTTTTGTAATACAAGTTATGTTACGAATCTATATTTCATTGAGCATTAGATGTTGACGAATGAAATAGGATTATGTTTATAAAAATGAATTTCGTAATGCAATTATTTTCCTTAACAGAATTTTCTTTTCCAGATAGAAATTTCTGTTTCTAAATAGAATTCTCTTGCGATCTTGTCATGTAACACAAGACTCCATTATATTAATTGTTGGAAATAACTAACGCTTGGATCACTGCAAATGAATGATGATGAATATCTAATTAAATTGAATTCACTGATCTTAGTAATTTTGTCTTTTATTCGTTGTTGATAATACTGTAGACAAAGTGTCTATTATGAACATATTAGATCAGTTTTTTCATTATAATGAAAAATTAAATGAGAAATTTGCTTTTATTTATTCTGAGCATGAATAAATAAAATCAAATTATATTAAAAAACTTAGAGAATTATGCGCGATTTTATATGATTGATTCTAATTTGATTAAAACTAATTTTAAGCGAAAATACGAAGAAACAACAAAAAATTAAATTTGAATATGAAATCTTTAAGACTTTCTACAAAAACTATTGCCTTCACTCTAAGCACGAAATTTCTTAGTTTTAGGAAAATAATGTATAAAAATAACGTTCGTAAGAAAAGGTGTGCGAAAGAAGGAACCTCAAAAAAGTTGTAGATAGTTTTTCATTTTTTCAACTAGAACATCAGGAAGTATGAGTTCGGGAATTTATTAGGTTTTTTCTTGAGACACATGAATGTTTTCGATTCCCTTTCCGAAAAAAAGATAGTATTTATGGAAGTTTAATGATGTGGAAACCTTACAATGATTCGTTTGTTTATTCGAATGATTGCTTCATTGATAATATTTTCGTTAAAACACAAATCTTTAAAATACTTAATAAAATTAAGACATCTTTACAAGGTGTAATTTAAGTTGTTGAAATGAAAAATAAATCACGCATATCAAAAAGAAATTTAAAAGCGAACTGGTGATTTTGTTAGTATATTTATCCATAAAAGAAAAATATAAAGAAATTCTGAATGTGTAAGATACAAAAATATATTTTTAAGATTCAAGGTCATTCAATTCTAAATGAAACACTTAAAATGTGTACCAATTTTAATTACTATATATTATCCGCAAATTATAAAAATGTGAAAATAGTGAAGATAAAGAAGTACACAACGATGATTTATTAGTCGTTTTGTTGAGATTTAGTTACAAAAAAATTCAGACTAACCAAACAGATGTTTTCAGTGGGGCTCTTACAAAATTTAACTCTTCAGGAAAATTAAAGATCCAAAATGATCAGAGGCATTGAAATTGTGAGGAAATTGAAATGAGACAAGACAAATATTCAGAGACCAAATTTAATCAAATTTAACTTATATTTTTTCTTAACAATTCCTGGGGCTATCAGAAGCTTTAGAATTGAAAAATGAAGCCAAGAAAAGATCATTATTCAGAATTCTTAGAATTGTCAGGAAACTAATGAATTCAAGATAAAATTAAACAAAACCGAAATTAAATTATACATTCTTCGAAGTTCCTAAATTAAGCAAGGATATAAAAAACAGTCCAAAAAAAATTATCATTAGATCAATGAAAAAGATTGCTGTTCTAGATATTGTGAGAGAACTTTATTAAAGCCAAGCCAGAGATCATTATCGAAATCTTAGCAAACCAAACCGAAAAATATTCCGCAAGATTCTTTGACCGATCAGGAAATCTAAAAGTAAAAACCAAAATCAAAAATACAGAGAGGTCATTCATAAGAATTCTTAAATTTCAAAAGAAAATCAAAAGGAAGTTATAAAAAAAAATCCATGACAAAAAAAAAAAAAAAAAAAAAAAAAAAAAAAAGCATATTCTGTTAGCTTTCGAGGCAAATTACAATGTAGGAAAAAACGATTACAAAATTGGAAAAAAAAATCGATTAGAGTTCATGAAATCGGAAAGAAATTGCAAGTATCCAAGGAGGTTTAACTGTAATGCAGGGATCGGATCCATCTTTTCGAAATTGAAGGATTCGCGTTTAATTCCAACCACTATTAAACAACGAGATTCTCATCTGCTTTTTTCATACCAATATTTCGAGATGAATACTTCAAAGTACCCAAAAATTTTCTTTTGAAATGCAATGAGGGTCATTATTTATTAAAAATCCTCCATGAAGACAATAAGAAAGATGTTCACATGCTTTACGATATTCGTGTATTAGGCTATCAGTTTCATGGTATAAAAATTATACAATAAGATGTATTTTGATAATCAAAGTAGTTAATTATAAAATTTGGCAATAAGAACTCAGAAATCAAGCATACACCCGGTTTATAACTCATCATGGACTAATGAGATGATCGGGCTCTTCCAAGAAGAAAGTCTTGGATACGATTCCAGTGACTGTTATAAATTGGACAAGTAAGTATGCACCATTTTAGGTGTAGGTGATTGAGAATTTTTGATTTTGAAACTCTGAACTATGGTCCACTATCTGCTAACTGTCCTACCAGAAGACAATAAGTGGTAGATATTGAAAATGCCTTACAACAATTTTCGATTTTTACTTATGGTTCATTGTTCAACAATGGCTGGATTTCAATCTTAATACCATGGGGTTTTCACTATCTATTGACATACCCATGGTAAGCGTTGTGTGTTAAATCTGAACTAATATAACATTCAGCTGTTCAATGTAAAAGCAGAAACGCCAAGTCCCACCTCTCACAGCTCAACAATGACTGGAAATGAAGCCATGATCTCCCACTGGAAAGAAGTGTTCGTATCTTTATAATACGAGGGTCACTCTGAAATTTTTGAGATACAACTAGGTTTTTAAAGTTATACTTACAAAATTTTAGGTGTGTTCAAAGTAATCTCCTCCAGCATCAATGCACTTTTGTAGACGAATTTTCCGCAGATTAAATGCCTCAAGCCATTCATTTCTTGAAATAGATGAAAAAAATGCATTTATAGCCACATGAATCTCTTCTTCTGAATGAAAACGACGTCCACGTAAGTTCTTATTTAGATTAAAGAGTAACCAAAAGTCACGCATAGCTAAATCAGGTGAATACGGCAGATGTTCGATCACTTTAATTTGTTTTTGTTTCAGAAACTTAACTGTTAATTCGGCTGTATGTGAAGATGCATTGTCATTGTGAAGCATTAGTCACCTGACATTCAGTTCTTGTAGAATTTCTGGAAGACATTTAGTGGTATACCAGTTTACTGTTACTGTCTTCTGTCCTTCCAACTTCATGGCTTTGACCGATTCCGTACGTTGCAATTTTAGAAAAGATGCGGTGGCCACCATCATTTAGCAATTTAAGAGTTTCTTTACTGATTCTGACACGCTCTTTTCTTTGGTGCTCAGTTAGATTAAGGGGAACCCAACGCAAACTACTTTTTCCATATGTAATTCTTCATGAATGATTTTGTGTATGGCTGCGGATTCAATGTTAAGTTCTTTCTGTATCATTTGATAGGTACAGAAATTATCATCCATTAACATTTTTCGTATGGCAGACACATCATCAGGGATTACTGCCGACGGGGCCTTCCTGTGTGTTCTTCATCCTGAAGAAAATTGCGACCTCTTCTAAATTCTCTAAACCATCTGAATACAGTAGCACGAGCTGAAGATTCATCACCAAATGCTAATTGCAACCGTTGAACGCATTCTTCTTGATTTAATTCTGACTTAAAATCGTAGAAAATCATAGCTCGAAAATGTTCTCGCGTCAACTCCATTTTCTCTTCAATTTAAAATCTATTCTACGCTAAGCAAGTTGAAGTAAGACAATAAAAAATCATCTTCTGTGTAAAAATACTTTGTATTTTAAAATTAAACCGTTATTTATTTTTTTTTTTTTTGTAAATTCGCACCTGCGCGTATCTCAAAAATTTCAGAGTAACCCTCATATAACACCGTATTTATAAATCGCGTTTAGACGATACTTCATTAGAACAAATTTTGATTTGTTCACTATTTCTTTTTAACGCAGCTTCTGAATATAGTGTTCAAAAATGTTATTTCTAGGAAATGAGCAGATATTTTAAGGACATTTGTGTGGTATACATTATGTGTATCGGGTTCCGATCTAAATGGGAATCAGAAACTGTTATTTAATTAAATATCTCATATAAACGGAAAATGAAAAAATTTACCTGCAAAGGCTGGCAGTAAATGTGAGTGGCCGGTGGGGCTTGAGTGCGTCCACCATCTGTTTCAGAGGAGCAGGGGATGTGCGCGGCAGGTGAGGGACCGTTGGCCAGACGGCGGAGGCGCTCCACCTCGGGAGGGCGAGGGTAGATACTGAAGATCTGATGGGGATGTTCGAGATCTTTGGCATCACTCCGGCAGAAGGGACTTGATGGCACTTGGTTTCCAGTCAATGTAGAAACAGCTGTTAAAGAGAAAAAAAATACTCGATTGAAATCACTATTTCGTCTGCACCTTTTTCGAGGTTTATTGAGGTATATTAAAATATGCGTTATAAATAAAAACGAGAATAGTTTTCTATAGCTTGAATTCCTATAAATATATATTTGCACATAATAATGGATCATATTTTCAATGAATATCGTTTTTAAAAACTTATTGCTTTTAATATATTGATTTTCCAAATTAAAATATTTCATAGCTCATAAAATTTATTTTCCAAATATCATTATTATTATTTAGCAGAAATTCACAGTTTAAATCGTAATTTTAAATATTAAGAAATAATTCTTTAAGCTTCATAAAAAGTGAAGACATTTTAATATACAGTTCTGCAAACGACTCCAATAATTGATATTAATCAAGACTAAGATAATAATTTTTATTAAATTACATTCATAACTTATAAATATATTGAACAGGATTTTTATTTTATGGTAGTGATACTCTTGTACGGTAGAATAATGTTTTTAAAGTAACACACAAAGCTAACGGCGTCCATTTGCAAATGTTAAATACAGAAACAAGTTTTTGGCTTTTAATATCTAAACACAGATAATCCCTTTTTCCGTTAACGAATTAAAGTTTAATTTTATTCAATATCAATTATAAATTTTTATACTTTTAACATATATATTGATATGAAATGCTCTTTTACAACTCTCTCTTTTATTTTGTTGACTGATAACATAAATAATCAAAAATATTTGTCTTTAATGAGATTAAATGCAACCTTAATCTTTGAGAAATAAGTTCATTTAGAGCAAAATTTAAAGAGGGAGATGCTACTTAAACTTCTATTAAAAAATAAGATTTCTAGAAATAAGAAATAATTAATGATTATCAATAAAAATTTCATTATTATATCCGCAAACAATACACGTGTTAAATATCATTGATCAGAAAACTCCTTCAAATTGACAAATCGCTTCATATCGTTCCAAAGGATGTATATAATTAGAACAAAAAGTTAATTTAAAAAATTAGCAATGAGTGTATTAGAGCATATGATTAAAAAGACGTGGAAAGTTTATTTGTTAAAATAACGTAAGCAATTAGAGTCAATGTTTTAGCAAAAAAATTACTTAAAATTTGACAAGAACAATATAGTGGCTTGGTTGCTTACCGCTCAACGAATTTTTTTACACACGGGAATTAATTAGACCGGGACCAAAAGCAAATTTTGAATTTCAACAAACATGCAAACCCAAGGTAGGATTCGAACCCACGAACTGCTGAACCAAAAACCAAAGTGCTAATTATTTGTCTGTCTACTCAGCATATTACATTGGCAGCAAAAACAATACCTTTTGGTAGCTCACAAGTTGTTCTTGCAACAACAACAATGGAGAAAAATGATTATTATAACTAAATTCTTATTTAAAGAAACAAATGATTTATCTAAGTAACAACAATGGTAAAACATACATATCTTTGGAATATATTTTTATATCGTTGGCAAAATATAGCGCCATATTTTTTTTAATTGAAAATTCTACACATGTATTTTTATAACTTTTTTTTTTACTCCTTGTACTTGTGAATCCATAAGCATTTTATGCCTGAAAAAATTCTGAATCAAATATTAGAGTTCCTTATTTGTGAATAAAAAACGTAGCGTATACAGATTAACAAATAGATAGATAGCTTTAGGAAAACGATATCTAGAAGGTAACTCACAAATATGGTACTTAATTGGCTTAATGTTACTTTTACAAAAATTTTATTAAATTTCAACTAATTTCATAATAATTCAATCCAAATTTAGTACATGAATTCAATTAGAAAAAATGTAGGGAAAAATATATTGTCCTCCATCTTGTGAGACGGTAAGTCTCCCGTTTCGCGGATGGGCAGGAAAACATCCTATCATCATGTAAAGAGAAGTTGGTACATGACACGAAACCAAATAGGCCATTGTGATACGGTCTGCTGGGCATCCTTTTTCTGCTCCGTCCGCGATCGCACGCAGCAGTGACAATGACATCCCAAGAAAACCCCTGACCTTGAACTCGAGACTCTGGAAAAATAGAATAGCATAGGGATCAAAAACGGAACATCTGGACCTATTATTATGCTCTTCACAGCACATGCTTCAACTATTTTATATACATTTAGATGTAAATTTAATTCCTGAAAAATAAGAAATGTGTTGGAATGGTGTGCATATCATTTGAGTTAATTACTCTTGCACAGAATTTCAAGGTTTAGTATTTTCAGGACTGATAATTAATAATTGGTAGTATACGTTCATAATAATTAATAATTTTTAATCAAATTAAAATCTGAACTTTTTTTAAAAAAATAGACAAACTTATATTAAATTTTTCATACTTAAAAAATTACACTTTAATGCGAATATATTCGTTTCTGTTTATACGCAGTTAATCGTTTAAAGCCTTTGGTTAGATTATCTAAATATTTAAGACTACGTCGTGGTCAACTTAAGAATCGAAAACTGTTAGAAGGCATAATAATATCCGCTGCATATGGATACGTAAAAGATTTTTCATATTAGAGGATCGTTTTCACGTCTCAAGAGATAAAACCAAGAAAAGCTCCAAAAATTCACAATGTGACATTTATGCAGAGCCCAAAAACGCACATTTCACCTCCTATTAACGTACAAAACTTTCACTCTAAGGAATACTGTCTTACTATTAAGTAACTGTCAGCAATTTGTAAAAATAAAATTTTACGTTTTCTTAATTGGATTTTAGTTTTTTTAGTTTGTCACTGTAGGGTGATTTTTAGTTTAAAATGAATAGCGAACCATAACAAACATCCATAACCAAGGTGAAATTCGAATCCATGAGCTGCTAAACTTAGAGCTATGGTTATTCAATCAGTTTGAAGAGTTTGGCCTTTTAAAATAATGGGAAAGCAATTATTGTAATTTAAATAAAATGGCAATGATAAAAAAATGAATGAGAAAAAAAATCTCTGTGACACCGTCGTGTAAATAAAAAATTGTAAGCGCTTGAGATATTTTTAAACTTATTAAGAGAGACAGATAGAATTTTAATAATCCAAAATAATAATAATACAAATTCATATATTAACTTTGTAAAATAAATGAATTTGGGAAATTTTAAACTCTTAAATTAATAATAAAAAAGAAATAATACGATTTTTATTTAATAAAAATTTAAATTTTAAAACATGTATAGCGTAAAAAGCAAGCAATAAGAGTTTAATGTTAAATTACTTTTAAGTTTATTTGAAAGACATGGAAAAGAAATGCAAATTCATACAAATTTAATCGCACACTATTTATTCTATTGGATAACTTGTTCTTTGGAGAAAAGTAATGATACAAGAAACGGTAAATAAGGGGATGAAACCACAACAGCAGATAATTGAGCAAAAATTAAAATATAATGTCATCATTGTGTAAAGGAAAAAGTAAGAGTGAGCAGCAAATATTCACGAAAATTCGCCTGAGACATTTTCATGTGAGGTTGAAAATAGAGGAGACTAATGAAATGAGAATGAGAGCTATTTTTAAAAAATTCAAATGTTGCTTTATCACATTCAAATAACTGTAAAAAATTTTCCAATGTTAATGTTGCTTTGAAAATTTTTTAAATAAATACAGACGTTGATTGCAATCAAAATCGCGTGAAAAGATTGAGGTAGAAAATATTTGAATACAATATGTATTAAAGTAGTCTTTACGGATTATAAATTAGCTTAAGCGATTTATACAATGTTGAATGTGTATGTGCCATTGCTGGACAATGCAGCTGTTGCACCAAGAAGGTGACACGTTACACAAGTGAAATTTATTCAACAGGAAAGTGTTGAAGTATGCAATTGAATAGGTTTTAAATGTATTCATGCTAAATAGAAAGCGGGAGCGACAGCTATAATGTGCTTAATAAAAAAGTTATGCAGCGAGTTTTCCCCAAAAATTGCATTTGAATATCGTTGTCTTATGAAAATTTGCAATGTAATCTCATGTAAGGAGGGTAAATAACACGTTACTGATTTAGATAGAGGCCGAATTGTAGACCACAAAAACTAAAATTTAGCATATTTATCATATCAGCTTCCGTTGATTGAGATCTCATGACTATCTGAGGAACATGGATCAACGTGTTCTGGACGATCATACTGAGTACTGCTATGGATCTCAGTGAAGTGCTATCAATAACAGCCCGTAGATAGATGATTTCCTGGTTTTGATGGATGCCATGCCATGAGAGCAGGAAGAAACGGGGTCGCTTCCAAGACATGTGTCTGCATGAAAGTAGCAGCATGAAGCAGCAGGTCATAGACAAGAGCATTTGCAAAAGGGTGACCAACGACGAAACTGGACATAAGAATAAATGTAATGTCGTATTTTTTGACGAATGCAAACTCTGCTTACAGTATCTCGATAGTTGGATCCAGGTTTACCATGATCCTGTGAACGCACACGGCCAGCATACATTCGATGTCGTCACACTGGTCCATCACCAGGAGAGATTGTCATTTTGGATACACGTCTCAATTACTTTTTGTTCACATAGACGGCCCATTTTGAATACTAACTATTACATTTTTGTGTCGTGTTAAAAACTAACTCAACCCTTTTTTTCAGCACTGTAAAGCATAAGAATTACGCACCCATACATGTTGCCGTATTGTGCGTACTGTACAGATTTTTCTTGATTCAGAAAATATTTGACTAATGCGCTAACCAACATTCTCTCCAAAACTCTTACTAAAAAAAAAAGTATAATCAATGGTTGCCAGCCGCTTGGCTCGTAATGATATGTAGTCACTACGGTTGATAAACTGGCATTGTGTAGAAGATGCACAAACAGTTGTATTGTATATATCATCCAAAATCTACTCATTTTAACACTCAGGAGTATAAATGTTGTTATTGATGCCAAACGTGGTTGATCTAAGTACTAATTTCTGAGTAGCAATAATTCTAAATTTTTTAAAAATACTATTACATGTTACTTGTGCATAATAAATATTCAATATAATATATATTTGTCCAATAAATACGCTGTTAGTAGCATTTCTAACGAGTGTAGCCACTTTAAAATCTAGATGCAAGCGCAGTCGCAAGTCTACATACATACATACAGATTATATATATTCGAAAACTTTGGATTATCCGAAGAACATGATGCCATGGTTGACTCAAATAGGTAAAATTCTTTCTTCAAAGTGATTAGAAGAATGTTAAAAATAAATCCGACAAATTTACTAGAAATGAAATACTTTTTAATGCACATGGAAATACTTTCTAAAATTTATTTATGCGAAAAACAAGAGAAAATATCATCAAATCTATACGAAAATGTTTTCGAAAAAATTTTTTAATCTGCAAAATTTACATGAAAATGCTTCTAACGAATTTTTTATAAGCTATAAAATGAAGTACATTTATATATGAAAATGTTTTATATGATGTTTTATATTATTTATATATGAAAATGTTTTAAATGTTTATATATGAGTAATTTTTATTTACAGCGTGAGGGACTTACATATACATTTTTTAATTAATAAATTTGTAGTTTTTTTTTTTTGTGTTTGCGAGCTTATAAAAGGCTACTCAAAGAGTATAGCAAGACAGAAAATAGATAAGAAAATAAGTTGAGCCCCAAGGGGCGCCCAGAATGAGTTATGTATCGTAATTTGAAAGACTTCTTTTTGTCTTTTCGGTGCCCAAGCTTATTTCCACGCACGCATGCACACTCAGACACAAAAATGAACCGTTTTTGCAATATTATGTTAAAATACCATTTCGTCATTTTCAATTGATGTCTCATAGGGGCTTAATTCTGTTTCTTCTTCTGCCATATGAAATGTTAGCTTGCCTTTCTAATTTGTTTGACATGGCATAGCAAATATCATAATAAGTGAAAAGCTATTATAAGCTGTTTTAGGCTTTGCAATGGAAAATTCCAATAATGCTGATCACTCATCTTAAAAGACGTGAATGCAACACAATATTCCCCATTATGATTACTTTTACAGCTAACAATATTATTTTGCTTACTATATTTTAAACTTCAATTTATGTAATTTCTTACAGACAAAAAAATGAAATATCATGCAGGAACAGTCCAACGATAAACACTTCAGAAATTTTTTAGCGTCAGCAACTTCGTTGCTTTTTCAAAGAATTATTTTCATAGATATTAGGTAGTATTCGCGTGTTTGATGAATAGTAACTCTGTATTCAACACTAGCCGACAGAACGAACTATGGACCATCCGCTCAAAAGAAAATGGTTCCCCTCACACTTGGCCATTATAATTCAATTTATAAAAAAATAAAAAAGGAGAAAGTATTACATAATATAATCGACAGTTTTCTTAAGCAATCCGATTTTATGAACTCTGATCGCATTGTTTCTATGATGCCAAATACTATTTATAAATTAGAACTAGTATCATTTTAATAAAGTCACAAAAATAAAGTTTTTGAATTTGTTTTTAAGTTTAGGTTTATATTTGTAATTTTACAATCACTTTTTGCACAAAAGAGTTAATCAACTGAGAGTTATTGGAATGTTTTACAATTCAAAGTTCGTGGTCTTCGAGTGTCTATTTTCACTTATTAATGAAACAAATCTTCAATGACTCGAAGTTAGAAATTTAGACATTGACAGTTCCTAATAAATTCTATCAATGCTGTGGGTGTAAAAGCCATATAAAAATTTAAATAACTTGTTAAAGCCTTTCACTTTCATATTCAAAAGTATTCGATCAGTTGTTCTGAGGGGATAAACATTTCGCGAATTCAATTCGCATTAAGCTAAAAAACTTTCTTTCCTGAGTGGTTTCCTATCCGCTTAATTAGAATTCTGAAAATGATTTTCTAAGCTAAATATTTGACAGTCACGCGAAGGTCAGTCTCAGAAAGGTTACTCTCCCTTTTCCACGAGACAGAACAGAATGCTGAAAACTAAAAACAGAGGAATTCATAGCTAGAGAAAGTGGTTGACTTGCTTGGAATGTCTCAGGCACGTAAATGTCTTCATTGCACCCGGACTACACACGACTGGCTACCTGTTAGTTCCCCCCTTTTTTTTTCATTTAATTTTAATGTTATGTACAACACAACTTTAATTATTTTATTACGTGTATTACTGAGAAATAAATTTAATTTTAAAATTTCAATTGTGTAACTCTTTTATATTTTCATTTTTGCATATTTATTTTTAGTAAGGATTCATTAAGACTTAAAGCTACACTAACAGATCAGTATGGAAATCAATTTTAACAACGTTTGAACAAATGATTTGAAAAGTATTTTTAAATCAGCATTTAAAAGCGATTTTAAGATGATTATATGAGGAATGTAACATTGATTAGAGTTTTTTATACCTTTATTTGGGAATCCGATCACGAAAATTACAGGAAATGAATTATTTTATATTTATATATTTCCGAAGGTTGATATTAGTGTCTGCAAAGGGTGATATTAGAGAAGTCAATTCAAGTAGGGAAAAGCATTAATTTTTTTAACAGTTCATTGAAATTTTTTCATGAGTTCTGTTAATTATTTTTCAAGAAATAAATCCAGCCTTGATCCTAAAATAAAGCATTCAAAAAAATCCAAAATATCATCAGCTATTTGATGCTGTCATTCATTTACTATATTTTCCCCAACTTTATCTACATATGTTAATTTGCATCATGTATTCATTTTATCAAAGATTTTTAAATATTCATGGTAAGTTGTTATTGTATCGATATTTTTTTTATTTGTAATAATTTACACAGGTAATATGTCTATCAAATTAACTGTAGATTACTTGATAATAGAATAGGGAAAATATATATAAGATCTCACTTAGACATAATGGTAATATTGTGGTTTTCGGAGAGATAGGTCCGAGGTTCGATCCCACCATTGAAAAACAAAGATGGATATCGTGTTCGTTCTTGAATATGCATTTGTCGTTATTTAAAAAAATTTCAGCCTTCTTCCAATGTAACACATCAACAAAAATGAAGGTGAAACGGACATCCATAGCATTTGTCAACCTTGCATTATAAAGCAGCAATATTATGTCAAAGTGCACAAAAATTAATAAAGCGTATGTTCTCCTTATTGGTCATCATCTTCACATAATTTAACCGGAAATACTGCTTTTATAATTTTTTTTCATGAGTCCATTAGATGACAGAAATGGTTATACAATCCGATGTTTTGACAGGATTCACCAACCTTGAATATTACGAAAACTTGCATGGAGCTTGAATTACCTATGTCCCATTTATGTTGCATTATTAATAAAACATATTTTGCAAAAAGTCATAGTAAATAGTAATATTATGTTCAAGGCAAAAATGGATGTAAATCATATTAATTAATCTATTCACAAAAGAAGAAAACTAAAATGATATTTTGATTGCTCTATAGATAAGCCTTAAAGGAAAATAAATGGAGAAAATAATAATAAAAAAAACTCTTGAATATAACCACAACTAATTTAACATATATATAGTATATTCATACATACATTTTTTGTAAATCCAAGAAATTTTATTTACTGGCATTTCTGATTATTGCAATTAAGCAGTCTCATGTTTAACTATTCAGGAGCGGGACAGTTGGAAACTAGCACAATACAGGGTCAGCTGTATAATTTCGTTAAAAATAATAAAAATTATAGCCATGAGATCATTATAGTCCAGTGGTAGAATTATGCTGTTCATAAACAAGGGTCCTAGGACCAATGACTATTGAATGTTGATGGATGATATTGTTACAAATTTATAAATAATTATTGTATATGTCTTAAAATATCTCAGACAGATCAGAAATGCTCACATTTTGGGCAAAAATGCGGTATTTAGACGCGTTATACGCTAAAAGCGGGTTTTCTAACGATTTGGTGACTTCGCGATGTTTTGGCGAGAAAACTTGGCGAGTTGGCGACATTGTTGGCGACTTGGTGAGAAATGGATATTTCTCGAAACATCCATCACTTAAGCTCTAGGACCAATATTTAGCGAGATAGCCTAGAAGCTTCCAGAACCTTGGCGAAATTAGTAGATTTCCCCGCCAAGTCAGGTATAAATACCGCAGCCCGACATAGTTAGTTAGAGTTTTGTATACACAGTTAGTTTTGTGAAGACGATTAGTCGTGACTGCTAGTTTAGAGAAGCTGTTCTCTGCCTGAGGTATTTGAGACCTGTGATTGGAAGCTGTTGCTTATCGTATCTGACGAATTGTATCTGTATAATTGTGATTATTACAGCTGGTATTTCTAGTGGAATTTTTGCGAATAAAAGTCTTGTGTTCATCGAGTAGTTGCTTTCTTCAACTCTCAATCCACACGAACCACGAAGCTCGGTACAATATATTTCTGCATTTTTAAATGCATATCTTTCAGAGTAGATATTTTAGACTTTTTCGTGTTTTCTTCCTGACGACACGTGAATAAGACGCATTAATTGTATAAAATGTTTTAGAAAGTCAATATACAATGGATAATGGAAGAGAAAATTCATACTTTTTCCAACTGGTTATTTACTATGTGATTTTAATTGATCACTATGAAGGGACTCATAACATAACCAAATGACGAATTAACAACTACAATAAAAAGCATGAATATCTTAAACATTAAGATATTCATGCTTGGTTGCATGAAAGCAAAACTCGAAAACATTCAAGCACTCACCCTAATAAATGTGCCTCTATTAAACAAAAGCGCATCATTTATTTTCCGTTGTTGAACAGTTGAGACAGAAATGGAAATTTCCACTCCAAAGAATATGCATGCAATTACCTCTAAGTTACGGGGAACCAGGAAATGATGTACGATTTAAACTTTTCACGAATGATGGGTCAAATCAGTTTATATAGTTCAAGATTATCAGCAACAATTTATTAGTTAAATTTAAGTTGGGGCTTTAATATTAGTTTTTGTTGACAAACCAATATTTTAATCTAATTACACACATATATATATATCAATTCTACAATCAATTTTGTTTCTTGACTATTGAATTTATTTAATTTTTTATCATAGTATATTCAATCAAAATTGATAATTTTGAGTTAAAACATCAAACGCAAATTAAAGCTATTGCAAATTAAAGCCAAAAAGTAGCACCTTAACATTTAAAGTGACGTTATATATATATATATATATATATATATATATATATATATATATATATATATATATATTGATAAGAAATTTTGATTAAATTAGAATTATAACAAAGAATTATATTATCTAATAATTTTTACAACTTTTGAAATTTTAGATATTTTCAGCAAAAAACGCCACATTTATATATAGACAAACGAAACACTGTAAAACTTTTTTAAGATACTTTACTTCCTGCAACAATTTATTTTAGTTGTTCCTGTCAATATGCTTTGTGTGGCAAAATCTAAGTTGAACGGCCGTGCGACACGTGGTTTGAGGTATTTGTGTCCTTCAAAGTGTTGCACTGTTGCCAAGATTCATTGTGATCAGTTCACCGCACTGTGTGAAAATGAACTCCAGTAGGCAAAGAATTCCACGAGACGAAAATATCATTTGTTCTTTTAAAATTTGAAATCAGAAAAATGGTACAACACGAATGAAACAGTGGACTGGAAATAAAGAATTTGATTCCTAGCACGTGGCAAGAGAAGTGGACTTAGATTTTAAACCTGTGATACTGACTGGTCTTAATTAATCTATGATTTAACTCAAGATGTTCGTGTCTAGTTAAAACAAATTAATCCATTACAAAAATCTTTAGAAACATTAAAGATGAATTCTCGTCCACATAAACATTGGTGCTTGAATGCGTATTGTGTGTAAATATTGAAAGGCTAATTTTGATATCGCATTGTGGCTCATTGGCAGAGCCTAATTTTGGGTTATGTACAAGGAAGTAAGCCCCCTTCCCTAGTTCACAGACACACACATCGTTGGCAATCTAATTGCCATCCAGGTAGAGCTTTTAAGGATTGTAAGGAAGGAAATTTGGAAAATTCGCAAGCATCTACATTTAGAGACGTACATACTGGGGGAAAAAAACGTTCACTTCCCGTTATTAAAGAAAAGCTTGAATAGAACCAAAAGTCTTCCACTCCGAAATCAGCGACTTTACTACTAGGTTATACTGAAACCTCAATAACAGTAATTTATAAAAATATATTTGTAAATAATATTCCTTGAGATAGAAATTCAATAGATATCGAACTGTTCGTGAAATGGATTTCGAACTGCATAGTGCAGGGGTGGCCAAGGTGCTTGTAGTTTGAGCCATTCTTCAAAATTTGAAAATTTTCTATTAATATACCTTTTAAATACGTATTCCACAATTAAATACGTATTTAAAAGATATGCAAAAAAGGTTAAAAAATTTTTTACAGAGATTATATTTATTGAAAACGTAAAATAAAAGTACAAAAAATATGTGTATTGAGTATCAATATTAAGAATTAAACACATATATTTACTTCTCTTAATAATTCTTTGAAATTTGGTGAATAATTGATGATAAGACTTTCAGTATTTTCTTTGAGAAGCTGGTAAGTTAATACTGATTAGTGTTTGGATTTCACGAATTTTAAAGTGGTATAAAAATAATTGCTCTGAATATTGAAATAATTGGACAATCAGCTTTTTTTAAATTCAGGATACTTCGATTCTCGAGATGTTCTCCATGAATTATGCAGCGAATTGGTATGAATTGTGGAATTTGAAAATCAACTCTTAAAACTCAATAAGACCGATTTCTTAACTCAACATCGTCGAAGTTTCATCAATTTAAATGCTTATAAATTTACCAAAAGTTACATCAAAAGTTTTCCTTATGGAATCTAATGCATTTTTAATATCGACACCGCCATTAGGAAGTGCTACTAAATTTAATAATTCTTCTTTAACAACGAAGTCGCCGACCTCCTTGTCTAGTGGCCAGAGTGCCTGACTGCGGATAGTAAGGTCCTGAGTTCGAATCCCGGTTAGGTCATGGATGTACTTTCTCTCTCGATCTATCGTGTCTTTGTTTTTTCTGTGTATGAATGAGGTGTGAATGGTTGCCTACCCTATAAACGGGTCCCTATGGCGTATGTGTACTGAAGCAGTCGGACTTCATACCAAATATGGTTCAGTATGAAAAAGTGCAGCAGCGCACACCCCATATTGTCAGCCTAGCTGGCACAAGAGAGAGAGAGAGAGAGAAACGAAGTCAGGTGAAACAAAACGTATGGTAACTGCCAATTGCGGAAGATCTGTGATATCTATCGATTTGTCAAGGGCTAAGCTGAATGCATTACAATTCTTCAAATGTAATGCTTCTTCTTTTTTAAATTATATTCAAGAGATGTATTAATTGCAGTTATGCATCGTTAGGTTGTTTGTCTCGAGATAGGAATTTGCGAAAAAGTTTTGCTGCATTATTTGGATCTAAAACCTGAAGTACATCTTCCAAGTTTTTTTTAATGAAATCTCCTTCTCCACACATATCGGAATTTTGCACTAGCAATATTCCAATCAATAACAAAACTGGCTTCAGCCACATTAGCTTGTTTGCTAAGAGTCATCAAAACTGACAGTTATTTATTTAAATTTGATTTTAAAGAAGCGAGTTCATGGGTTTTTAATTTGTAATTTGGTGAATACTTATTAGAAAACTAAGGATGATTGGAATCATAACATCGACGTAAATTGCTATTTTTATAATTTTTGTGTTATTAAAACAATAACAAGTTTTACATACTACCAAACAAATTATAGTTAATTTACCGAAAAAATCGCAGATTATAAATTATATTCATAACAAGAGTGCTATAAACTGTTTCCTCCAGAGCATAATGTCAATTGTCCGTTGCAATGAAAGCTTAAAAATTCAATCAGTCTGTTCGCTAGCGCTGTTTACAATGAGTCACATTATCAACTTGAACGGAAATAAAATTTGTTACAACGTTGCACTTAGGATTTCATATTTGTCGTCAGTAATTTAAAAGACATTTTGAAACACATATGGAAAGATTATAATACTGCATATTATAATAACACAAAAATGAAAAGTGGATTCGGGTACATTTATTGAGATCCGCAAATAATCCTGCAAAGAGCCGCATGCGACTCGCGATCCGTAGGTTGGCAACCCTTGGCTTAGTGGATAATTTATCAACAGAAAGCTGTCGTAAGGCATTTCAGTAGCCGTCACGTGGTTTTTAAAGATCATGGATATAATAGTATTCACAGTAATCGCGCAAGAGAAGAGATTCGAAAAAGTCTTAAGCACCTCTTCCCGATAGATGTACATACAGAGAGCAGAAGAGAGTGTTGCATTACGTTTTGGTTGCGTGATTTTATTCATTATTTTTTATTTATTCATGATTAAATTAACCATTTTCTCCCTTTCATAAAAACGAAACAAGAATTTCATTTCTCATCAATCCAGAGATTTTTTTTTATTTTTATATTTTTGGGGAAATACATTTTTTTATATTAAAATTTTATCTATGATAATTTTGTAAAATGCATACAAATTTAAATGAGTATCCTTTTCACAATTGGAATACAAGTCTAAGAATATTTTTTTCAAAGAGCTCCAATGATTTTAAAATAGTTATACTATTGTAAATCACACGCACTCAACAAAGCTTAAAACTTTTAATTGAGAATTTTTTATTCATTGCTTTAATGATTTAAATGAGCTTAACTTTAAACATAACGAATTTTAAAATGCAAAAATTAATACCAAATATAATGAATACATCCGTGAGATATGAGAGTTGAGATAATGTGAAATAATAATAATAATATATATATATATAGAGAGAGAGAGAGAGAGAGAGAGTAATGTGATAAGAGTGAGTCATCTGGTTTCTAGGAATATGGGTGTGACCTGGTGTGTTTTTTTTTTTTTTTTTTTTTTTTTTTTGCTTATCAGTCATATTTTGCACATGAGTCCTAATTACACCAAGATCTAAGTTTAAATGAATATGAATCACTACAAACATTCTCACCTTAGGTGGGAATCGAAGCCATGAACTGTTGAAATGGAGGACAGAGTGTTAAACTTTCGCCTACCAATTTGATGAATGTACTTGTGAAATAAGACAAGTTATAAGAGTGATGTGATGAAATATATTATGAATAATGCGATGATATGTGTGTTTTGATGATATATAATTATGATATGTGTGTTTTGCGTGTAATACAAATAATGTGACTATTCGAACAAGCGTATGATATAAAATAAGTGAGCATGTGTCCACATGTAATAATACGAGTGGTTTTGTGAGCAATAGAAATGATGTAATTTTACGAATATTTATGTGACATAAAATAAGTATGTGTGTGTGTGATAACAAAAATGCATTAATATAAAATGCATGAATTACGATTATTTGACATGTTTTAAGATATTAAGATGTGATACTACCAGTGATATGCGAGATAACCCGAGTTTGTGCTGAGTATAACAATAAGTAAAACATATGGTAATAGGTTTTATACATTTTTTAATGCGTTTGTGTGTAATACAATGGTATAATTATAAAAAGTATGATTATAAAGCTTTCAAAAATGTTGTAACAACTTGAACATTCAACAGTGATTTAAAAAAATGACCATTTTTTTTTTATCAAATATTTAATTTACGATTTATCAGCTTCAGCAAATCTAATCACTTTCATTTTTACTCAATCATGAATAACAAGAAAAAAAAAATGAAAGAAAGAAAAAAATACATCAGTAACGAGCAAAACAAAATTACAGCATTGCCACGATAATCCCACTCTTTCTGAATAGGTATCCTTGAAGGAATTAACCGGGTTACAGTTGCAGAAATGTATCGGGAAAGAAGTGATTTGTTGACATTCCTTTCTACCCAACAAAACGCCTCGGGTGTAGTCGGCAAATGCGTCGACGAAAATGGAAAAGCGCTAATTAAACTAGAGAAAGCAGCAAAAATACGCAACTACAATATAATCCTTTAACGGACTAAACTTTTCTGAAAATTTAATATTTATGTGTACTGCTTCAGAGAATTCAAAACGCAAAGCGATATTTTAATTTACTAAAAGCAAGGGTTGAAATTGTTTTCTCCTTTGTTCGGCGAGGAATTTAACGAAAAGGATAAAATATTAATCTACATTCAGAATAACACCTTGAGGGGGAAGATCGTTTTATAGTAGTAGTAAACGGTTATGGGTTCGTTTCTAAACAAATTATTTATTAATTTTGGAATTTAAATTTAATATTTGTTTAGAAAACTTTAATAGTTAAAGAATATATATATCTCACAGGTATTCATTTATTGATTTTGAATAAAACCAAAGGCAGGAAAATGTTTACAAACTTGAAAATTTATACTCAAATAAATTGCTTGTATAATATCCAAAAGAACATTAGTGAGTTATAGAACTAACGAATAATGACAATATTTATTTTTAAACTAGATTCATAAATAAAATTTGGAAAAACATTTAACATTCTTAATTCAAAATTTAAATCTCTCAAAATTTATATACTTAATCATATATTAAATTTAAAAAAAAAAAAAAAAAAAAAAAACATGATTGAAAATTAGATTTTTTTTACAGGTTTCACAGTGTGATAAAATAATCCGACTTTACGATCAAAATTATTTGCACTAATTTTTGCATATCTAAATCAGTTATTTCTTCTGTGACTGTCGCTGTTTTGACACTTTTGCTCTGCAAAAATTAAATTAACGTTTATTAATGATAAAAAAAAGAAGTATTTTTATGAAAAGTCATAGTCATGAAAATGAGTTGGAGAGCCTTATTTCCTTCATCACCACACCTCTGTTTGAAATGATCGTGCTCTTCAACACCTGGAAAAAATTCAAGGACAAGAACTAAAACACGCGATTTTCAGTGGATATAAAAATGAACAAGAAAAGAATACGCATTCAATTAAGAGCGGGAAATTCACTCAATACAATGGAAATAATCTCTAGGCATAAATATGTCTAAGAGATAAATCATAATTTGTTACAAATATTTTCTGTCATTTTTATATTCACACCCAAAATAACAAGTCAGAAATTCCACAATCCTTGGTGGGGAAATAAAAAGTGAATTAAGATCGAACCCCTGTAATTTTTTTTTTTCAAGAAAAGGTACAGCCGTTGACATCCGGATTCTCAGAACACTATTGTTGAGATTAATGGAAGCAGAGGCCCAAAGAATGTGATGACGTCATCGAAATTAGAATAAGAGAGAAAATATACGTTATTAATACTGCATCATAAATGGTGTGTCTGGAACCAGGTTGCGGTTGGAGAGCGGAAAAAGGCATTTACAAAACATCGCCCAAAAGCCTTTTAATTTTTATGCGAGTCATTTTGTTCTTCGAGCTTTTATTTTTTTTTAAAATTTTTAATATAAAAATAATAAACTTTTATTTTTTAATAAAATATTTTAGTTTCTATTTGCATTAAAATTCATCATCTAAACAGCATGACTATGTATAAGCTTATTTTTATAGTATAAATTTATTTTTTGACAATTTAAAACAAGGACTCAAAATTTTTCTTTCGTCTTTATAAATTTAAATATCGATTTTTTGTAAAAAAATGATTTTCTTAATCGAACTATTTCATTTTTTTGTTTAATATACAACATATAAAATAGGTCAATTGTTAGGAATTACGTAAAAAATGCTTAAAGACAACTAAATGACTAAGAATGTGAAAAATTTAAAGAATAAACGATTTATTACGCTTTTATATTGTTTTAGTTTTAATTTCACAATACATAAAGATGTTAGAAATATGGACTGTAAATGAACAAAAATTCAATTACTATTAATGAGATTATTTTGCTAAATGTATTAAGCAATATTTTCTTAAAATTGTTTTATTTCCCCTTAAATTTGACTTGAAATTGTACATTATCATAGTCACAATTAAAAAAAATTGAACATAAATATACATTTCTCTACGCAATTTTTTCTAACTTATATTTAATTACATATTTTCTCTAAAAATTTATGCAATATTTGTTACTGATGCTTTTTCGAAATAATTTTTAAGTCATGTGCAAAATTATTTAAGAGTATTAATAACATTTATTAGCAAATTGATACATTCAAAATACTTCTAAAATATTAAATTTAAAAACTGAAAAATTTATCATTGACTACCAGTAATGATTGAAATATAAAATCTCAAAAGTTCTCCGATTGAATTTTGTTAGGAATATACTTTAAGCCGTCAAAAATATTTCCATCATCAAAAACTTGTCAATACCGTATTTAAGACTGTGAAAAATATAACAATAAAAATTCATTTCAATAAATATAAATATATATGCCTGATTATAAACATTCCTAAGCGTATATTTTTATACAAAAATGTATCATTAATTTTCATTAAAATTTTAAAATACCACAATTTTTTTTAAAAATTATTATTGATAATTTATATAAACCATGAAGAGTTCCCTTCGACTACGTTGGAAATTTTTCATCTAAGCCATCAAAAATCTTTCATACATCAAAATTATTATGTTTGTGAAAGCTAAACACACACACACACACACACACTCACATATATATATATATATATATATATATATATATGTATATATATATATATATATATATATATATATATATATATATATATATATATATATAATAAGAATTAAACACACTAATCTCCCTTTCAACAATAAAATCCGTGGTATTTAAAGGAAAAGCTATTCAGACCATTGGTATTTATAATAAAACCAGAATAGTGAGGGGAGGTGGTGATGGGATGCCGGGGCGTGGGAAAGTATTACCCCACACGCCGAGCGTCGTAAAAGGCTACTTAAGCAGACTTTTTTTTTTTATTAATATAAATAAAAAAAAATTTTACCGTCTTTTCTTCCCTTTTTCTGGATAAAAGCTTATTTTATGCTCCACACACAATTCAGATCATTACTTTCATAATATTCAGATTTTGCCCTCGAAAGTTTTTTACATAATATATTACCACGCTTTACTATTTGAAAGAAATTTATTGTTGTGAAAGAAGCATATTAAGTATATTTGATACTGTACACTATAAAAATCCATATTTAAAAGTTTTCATACAGTTTCCTTTCCAGAATGATATTTTGTAGACAAATTAAAGTTTTTACGTGAAGCAAGGAATAAATTTATAAACAAGCATCAATTCCGACAAAAACACATGAGCTATAACAATTCCCTTGCTTTAAAAATATCTGGAATCAAACCTGTAAACTTCTGTTTCGAAGAGCGTGGTTTTGCGACTAAACCAGTCGATTTAATCATAGTAAAAATCGTTTTTGTGCAGTTGTTAGTTTAGCAAATGAATGTTGTTGTACCGTATGTGAACGTGGGATACTGTTTTCCCGTAGGAGTTTTCATTGAAAAAGGGGCTGAAATGTCGAAAGTGAAGAAGTACTTACGCAAAAATCTGTCATACAAATAAAAATATCGTAGAAGACTTAATAAAAGAGGATGATAACAATTTATCTCATTCTGAAAAGTGTTATTTATCGTTCTCATTCATTTACTGAATTAAAGCGCGATGTTTCGTAGCTCACGTTTCTTTAAAAGGATACATAACAGGTAAAGAATGTGTTTCTTCTCGATATTTCTGTGTAGGAAACTGCAAAATATATCTAAGACCTCGTGACTCTGAACCACGGTGAAGTGACTAGCTCGACATCTAAGCTGGCACTTCCCTTCTAGAATTCCATACAGCATAGAAGTACATTATACCATACAAAAATTTTACGAGCAAAGGCTTTTTAAAAATGGCGATCTTTGGAGAAATAAGATATCACGCGCGCGAATCCACTAAATTTTGGACACAATAGGGAAGTCCTTCCCCACAGAACTATACTGACACACACATTTGTTTTTGATCCCTTTAATAACCATGTGCTTGTAGGATAAATTATTAAAAATGTTCTAAATAAATCATCCTATATATATATATATAATATATATATATATATATATATATATATATATATATATATATATATATAACCTTAACCTTAGATAAGTTCTAATTTAAAATTTATGAATTACATTATTTTCTATAACCTCTTGAAATTAGGGTTTTCAAAAATATTTAGCAAATTACATGCGTTTGATGCTTTCTAAAAATAAAATAAAGAATGCACCATTATATCAAATTAAGAAATCGCCGCTGATATTAATGCATTCTGTCCACATAATAAAGAAACCAAATGTATTCTCACAGAGACACGTGGTTTATTTTCTTTGTGCAGCAGTAAATTAAAGAAGGCGACATCTGTGAGCAGCTTTTGTGAGTCGGCCAACTGTTACTGGATCATTATTTATTTGTAAAATGAGCAACGCGATCCGAAAATAAAAATGGAACATGATGGTGAGGGGTGTGTCAGTGGCTCACGGGAAATCTCTTAATTTTTACAGTTAAAAAGAAAAAAAGACACTTTTTTGGAACGCAGTAGCAGTTTTGAGGAAGATACATACTAAACGACCTTGGAAAATGAGGTAGTACATACAGATACTAGGAACCAACAGAAAATCTGGCCTTGTTTGCAATGCATAATTTTTCAATAAATGCATAGTAAAAATGTTATTTAATTAATATAATTTTGCTATGTATTCGCGTTAAAATAATCCATCTATTAGAAATCTAGGAAGATGAAAATTTATAAAAGTTATATTGTAATTTCAAATTTATAAAAGTTCATTTGAAGTTTTACTTTTATACCACTTCACATTTCATTAATTTAGCTCAACTAAAAGTAAACGAAAACTGTGTGAATTATCTATTGATATTAGAAGGTTAAAATATAACACTTCTTATCATTAAAATAATAGTTCAGTTTGAATTTGAGGCCTTCAATTAAAAGAATGCGGATTAACACTAAAATTAGAGGAAGATTGCTTAGCATCTCTTGCTAAATAGCCAAATTGTAAGGCGTTTGAACATACAACACTTCTTTCATTCCGAAAGACTTGTTGTATGGTAGAAAATTCGGAAAATTCACGAACACCTCCTACGAAACATGCATGCAAAAAGTAAAACGTCCAGTTCTCGTTTACAACTGTGTATCGAACCTGTGTCCTCTCACAGAGCAAAAAATATAGTAACTATAAAATTATAATAAGAAATAATTTTTAACACGCTTATTTGACAGCCCAAACAATCGAAAATAATTGTAATGTCTTTTAACATCATTGGTGGATTATTGTCTTCCAAGAGGATTTTTAATAGTAGGCCATACCCACATGTTTCACGAAAGAAAACTAAGAAAACTCACACTGAAACACTTCGACTGTGATAATTATATAAAAAAACTATATTCTATATGCCTCTTCCGTTTATTAACAACAACTGCTATCAAATTCCGAACATTTTATTTAAAAAGCATGATCCTATATTAAATCTTAGAGCGACACATTTAACTAAATAAATAATTTAATTAACGATAATTTGATTTTTAATATTAATTTTTATTAGTGTGTACCGACGCCCGCCAATAGTGTGTTTGTAGAAGATCATAATTTACTTTTCAGGAAAACAGTTTCTTCTATCTAAAACATGAAGTTTGTGCAAGACAGATTACACAAATCATAAAAACGTTATCTCCTTGTTGTTCAACACATTGTCGGTAAATAGTACAGCCTTTAGTGATTTGTTTATATTACAGGGGAGACACGGCGATATGAGGTCTCTGGTATGATTAAATGTTTACAAAACGATGTCTAAACTTTAGTCCACACCCATTTCGGTCATGAAGACGGGAGTGCGCAAAAATGAAATACTTCTTCCAGGCATCGGACGAGGCATTTTTTTTTTTTTTCCAGATTTGTAGCACTATTTTTTCTAAACTCTAATGACAGAAAAAGTATTGCTCTTCTTAGTAGTCAATTATACCTAAATCATCTCGATTTTCAAGAATGAGAGACGAGATTTTGTAGAGGAACAAAAGAATGGGGTCGTCCACCCCAACCCCCTCTCCTCTGATCTATTCTCGTGTTAATAGCCGAGCTTCTGATCTAGGTCGCTCTGGGTGTAATGCTGTTTTCTCCGATATACTCTCCACATTAAATTTCTCGATGGCTTTGTAAGAACTGTATCGATACCAAGTTTGAACGATAATATGACGGAATCAATTTAAAATGAATCGATTGCAATCACACGGTGAAAAAGAAATATTAATTGAAGCAATTTTATGGACACATCATTAAAAAAAATATGCCGCAATTTATTACTCGGCCCAATGAAGACGTTTTCACAATAACACCGTGAATTGCATTAGCATATAAATAATCTATTCTTAACAATTCACACGGTAATTTAGTTCTATTTTGCATCATTTCTAAAGGCAAAAGCAATTAGTTGGATTTTTTCTCTTTTTTCTTTCAAGGTTCCATATCGCTGGTGTAAGTTTCCTAGATTGCATTTATATCATCGCAATTTCTTCTCCATGTTCTTTGATGTGTTAATCGAAAAGCAAAAAGAAGAGATAACGGTATGAAAGAAAGTAATTAGTTCACACAAGTAAGACAAGCACCAATTCCTTTCTAGAGCTGCTGTGCTGATCTGATGGTAGTTAGAGCACTCTACAATAATTTTTTAAAAAAATCAACTGTTTTAAATATTTTTAGAAAAAAAAGGGTTATTCATGTTCCAAGAAGTATCAAATAAATATAAATCAAGGAAGTACCTTTTTCAAAGAAGGATTTTTAATAAAAAAACATATAGGTTGATTTAGGGTTACTTTTTGCACACGAGGTCTAATTTGAAATGAGACCTACAATTTTAAGTCGATTTCAAAGCACTGAAAATATTCGAAACTGAAGTGGTAATCAAACCCACGAACTGTTTTACTGAGGGCCAAAGCACTAATTATTAATTAGCCTATTTTGAGAAAATTGTAGAAAAAAGCTATTTAATCGATTCGATTTCAAAAATTTGCTTTAAAAGAGAATAAAATTTTCTACATTATTTTAATAAAAGCAATCTTAAATTATGGAAAATTTTATATAAAAAATAATAACCTTTTCATAACTTTCTGGCTTATTTTTAAAATTTTTATCGTTCAAAAATAAATATTTTACCAAAGAAACCCAAGCTAGTATCTCAGCATTCTGGCCTTCAGACTGAAAGATTGTAGGTTCGAATTGACTTTGGACGTGGTTGCTTATGAGAGTTTGGAATTTATTTTATTATTTTCCTCATTAAAAATGAGAATTATCTCTCTAATAATTCTTTTCATCTAGTATATATGTAATTCTTTTATTATGGTCTGAGGTAACGAATTTCCCCAATATAGACGAATTTGAAGAAAAATAATATTCAAAGTTAAATAAAATATTTCGATTTATTAGGCAGTTAAATAATTTTAGTAGCAATTTATTTTATTTATTTTGTAATCAGAGAAAAAAATTTTAAGACTATTTTTTTCTCGATTTAAATATTTTGACAAACATAATTTTTCTTCTTCTCACATAAATTAATTTCTATGTAAATAAACTGCGCATTTTTATTTAACACGAAAATCCTAAGCTTATCATTTTTGAAGCATAGAACTTAAAGCAATGCACATTTTAATTTTTTTTAAAAAAAGTAGTATTAACAATGTTTTAAATTTCATAAAAATTTTTATGCAGTGCTTCAGAAAAATCAGATAAAAAAATGTAAGACATCTTAGAAAAAATTAAATCTGTGTATGTATTTAATATATTATAATATGTTATTAATATAGTTAAAACCTTGTTTTAAGACGTTTCACAATGTCAAAAATATGTGCTTATTAAGTGAACACATTTGTTTCCTAAATCAATCTTTTATTCAGAGGTCACAAAAGTTTGAAAAAGGCAGTTATTCAGAAGACTGTGTGGGAGATATATTAGGCATAGCAAAAAAAAAAAAAAACAATGCGGCAAAAAAAGTTGTCTACATTGAGTTTCCGTGATGTTTCTTGGTGTGAAAAATTTAACAAGACCCTAATATTAGAAGGTATTGTAAAACATTACACTATTCATCACATACAGCCTTCCGGAATTGCTTTTTATAGATAATGGGCGATATTCACGATTCACAAAGAAGGAAACCTTGAAATCTCCCAATTATTTATCCCGTCAAACGTACGGGAAGAACGAAGAAATGAAACACCCATCTCTTGTTAATCAATACACAGATAGAATTTTATACTTTTCAGAGAACTGTTCCATTATAATGTTATGCTAATCCCTGTTGTGAAAATTTGAAAAGGGGAGTAAATAGTAAGATTCAAGGTGTTGACCTCGCAACCTGACCGCATCTCAAAATTCCTAGGTGATAGGCCGTGTTTAACTTTTAGGATAGGTCAAAGGAATTGATACCCGGAAGCATAATTGTAAATAAAAAAAAATTTAGAACAAACATTCATAACTACAAGGATGTAATTTTATTTTGCTCTTCTGGTGAAAAATGAACTTTTGACGAAAATAAACCACATCACGTGCTTTCAAGAAAATTTCGATAGCAGGGCAGGACAGGGCAAACTGAAAGAAAGTTTCGTGATTTCATTGTCTGGCACTTTCAGATATTGTTTAGTTCTCACTTAAAATCTAAACCAGATCTATTTTTACTCAGTTCTAGTTTTCCAAGCTTTGTTAGACCACCTAAGGGCGTAGCTTTCATCTTTTCCTTTCACAATATGTGATTGTTACTCGAACATTCTTACAGAACATCTGTATCGTGTACATTTAGAATGTTATTTTTCTATTCTTTATTAAGTGAAAGTAGCAAACATAATTTTGAAAAAATATGTGTGTGCGTGCATTAAAAAGTATTTAAAAATATAATTAAGTTAATAATCGAATATTTGACAAGGTGAAGTATATGAGATGGTAATAATCATTGGATAAAGTAGAGTATCATCAAAGGTAATTTGTCGGAGCGAAGAAATTAAATTTGTAAGGATACACATTTTAAGTGATGCCAGGTATCAATTTGAGACTAATAATCTCTTGGAGAAGCTTTGTCATTAATAAAAGACACTCATCTGTAAAGAGACAAATATTTACGAAAGCTAAGCGCCTCAAAAACTAAATTCGATTCTACAGGTAAAATAACATTAACGTTTGCCTTAATGCAACACTAAAATATCAAAGAAAATATAAATAAGAAATCTCAAATATTTCATTTTTTTTTAAATTGTTACTTAAATGTTAAACTATTTTCCGACAAATAAGTAGCTTTTTAAGAAAAAAAGTGGGGGAGGAGAGGACTACATGGCACAGATAATTTCAGCTATTGATTTACATTTTAGCAACGAAACTATATTTTTCACAAAAATATCAATTTAACAGTCAAAACTCTCCCACTGAGTTTTCATGACGTAATAAAACACAGAATTTCTGTTATCGTCAAAATACTGAAAGACCTCACGCAAATTGGGATACAAGTTGAATGAGAAGGGGTGGGGGTGAACTTTAGAATGCTTTAGTGGACGCGAAATTATCACTTTTAGTGGAACGAAGAAAAAATATTATAATGCAAACATAGTACAGTGACCACCCAGGTAAATAATGCTCACAAATACAATGTGCTTTTTAAAAAAAATTTTACGACTCACCATTCAGTAACGGAAATCTTTTTTTAAGTGTTAAGTAGGTTTTTCAACACATCTTTCAACCTCGTATAAAATAAATTTGTTCTTCAGCCATGGAGTAAGACAGATGAATAGACGCCAAATAATGAATGTCATCTAGAAAAATGGCGATAAATTCAAAACGAATTTCTTTTTTCTTTCTTTCTCTCTCTCTCTCTCTCTCTCTCTTTTTTTTTTTTTTTTTTTTGCTTATATTGTACAAGGGAAAGAAATTGCTGGGGATTGGGTATTTTATCAAGTTTAAAACGTGATTTTAACCATTTCATCAACGATTTTACAAATAAAAGAATTAAAAATTTGGAATTTTCTTTTTGCTTTTAAATTTTCAGTCAAACTATCAAAAGAGCAGAAAATGCTGACATAAATGCAAAATACAAGAAATAATTTTAAATGAAAAATTAGGATCACAAAATTTTAATTTTCAGAAAAATTTCATAGTTTAAAATCTAAGCATTTAATATTAGAAGTTTCTCCCTAATATTAATTAAAAATGATTAAAAAGCCTGCATTTATCCTAAAAATAATATTTTTAGAGTCAAAATTACAGCCAAAAGTATTTTTTAACCAAATAATCTGGCGCAGAAAAGTGCCGCTCTCGTGTGCAGAGGGTGGCAGATTCAATACTTGATCCATCTTTAGAATCATGAATCACAGCTTTACATTTTTTAAAATTAAAATGAATGCGTAAATAGAACCATGGTGTATAATAACGAGGTGGTTGACATTGTTTAAGAGCTTTGGCTGAAATATGCAACTAAAACTTTAACGCAGTGCAACTATAAATGCAAGGATAATCCTAGTCTGCTAAAGGACTGTTGTTCAAAATGAAAAAATTCCAGTTCAATACTAACCAATGTTGAGCAACGCAAGACTGGTTTTAAGTTTCTGCGTGCACTTGTTGCAGTGCATGCTTGGAAGATTTCTTTATTTCTGTCTTGGCACACGTATAGTTTGTTCAACATCTATAAGGTTGGTTGGTTGGTTTGTCGCTCAACGGTCATTTTTTGCAAACGAGGGCTAATCAAACCGGGACCTACGGTTTAAAGTGGATTCCGAACCACTATAAACATCCATGCCCAAGGTGGGATTCGAACTCACGAACTGTTGAACCGAAGGCAAGAGCGATAACCATCCGGCTGCCAGGTCGGCTCACCATTTATAAAAAGCGTTACGGACTTCAACAGTACTTGATAATTGTTAAAAATATTACAACAGTTTTCAGTTGTTAGGCTTTTGATACGCACATTGACAACATAACTTATAAGTAAAAAATAAAACTAATTATTAAATGAAATTAAAAATTTATTGATTAAAATCAATGGTCACATTTGATTAATAGGGTGCTCGGGTTAGAGAATATTATTTTTAACAAATGATCAAATAAATTGTATCGTTATAAGCTCAGTATGGCTTCCGGATTGAGACTATTTCTTGAAGAGGAATGTTTCCGATTCGATCCCCACGACTGTTTAAAAATGTCAAATGGATGCAACTTTTCTGCATACGCGTTTTTTGAAATGTGATTGAGAAATTTTTTACAGTAGTTTATTTGTCCTATAAGTTATCTTGATATGAAATTTCATTCTTACGAAATAATTTATCGAAATATTTTAAGGGAATCGACTGTCTTGATTAGAAACAATACAAAGACGGAGGAGAAACTGCATAAATTAAAAACTTGCACAGTAATTAAATATGATGAAGGAACATTAAATCTCTCTCTCTTTCATTAATTACTACGAATAGACATGATTTCTAGCGGAAAAACAATTGTCTACTATTTAAATATTCTCAAAATAAAATTATTATTACAAATAAGCCTCTATGCCGATTAAATGTTTCATAGGGACATTTTCCATTTGTAGGCGAGGATGTTATCAACCTCATCATTTGGCTGCATTTCAGAATTAGAAAAGAATCAGACTGACTATGTTAAGTGATTTCACTGAAGACTAAGCGTAGCCCAGCATAAAAGAAACTTTTTGCATGTTGAAAAGTCCCCTGTTCGATCTTAGCTACTGATGAATAAAGGGAAATGAATAATGCGAGTCTACTTTCTAAGTGTGTGTCTGGGTTATTGTTAGGGAGAACTCCGGGATTTCTCTAATTAGTGACACGTGGATATAACTCACAACAAACACGCAATAACAGCCACTTACCAAAAGGAAAAGATACTGTGTATAATTAAGCTTTACAATCGCTTTTGGGAGTAAGGCTACGAGGTTAGGTCAAACATCTTCGATCGGAAGAGATAGCTCGGTGTGTATACAATGTGTCTACAATCAGTTTTTGCACACATGAGTTAATGCATCTAAAACCTAAGTTACTGTGGATTCCAAACCACTATGAATTAGCCACTCCTGAAGTGGGAATCGAATTTATGAGTTGTTAAACTGAAGATCATTGCGTTTAATTTTTAAGATTCTGTAACTTCAGTAATGTATCTACATTTTCAGAATTACTATAGGGAATTCAAATCTCCAAGAATATATTTACCAGACCTATGACTTAAAGTGGATTCGAAACCACTACTAACATCCATGGTGAAAGCGCTATTCGAATTTAGGAACTGTTGAACTGAAGACCAGAGTGAGAAGCACTTAATTACCAAAGGCAATATTACGTAACTAATAAAATGTGTTCGTTACTATATATATATATATATATATATATATATATATATAGTAGTGAAATAAAATGAATATAATGATTTTAATTTCATATATAAATAATTTAGAAATTTGCTGTATATTTTTCCCTTTATATGCCCACTTTCTTATATTCAAGATATTGATTTCAAAATTCCAAACATTGATAGAAAATTGATACAAATATTTCTGAAACTTGAGGTAAAGTTTTAACATTCAGTTCAATAGTTCATAGAATTAAGTATCCTTTCAGCCATTTACAGAATAAGTTTTATGAGTAAATTCTGGACAAATTAGCTCTCAGATCCAAACGTAAACGCAGATCGATAAACAATCCAAATATTTCTGATAAATTTCTTTAAATGTAATCATGTTTACAAATTTAATACTCGTTATGTCATTGATACTGAATACCATTCAATCTAACTAAAGAAAAAAAAATCATAATATTATCCTTTTTCTTTTTTTAAAAAAAGTAGAATAACCTTAATCATAAGATATTCCCTGTAAATAAATTTACAGGAAGATTGCTTTTTTAAAGAGATATAACATTCACGGCTAATGTTTCTATAGGGAAACACGATAAGCCAGCCCTAGAAGTTGATGTAATAAATTGCAAATGCTGATCTTATTTTCGAGCAAAAGAAACGAATATTGTCACGGAAATTTCAAAGCTCACTTAGAGAAATGAAACTAATTTGAAATAAATAGAGATGAATTTCCATGACATGAAACAATGGATAAATTTAGTTGTTTGGCGCGTAAATAGAGTTGTGGAAACACAAGCAGTAGATCTACTAGTGGGATGAAGTTGTAGAATTGCTAAGCTAAAGAAAGGGAATAAAATGGAAGGTAAATGAACGCTATGGATGCCAACAATTATTATCAGGATAGTTTATAGGGAAAAAAAATCTCACATCACTAAGGAAAAAGAAAATTTTTTTCCCCCTTAGTGTTTGTAGAAGCTGTTTTTTGCTTGCATCTTATTTTTCAGATGCATCTTCAACGGAGAGAATTGTTATTGTATGATGAACTACAGGAATTTCCTTACTTGAGTTGCTTAGAAGAAAATACGAGAAGTTTATTTTTATAACCATCATTTTTTTCTTACCAAAAAAAAAAAAAAAAGAGAGAAAAGGTAGACAAATGTGCCATAAAAATATCTTTCATGTCAAAAATTAGCTGACAGGAACTTTTCTTCCTCCTTTTTTTTTCCGACAAGTCCTATTTAGTTGCTTTCTCACCCTTGTGAGATGTTCACAAGCAGAGGGCTGAATCGAGTTTATGTGCTTTTTTAATTTGTTAACACTATGTAAATATTTACGATCTAAATGTAGATCACAGATGACGCTTAATGTTCCTCTTGATTATCTAACAGAATAAAATTTTCATTTACATCATTATAAAGTAGTAGGCATTTTGATAACTTTTTAAATCAATGCAACAGTTTAAAAATGTGTATTTTTAGAGAGAAAGACTTGTTTATATTTCAAATTTATAGGTATTTTGCATGAAAGGAAAACACATAAAGCAAAACAAAGTGGATTAAACCAGGTTTTACGGGAAGGAAAAAAAAAAAAACCTGCTGAAATTAATAATTTTAGCAAACTTGGAATATTGTTTAATTTTTTTTTCTGTTTGAAACTTTCTAAATCTTTTCGATGAATCCATAAAAAAAATTGGCTTGGTTTCTTAGTTTCTTTTGTCGCTCTTCTGTCATGTTTTGCATATGAAAACTAATTCTACAAGGTTTGGTTTGTTTGTCACTTAATGATCATTTTTTGCAAGCGAAGGTTAATTAAACAGGGACCAACCGTTTAAAGTGGATTCCGAACCACTACAAACATTCAAACCTAAGATGGGATTCGAATCCTTGAACTGTTGAAACGAAGGCAAGAGCGCTAACTAATCGGCTATCATCTCGGCTAATTCTACAAGAGCTTACTGACAACTGAGAACGGATTTCGAACCATAACCGATATTCATGTCTAAGGTGGATGTCGATTCTAAAAGCACTAACCAATCAATTAACCCAAGTAAACCAGAACGTTCTGTTTTGTTTGGTTTGTCGCTCAAAGGTCATTTTTTGCACACGAGGGCTAATTACCCCGGGACCTACGGTCTAAAGTGGATTTCAAACCACTACAAACATCCATGCCCTAGGTGGGACTCGAACCCACGAACTGTTGAACCGAAGGGTAGAGCACTAACCATTCGGCTGCCAGCTCGGCCCAGAATGTTCTGAGACTTGTGTCTAAAACGAAAGAGCAGCAGCATATGTTGCTCAGAAACACTCGCGTTTAAATCAGTATAATGGGAATACTAGTTTTCAGAATGGAAATTTTCCCGTATTTTGATCAAGCCACAAAGTTGAACAACAGAAAATGAATGTTGCGCTGCTGATTTTTTTTTTGCTTACACAGTTGATGAAGAGGCTGTTTGAGCGTTTCTTAGGATATTTCCCTAGTGACAATAGAAACAACAGTTTAAGGGAAGTCTTCTCGGAAACCAATTATGCGCGATGAATATTAAAAAAATCATATCTATTAGACTGTCCATTATGTGTGGTTTCAACACACAAGGATTTATTAGTAGATGTTGTATTAAAGATACATAATTTTCAATTTCCCTTATACTCTTAATTCAAAATGAAATTTAATTCACATAGAAAGCAAAGACTAAATATCTAATACTTAGAGCCAACTACTTTAATTCAAATGAAAGAGACTACGGTGCAAGTCAGCGTGAAAAACCTGACAAGTGAGATATAAATCTCGAAAACAATTGGATTTTAAATGAGGCTAAGTACAGAGGAATCCTTATTTGACTTGGTCAAATAAAAAATCTTAGCGTGTTTATCGATATCAGGTGAACGAACAGCTAGTTTTCATATGATTTATCGATGGGATGGTCGAATGCTTCTCTTGATTACTTGCGAAAGTGATGACCAACAATCGAATCTTATCTCTGTGATTAGGCACACTCAGAAATTCATTTCCAAACAATTAAAGTTCGCGTCAATCGGCGTTAGAAAAATGGTTTGATATGAGTCTCTCTCTATCACCCTCGCTCAATAAGGAAGTTTTGTTAACTCATTCAATCATGAAACGTTTATTTAAGAAGCCTTAGAAAAATCCTATTTTCGCAGCTGGTAATCTAGGATGTTGTTTTTCTTGCGATGAAGGAGTAAAGTTCAAATACTTCAGTTCATATTAAAAGCAAATTGAATTATTATCTTCTGAGTTTTTATCTTATTCTGGTATTAAATTATAATGATGGTATTATGATTAAAATCATTTTAATCATAATACGATCATAAAATGAAAAGAATTAGATTTTTAGTCAATTCACATAGAATGAAAAATTAGATTTGACACATTTAATGGATATACTAAAAGCTAAAAATCTGCAGGTATTCTTTTTTAATGTATATAAAATATTTTTTATCCTATAAACAAAATACTTTACACGCCATTGCAAATGAGGAAACATGGTAAACTAGCCCAACAAACATATATACAGAAAAGAGAAATTCAATTCCTGATTTTTCTATAATATGTTCTTCAGTAAATGCAATAGAAGAGAACCATAATAGGAACTACAATGCATCAAAAATAAAAAAATAATAAAAATAATAAAAATAAAAATGCTCAAAGGTACATACATACATACAATTATACTGATTCCCCCTCCTCAATCCCTAATTTATACGCAAATACAGCCTATTATAGTTAAATATATAAAATAAATATATTCGCTATTACGAAAATTTCCTTTGGCAAACAAAATATTCATAAAAGAATTTCAAAAATTAATTTCAATACATTACAATTTAAGTTATGCATGTTAACATTTTCTGTGTCCTTACCTCCCTTTTTTTACGTGATGCACATAAATCGATTGAGAAAATTAATATCCTCTGTATTTTGATGTCGACCGCATTACTTGATCGTGGTTCAAAATGGTAGAGGATTTCATGTTGATGGGACACTTAAACTTTTTATTCGGGTTAGCATAGTTAAGTGTCCAGCTATTTCGTTAAATGTGCTAAACGATTAACATTTTCAATAAAAAAAATATATAATCAACGTTTCTTAAAATTCGTGTCACAAAACTGATAGCTTTAATTTTTTTTTTCTATTTTTCTCACTATAAGATTTCATTATTCAATGAAAAAGTTTCGGAATCGGATCATTTTCGTAATATAATGAATTAAAAAAGCTCCAAAACCAAATTCAAGGTATCAAATGTTTCTCAAAAAGATAGCGTCAAATATTGGTATTGGTCAATAATAATTTTTTATTCGAGAAAACAAAAGATAGTAAATTATGAAGTAATTCATTTTTGAAATATTTTGCATGAGCTCACGTATAGTAAACTCATAATGTAAAACTAGAAAATCAACATGTCACTTGTATTGAATAAAAACATAGTTTTGAAAAGAAATATTTTCCGTAAAACTTGAATAAGTGACCAACAGCGTTCAAATTTTCTGATAATTTAAGTTGTTCTACTCTTTCTAATGATATAACAAATATCAAAGCATTGAAATAGAATATAATCGATTTAATCATGAATTTTTTATTAAGTCAACCCATTTTTTCCCATGAGAATGAACTGTGTGAATATTGAATGTTAAAGATTTGTATGAGATAGGCTTGTGTCCCAAATGATTTCGAAGTAATCAATCAGGAGTTATCAGGGCGTATCAGAAGGTGAGAGATACAAGGTGCTAATACGTTTTTATCATAAATTGTCTGAAAAATTCATAAAATTGGTGATTTCGTTTCCACAGGCTTTACTAAAGAATCATTCTTTGAGTTACAAAACACAGAATGATTAAAGTTATTGCTAACAGTCGAAAAAAAAAAAAAAACTAGAGCAATCATGAATTTTCTCTTCTTGTTGGGATTAGTTGTAATCCATCAAATGTTTATGTACTAAAATAGATCTAAAAGAAACCCATAATTTTTAAACATGAAAATTAATCGAAATTTTGATTTTTATCAAAATTCAACAACCGTAACAATTAGATTGCTGCTTTCCTAGTCATCATTCACAAAATAACTAATTCAAACGTCAACAAAAATTTAAAGTTGATTTTCAACCGTTATATGGCTAAGATCCACATGCCGTTGAACTCTCATTCAACTGCCAGCTATGCCTCACGATTAAAAGATTTTATCACCATAGGGATATTGTTTGCTATTGGCAGAAACAAAATGAAAACTGGAATTTGTCAACCTGAGGATATTTCTTACTCGATAAAAGTATACAGGGACGTAGAGTTTAAAAGACTTTGAACACCCACAAAAAAAAGTTGTTGTAGAATCCACAAGAACACTGAATTGAAGACTAAATACTAACTATTCAGCCTTTAGCTTGTTAAACCAAATAGAATAACCGCAGCTTCAATCAAAGCCAGACGATGAGAGCGGCATACGCAGCAGTTGCCCGGATTCCCACGTCAAATAGGAAGTTAATTTTACGTTGTCAATCGAATGAAACCGTTTGTCAAATTGAATAGAGAGTTGTTGCTGTAATTCACAGAGACCCCCCTCTCCAAAGAAAATTTTGCCCCGGGCCACAATTAGTAGAATTTTATCGGGTTTTGGCATCAATGGTAATGTTTGAAGGATATCTTTTATTAATTTTCGATGGTATTAAACGAAAACCATCAAAGCACAGTAGCACCGGTAAGTATTTTAGAAGACCACCTCTTTACTGTGCATTGCATAGGTGGTTAAAAGACTTTTAAAAACTGAAGACCCTTGATCATTTTTAATTATATCAAAGACCATTTTAAAGTTTACGCTAAACATTTGTAGACACTTGCACCATTACGGATGGGACGTAATATTGTGGAATGGAAAAAATGTGCTTAGTTTAAATATCAATTTCGTTACTTGATTAAAATTGAAAATCTAGACTTTTGATAATAATGTAATTCAACCTCTTTATTAGTTGTTTTAGATCGTGATAAATATCTACACATAATTATGTAGAAATATTATGGAAACTATTAGTGATCCTTTTCGACCCGAGCTGGCAGCCGAATGATTAGCGCTCTTGCCTTCGGTTCAACAGTTCGTGGGTTCAAATCCCATCTTGGGCATGGATGTTTGTAGTGGTTCGGAATCCACTTTAAGCCGTAGGTCCCGGTCTAATTAGCCCTCATGTGCAAAAAATGACCGTTCAGCGACAAACGAACAATCCTTTTCGAACGAAACGCTAATAAAAATACTTTTTTTTTCTGACTTACCGTGACTCAATGATAAGATCCCACTCTTCTGCTGTGTTTAAATTCATAGGTTCCATTCCAGACGCTGTTGAACAACAGGAAATGAATATTGTATTTATGATTTCCGTATGCACACCTATCGGAGTTGTTACAAGGTAATTTTCCAGTTTTCTACCCTTTTGGCATTGGAATACAGCCCACAATCCATAATTGTTCTGAAAAGTGGATGATATAAAAAAATCTCCAAACAGCTTTCACCTGATTAGCTGTCCATTAAGCAGCACCAGGACTAATTTTCTTTTTGATGGAAAGAAACGAATAAATAAATTTTTGTGATATCTAATATCTTTACGTGCAATGTTTACTCATTTCACAAGCATATTCAACTAAAACTTCCAATATCTTTATTCAGTAATCTCAAGAATATTTCCTTTTTAGCAACTGTTTTCTTTTCGGGAATTTCTGTAAGTGTGAGCTGGCAGTTTTGAACAGGCACACTCATCGAGTAAATGTTTGGGGAGTGGGTTATCTGCCAAAAAATACCGACGACGTGCGCTACTTGTTTGTATGAACGGCTTGAATCCATTGAACTTTTGTTAGCAGCCGATAGTGTCTGAGACGATAACACTGCAGACGCTGATAAAATTCAACTTGATAATAAATCGAATGATTCATTTCATGCTCATAAGAAAATTTTAGTGCATGATTCCAAACTCCTTCATCGTTAGTTACCTGCAGGTAGAGTAAACATTTATCCATAAAAAATGGATTTTATATGATGAGGAATGAATTATCAGCAACCACAATGCGTACAATGAATATAAAATAAAAACGAAGGGAACTGAAATGTATTGCATAAAACACAACAAAAATGGAAATAAATTATCTCATAAATGAAAGCTAAGTCTTATAAATGAAGTATCTTAATTCATAAGATTTAATTAGAAAAATCAATAGCAGATTGATAAAAGATAAACCGTCAAAGATAAGATTAATTCAACCAATTAAAATAATTTATATTATTTATGATAAAATACTGATAGCTCTATTAAATTTCACTTTAGCATCACGTACTGCTTAACAACTGAAAACATTTGAAAAATTTATGATTATTTGACACGTCTTGCCTTCTAGAATATCTATAAATCGAAGTGGATCGCGTATACCATGTTCCTACGAAAAAAATGTGGAACACTTCCAAGCACCTAACAAATATGCATGCTGAAAAGTAATATTTATCTCCTATTAAACAGTGCCTGGGATCGAACCAACGATCTACAGTGAAAAGTATCGTTTTTACTAGTAAGAGTAACCATGGACTAAAACCGATCAAATTTTGATTTTTTGAATACTAATTTGTAAAAATACATCAAATAAAAAAATATTCTGTTATTATGTGTTTTTTGTACAAAATAATGATGAGCATTCTTATAAGTAGTTTTCTAGAAAAAATACACATAATTATTATTTAATCTATAAAGTTAAAAATACATATATATATACATCATTAAAGAAAATTTTTACTCTTTTCTCACCTCAGATTTCTACTGAAATTTATAACTTGAAAAAACTATAACTTTTTACGTTTTTCACCAATTCAAAAATAAATTTTGAAACAAAAAAAAAGAATAATTTAAAATAAAATATGCATTTATTTATAAACAATAATGATTGAGAAAGGAAAAATTGCGAAAAAAAATAGTTTTGAATCTTAAATATTAATAATTAATTGATAGACAATATTTTTATATTTAAAGAATAATTTAAAAAATTAAAAAATGTTATTAAAAATGATACAACTTACAAAACAAGGTAATGCAAACTGACGTGGAATCTAAATTTTCATTGAATTTTTTTTTAAAAAATCACCACTAAAATGCAATGGAGCTGTGTGAGAATATTGCTAAAAGAAATCAGCAATAAAAATGTAGGTTTAAAATGTTTTTAAAATCCATTTAGAAAAGTATTCCAAAGCAAGTTTATAATTTTAATCCTCCATTTTGAAAGACAGATAAATCGAGGAGTGCGTTCTAAACATGTCAGTGTGTCTGTCGCATCTTTTTTAATTCAACCAAATAATTTATGCTACTAACAACATAAGCTATGGTTTTAACTTAGCAGTTAATTTTGCCTCAATTTCACATCTCATTTCATTTAACAAAATTGCTTACAACTCTTATTAATTACTGGTGACAATTTTCTCCAAAAAAAGTTTGTTAAACTATTACAATACTATATAACTTTGGTTTCCATTTCGCTGCTCATTTCAAAAAGGGGAACTAAGTGTTCCTAAAGACACTTTTTAAAATTGGAAACACCTACGATGGAACTAAATTAGGTTATGGCGAAACGTTTCGGGCTACCTATTTTTGCCAATCAAAGCTATTAAACAAAGCCAACAGCCTCGTCATTTTAAAACCTAATCGGTTGGTGAAGTCAATATGAGTTGTGGATTCTTCTACAAATTATTGACCAAACCTGAAGAAAAATACTGGTTTTACGGAAAATTTAAGTGGTTATATTTTCTCGGAATTTATAGCTTAAAATGAAGTTATTAATAATGAAGACGGAGGTTGAATTAATACATAGTTGAGTGGGAAGCCGCAGAACTAATCATTCATTTAAGAACTCGATCTTTCAAAGTAAAACTTTAGTTGCAAAGACCCGGCATTTTTAAACTACGCTCGACTTTCATATCACAATTTATAACTTTTGTTGCAAGGCCCCACTGTGATCTAATAATAAGGCCCCAATCGGAGTTGCAAAGACCCGGCACTTTTAAACTACGCTCGACTTTCATATCACAATTTATAACTTTTGTTGCAAGGCCCCACTGTGATCTAATAATAAGGCCCCAATCGGAGTGAAACGTTCTGGGTTCGATACCAAGAGCAGCAAATTAAAGGCGATGGCTATTGCATTACTGCTTTCTGGATGCTCATCTGTCGTGTTGATGGTTAAGAGTTCTTCACATTTTCGTTAATCATTAGACTAATCGCTAACGAAAAATCTTTCCGAAAGTTAATAATGCACGACGAATTTACAAATGTATTACAATAGTATTCAGTTGCTAGGTTATCTGTTTCTTAGTATCAAAGCTTTTATTATGTGAAAATATATTTTAGATATTAACATTAGGTTATAAATTAAAGATATAAAATGTATTAAAGAATCGAGAATAAATAGCGAACGTAAAATAAGTTTTAACTAAGATATAATTAAAACGTATTCAATAAGAATAATAAACTTTATATATATATATAAATAAGAAAATTTGCATTTTAATAGCTTCATTTGATTCCTGCATCATGCTTCTTAAAATGTTTTATTTCTCTATGACTAAAATAAGAGAAGGAAGTGAGTTGTATTCAAATTAAAGAAATCCGACTTCTAATAGCGCCTGAAGCTTTTATTCATACAGTTGCCATCCGATTGTTTCCGAATAATTTATTGGATCACAATGGACATTCAAGGGTGACAGTACTTCCTCTTACATTTGGAAGTTCAAGGGCATATTTCCTGAAAGAAATCTGGCGACAGAGCAACTGAAATGTATTTGCACACATTTTAAAACATTCCCAACAGATATCCATCAAATGCAAAAATGGTGGTTATTAAGATAGATCTACACGAATAATATGATCATGGTTCTTCTTCGTTACGGGAAAAATATATCGTCCTTCATCTTATGCTGCAGATTAAAAAGGCAATTATAAATTGAAAATCAATCATTTGTTACATTTAAAATTAGTGTTTAATTAAATTATGTTATTGTAATACCTTTTTGTCAACCAAAGCTTTTATGCACAAAAAACATGCTCATAATTACGAAATAAATTTAAATGATGAGGTCAACACAGAATGGATATCTTCCATTTCTAATTTCTAAATAACACTAGCAGAGCGACATTTAATGCAATGGAACTATAACACGCATTAAGACTTCTCATCCCGACAGTTTTCAACTGAATCAGGTATAGAACTTGCACATTTTTGGACATGAAAGCTACTTTTTCTCTCTTCTAGACTTATAAATATAATCCTTTTTGCATTAGTATTTTCTCACATTTGTTATTAATTATTAATTGCAAAATGATTAATTTGTTCTATAAATATTTAATTATACCCAGTATGAAAAAAATTCATACGAATTAAAGCTAAAAATTATTTATACGCATCAAATAAAAAAAAACTGTCATTTCGAAGAGATTTTTTTAAAGTAGCATATTTTTAATAAGTAGTTAAGATAACTTATCTTTACAAGTTTTGTAAAAATTACTAAAACTATTAAATACATAAACTTTTAGGAGGAACGCAAATTTCGGCAGCTTATTACAGGGAAAAAAGTTATGCACATATAAATTTATAAATATATTCTTTTATACAAAATTCAGTAAGTAAATTATGTTTCAGTAACCTTTTTAAAAAACAGCCTCGTGTCATTGATAAGTAAAATTAATAATAAAATTATAAAGGCTTTATACCTTCCATTGCTCACAAGCACATTTATTGATTAAATTTATTAAACTCCATGAAGAGAGGGATCAACCCGAACTAATAATTGGAAGATAGGAGAACAGACGTTTAGATTCTACATGAAATACGAAATTGTTAGTATAAGAATTGATAGTTAATTTTATAATATTTAGGGGTTCCCACATAATATTTTCTGTGACACACACACATATATATCTATTATACTTTTGCATTTTTTATATAAAGATTATTATGCTTTTTTAAAATGGTGTAGTATAATATGGCATACGATTTTATATGATATATTTTCCAGTAGAAAATAGATTCATGACATTTATAGAGGTGTATATACAATTTAACATTAACTACATGTAATATTTGCAATTGTGAACTACATATAAGTTAAATTAATATTTATAATTAAATTGCATATAATAATAAAGTTTCATGTACAATAAATAATGTTTATTATATATTAATTACTTAAATAAAAATTACTGTAAATTCAATAACATAAAATAAATATATGCGGAATATTTGATTTTTAGTTTTATTTATACAAAATAAAAAAATAAATTAATACGTTATGGGTTTTATATTGAGGAAAATTCAGAAAATATATTGAATTTTTTCAAATTTCAACTTATGTTTTGTAGAGGGTATGGAAAATCGGTACTTACAAACCCACGTGTTCCAGCAAATAACTCTGTAATTAAATTATAAAACATAACAGATGAGTCTAAATATCGATACAACTTATGGCAAAACATACCCTTTGAAATCCATGTAATGTAATCCTCTAATCACTTGCCTTGAGATAATAGACAGCAGCTAGAGCGAGTCACATAACCTAAACATTGGGCAGTAAACACTGTAACTGAAACGAGTTCAACGGAGCTATCGAAGCCGAACGTGAAAATACACAACCAGATTCGCTCCGAGAACAGGCAGCCAATCGGAGAGTTGTCCTGCAGAGAGTGAAGTCGCCAACACGCTAATGAAGGAGACAGAAAGGGGTCGCCGAAGAATGCTGATTCAAGTGGACAGGTATTTGGCGACCACAAATACACACCTGTCCCAAGGTCATGGCAATTACTCGCATCCATTCAATGTCAGTCCCTTTATACGCGGGGGGATGGGCAATAGTTCCGCGAGCCTTCGGGAGTGTAGGGGGGAGTTGGCGTTTCTTTTATACTAATGTGAATATCGCTATCTTTTTTTCTTTAGGGGAAGGGAATTTTCCCACGTGGTTTCTGCAACATTTATCGCAGTGTGTAGTTGATTTTTTTTTTAGTAAAACATATTTTTTTTATTGCTCAATATTGAATTTTGCAGTGAATTCCGTCAAATTACTGGGAATTTGTATCACAGGAGATATTGATTAACACTGAAATTAATTTCATTTTGATTGCCCCAAATATGCATAAACAATAAACAAAAACTTTTTATAAATAACTTCATAAGGTATATAAAGGAGTAAACAATGTTTTTAAATGTATAAATAATTCAGTATTTATTTACATGATTACAAAATTTAAATTTAATTAAATTATTATAATTAGGATAATAAATTATTGAAGCATTTTGTAACAAAAAGTTTGCAATTTTATGTGGGTAAATACATGGACATTTTTAATTTTTCCATTGATTTATTGTTAAAATTAATAAAATTTGCAATAAAAATTTCCAAAGTTTAAAAATATAAATTTTAGAATTTTTATAGAAATTAAATATATTTAAGAAATGATATCACTAATTTTTTAACGAAATCTTGCTTCTAATTAATGTTTTTAATGAATACATTAAAGCAATGTTTTCAGCTTTTCATGGATTAGCGACACAGTTTGCTAACAATTCTGCGCCATACCTCAATTTACACAATTTAAACTGAAAGTTTTATGTACGTTCATTCCTGTAGTTATATATTACAAGAAAAAATAGCTGTTGAAAACATTTAAATTGTTGGATATAAAAATTATTATTTAACAATTATCATCAATCAGAAATAACAGAAAGCAATCGCTAATATTAGAGAACAGTAGAATGAGAATTAATTCAAAATTAAAAAAAATTGTAAATATATATATATATATATATATATATATATATATATATATATATATACCTCGAATAAAAACATTTTATTCGGAAATAAATATTTAATTAATAAATTAAATTATTATACCATCAGAGTTATACATCTTTGATTTATACATTTTTATAAATATGGAAGTTCAAAAAATTACAAACGCAAATGAAGGTAATGTTATTTTTGATTTTATTTACGCTTATCCATTTATATGGAAAATTTCTCAATTTGAATACCAAAATCGAATTTCCGTAAAATGCCATTCATATTTTCATATGTTTTCTCATATTTTTTAATTTCGTGCATAACGTGCTGTTAAATAGAGAAATTTTCAAAATGTGTTTTCCGGATAGTTCAAAAGCTTTCGGTTATGACACCACACAGTGAATAATCTATTAGCAGGAAACTGTTGATAATGTTTACAGTTTTTTTAATGTTTTAAGAGAAGAGATTTTATAGATGTGGACCGTGTTCAGCGAAAGAGAAAAACTTAAGAAATTACCAAGTACGCAAACGAGACAGACAAGCATGTAGAAACAGAAAAGTAACATCCATGTTGCATTATTTAGTAGCAATTACAATCAAATTAGAGATATTCTACCCCCGAAAAACATTAGTCAAGATATATTAAAATCTATCTAAATTAAATCTTAATCGAAACTTGGTATCATAGCAAATTTTTGACGACAGAAAGAGGCTTATCATTATTCTTATCAATAATCAGAAAATTTTATAATTTTTGAATTATAAAAATCTCATGAAAGTATATTATTTGTATTTTCTTTTTGCAGTGTAAAGGAAGAAATTTTTAAGATGCTAGAAAGGAATTCATGTACAGAAACGGCAAAACGTCTTTTCTGGTAAGAAAATGCTTCACAAAAGCAGTGTAAAAAAGAGAAAGTTCGCAAACCAATCTAAGTTTCATAATGATAACGATAAAAGTAGTGGGATAAGTAAGTTATTTTTTCAAAATTCTATTCCCTACTTTAAGCTTTTTCGCGAACAGTCGAGAATATTCTTAGAAACTTTATATGTATCACTATGTAATTGCTCATTCTTTTCCCTGTTAGCAAGATGAACAAATTTAGATACTTCTAGTTATAAAGTAACCAAAGATTTACTGAATTGTACATTAGTTTTATTTGTGAAAAATCTATGAATAATCTTTGGAAATTAAAATCTATATTTTAACATAACGTCCAATAACAATGATTTCCTTCAGAATTTTGATTATTCTTTTTCAGTGATTCACCAAAATTAACGTTTCCTTTTCATTGGTAAAGAGAGAACGCGCAGATCAATTGCATGCGGCCAAATTTAGCTTTTAATTTTTCAATATATTCGATGCTTAAAATTTAATATTAAATGATTATACTGAATATTCTTCACCATGCGTAACGTAAATTATAGTTTTACAATATAAGGTGTTTTAAAAGTCACATCACAACAAATTTTCATACTAAATCATCAAAACATAAGAAAATTATTGTATATTAATAATAAGAATGTATTAGATGCCACACGGAAAGAATTAAAACAAAGTTATAATTAAACATTCAAAATACCCGCCAATTTCCTCGGGGGAAAAAGTTATTTTGCAATTGTTTTTAGACATACATGTAACGGCACTATTTATCTCTTAATGTCCCTACGATTGGTTATTTCTCCCGGGTAGCTCTGTTTTATTTTTAATAACTATTTCAACTAGAACTCAGTTTTAAGTTTTCAAGATGCAAATGTGACTTCTAAGACAAGTTTAATAACTTTAATTTTTAGATCTGTTGTCTGGTAAAAATCTTAATAACTTCCATAAGAAAAATTCAGGAATGTTAATTGACAAGAGTTCTAAAAACAAAATCAAAAGCATCTGGATGTTTCTGAAAAAAGTAACATTTTTTCGAAGCATGAATATGTCATCGCCAAATGAGTGAGTTTTGCATGTTTATGCAACTGCTTAAAATAAACCAGGCTTCATAAAAAGTGCCTCGTCCGAAATACCGGCGTTGTTGCAAATCAATCTCAAAAACCAGCATCAACAAAAACATAATTTCGCAAAGCATAACAAAGCTTTTTCAAAATAAACTTTAAGAGCGATTCTCTAAATACGTGTTGCCAAAGTTATTCTGCGATGAAGAAAAATGATGTAGCATTTTTAATATCATCAATTCAGCAAATAGAAAAGAAAATTATAAAATCGTAGGAAAATGATTCACTTCAATAAAAAAAAATCATGAAAAATATCTTTTCCAAAATAGGAACGAAAAGTTAGAACACCATATGCCTACATGTAGAAGTAGTATACCGGCTCATTTAAACTTATCCAACATTCAGTATCAACCATAATCTTAGACATACAGACAAATATTCTTTAAAATTGCATAAAAATTTTGGATGAAAATGTTCAGGATATATTTTGACCTAAATGAAGTGAAATTTGAAAGAAGATGTTTTCGGATGACCAATATCTTTTTTGTTTTTTTCTTTACAATATTTTGTTTAACCTATTGAGATAAACTAGGAATTCAATTATTTTTATTTTTTTCCTCGACTTGGGAATTTTACCCCATTGTAATTACAACAAACATGACACATGATTGACAAACATTCTTCCAAAATGCATTCAATGATGCCCTAACAAACTGCTGGCAAGCGGTAAATCGCCAACCTGACATTAATGATTCGAATTCATGCCTGTCACTTTTTACACTCTCGTAACAGATTTGTTCACATATTTCGACTCAATACAGTGATTCATTGTCGAAGCAAATAACAGAGCCATTAAGCGATCGTAAAAGGACAAATTATGACGGAATTTTACTGACATAACTTTCTGACCTATCCAAGTGGCGACTTATATTAACAAGTCGACAGGAAAATGAATCATTTTATATAACGAATGACCTTTGCTAGCTTTTATTATATTATAATACTGAAGCGCAATTTTTGATTGTCTATTTCTAAAGGTGATTGACGTAAGCGTCTCATCGTTTGAGAACCGCTATCAAATAAAGAGGTCGACACTAATACTGATTTTTTTGCTTTCTATATGATTATTTTCTTGCACGCGAAGATTAATTAGGTTAGGATCTATAATTTAAAGTAGATTCTGAACCACAACAAGTATTCAAGACTAAGGTGGAGAACTCACAGGAGTCCAGATGGAGGACAGCGCTTTTTGTTGTATAAGGCCACGAGTTCGATCCCAGCTACTGTTTAGCAATGGGAATTGAATGTTGTACTTGGGCCTTTCACATACACATCTGTGGCGAAGTTTGTCCTTATTTGGAATTTGCACTATTAAATCCAACCAACATTTGTCGGGGTGGAGATTTGGAAGTTTTCCGTGTTTCCTCTCTTACGACACATCAATACGACCTACTATCAATTAAGTCTTCGGAAGGCAATTTATGCAATAAATATTAAAATATCCTACAAATCCCTTCGGTTGTTAGGGTGTCTAGTACGCGGTGTGAAAGCTCAAAGGATGGAATTGGAGTTATAAACTGTTGAAACAAAGACCAGAGTGGTAATGATTTGACAGCCATTTCGGCGTACGATTGATAGAATTCTCCTCTCCAAATCTATCGGAACCTCAAAGAAATTTTTTTAATTGCAATGGCCATTTAAATACCATGACTATTAGGTGGATTGGGTTCTAAATCTTCCATATTAAGAGAAACAAGAGAGTTGCCTTGCTTCACCAAATTACTGAAAGTTAAAATACAAATTGTGATTTTAAAAAAAATTAGGTTTTTGTCGCCATTTTGGTATTAAAAAGTAATATTTTGGTACAAAAACATAAGCTCAACAAATGGAGCAAGTATTGAATCTGCCACCTCCAGGACAAGTGAGACGTTATCTGCACACATCAGAACATCACTGCTTAAAATGTAAAAGTTATTCATTTACTTATAGGCTCATGATATAAGAAAATGTAAAATTAGACTCATGTTATTATTCTGTACTAAAACGCTTGTTCTCTTTAGTAGTCGCTTTCGTAATGTTTTTATTTTGTATGATAAAAACATTGATTTTAATAATTAAAATTTTTTTTTTATTCATTTCATTCAATTTCGAAATTCAGCCGTGTTTGAATTACATAGCTCTTACTTTACTATAAGCAAAATATTCAACATATGAGCAAGCTTTTGTTTTCATCTAATTCATACCAGTGAAGAGAGCTTAAAAATACAATCTATATTTAATACTCCATTATTTTTCGCAAAATACAATTCGTTGTTTCAAAGAAAGTTCATCACAAGAAAAAAGTTTTCTAGTAAGGAAAATACTTATAAAAATATGGTGAGAATTGGACTATACTTAAATTTTAAGCATAAATAAAATTTGCATTAAATAGAGGAAAAATCAAATTTTAATGTTTTCCATGCAATGATTTTGACAACAATGTAAGAAATTTATACATTTGTCGTTTATTTGCCTTGTTATAAGTCATGTATCGTGCTTGTTTTGTTTATCACTCAACGATCTTTTTTCTTTCACTCACGAGAGCTAGTTAGATTCATGAACTGTGCATCCGAGTCTCAAGAGGAAAACCCAGAATACTTTCAAGTGCCTACACTGACAAATATGCATGCAGTAAATAGAGAAAAGAACCAATCATCTTTTGTTGTTTAACAGTAGCAAGATTTGAAACCCATGATCTCTTTCTCTTAAAAACCTCGTTTCTAGCACACTAAGTTATGATAAACTCTCACAAATTTTGTCGATATGCTGCATCTCTGGATATTAAATGTATAAACGTAGTTGTTTTATTTAGTTTACTTGGTTATTTGTTCCTCTACTGTTAATTTATTTGTGAATTTCTTTGATGTTAATTTTTTATTTGAATTTATTTTGTGGAATTTGGCTGTGTAATTAATTATAAGATAACAAACTTAGTTTAATTGTCATAAAAGTTACTCATCTTTTGATTTGGTTTGCCTTTTTACGACCACATACTTTTAAATCAAGGGTTAATTAGATAAAGACTTATTTCTTAAAAACAATCATGCACAAAACACTATACCCATCCACACCCGAAGATGGAGTGTAACCATTGATTTGTTCCATTGATTACAAAAACGCTAATCAGATTCCTCTTTTTAAATCAAATAGATTCAAAATTAATAAAGTAAAATTTTCTTCATATTTTACGGATTATAATAAATTCATGTGCATTTGTAGTAATTGGTGTCCGAGTTGTTTGTAAGGCTATACTGTAATTTTTTGTTGACTACGAACACTCATGCTCGAAATGAGAATCGATCTCACAAACTGTTGAATTTTAGAGCAAGAGCATTAACCATTCAGCTGGCATATCTGAAAATGCAAAAATGAGAAAAGAAAACTGAAAAATACGAATAATCTCTAAGCAGACATTTATAATAGTAAAAAAAAATTAGTATTATTAAATTTAAAAAATAAACAGGCAGAATTTTTTAAAACTGAAATAATATGAACAATTTGTTTCTTTCACGAGTTTTGTTTCTGAAAATGTCTTGCTTTTTTTCTATAATTGGCATTTTCACATTTTTTTCGAAGAAGATATTTCTCACAAGAAATTCCTCGTAGAATTTATTTTTATTTTTTATGAAGCGGTTAATTCCCGTACAGATTATCCAAAATCTATCCCTTCATCAATCTCAAAGCAATGAGCATAAGAGTTATTCGACAATGGAAAACCCTTTTCAGCGGAATTTTCAAGTGCAAGGGCGACGACGCAATTTCCGTTCGCACTAAACAATACTCATCATCGTCTAAGTGGGTTGATTGAGCACATTTCCGGAACTGCCTTTTATCATACAACAGATGAAGAGAAGAACGACCTAATCCCACGTGACGGAAGCCAAATTAATTTCAGAATGCGTCAGAAGTTATATTGTTGCGGTCTTACAACCTAATCCGTTTTTTAAATTAACAAACCTTATGTTCATAGCATTTTTTCATGAGCTTCCGTTCATAAAAAAAAATGCTTTGAACATAAGGTTTAACTCATAATTTTACTCATTATTGTTATGCCTCAACTCATTATTTTTTATGATTCTAAAAAGTGATGAAATAATAATAAAACAATTGATGTTAAACGCTTAAATCAAGAATAAATAAACTTGATTTTCCCATACTCAAAGACCCTCTTCGCAGTGGAAGATCCTTGTCTCAATCCAAGCAACTTTTGAACCAAGGGAAACGATTGTTCAGTATTTATTTTTGGTTTGATTTGGTTTTTCGCTCTACTAATATTTTTTCGTACTTTTCATTTCCAGAATTGAAAAAAGGTGCCGAATCAAACATCCATGCTCGGACAAAAAAAAAAAAAAAAAAAAAAAAAAATTGCTGGAAAAAAAATGTTACTCATTTAGTTAGTCCATATCAGCTGCGGAAGACAATTGGTAATTTTCTATGCTTCCTTTGTTAAGCCAAGTAAATACAGCTTCATTGTTTACGAAAAATCTTCTAGAATAACAATATTTATTGGATAGTTCAAAAATATTACAATCGAGCCATCCACTATTTACAGTGTTTTCACCGAGTTGTTCAAATAAATAAATCATTCTTTATACACAAGGAAATTAAACGTTATAGCAAAATTTCTACTATTTTATTTTCTGCTGTTTAAAAAAATCATAAATTTTAGATCTGTATATTATTGCTTTGATAAATAGTTGTTTTTTTATATTAATTAACAAAATGGAATGATTAATAAACCTAAAGCATATTCATTTTAATGATGTAATACGAACAGCTCTCGTACACAGAAAGATATTTAAAGTGCAAAATATATTCATGTTAAAATGTGTAACAAATTATTTGGAAAGAGAGTGATTCCTTAACCATGAACAAAAACTAGTATTTAAATTATAAAATTTTCAAAAAAATTAAATTGTTTGTTTCATTTAAACAATACAAATAAAAAATTGGATAAATAAAAAACTTTAGTTAAAAATCTCATATTATATTTCCTGGTTGTAAAAAATAAATTGTATCGGCATAAATGTCACAAAAAATGTGTGATTTACACAAACAGAATTCTATTAGAAAATCATTATAATTATTTTCCGTAAAAATATAACGTTAGAAAAACAATTTGTGAAATGATCAATGCTTTTTTGATTTAGCACACACAATTAAATTAGAATTAGTAAATAACAAAAAATAAAAAATATGAAAAAACAATATCATAACAACATTTAATTTAATAGCAATTTCTTTACATAAAATTATTTAGATTTAAACACGCCACAACATGCGCATCTTTAAAGCATTTTCAACTATGTAAACATAAAATGAAACATTGAATTCTCTCATTTAATACATCAGATAATTCTCTGAAAATATTTTACATACATAATTCACTCAAAAAGCAGTTCACATAATATTTTCTCAGAGATAGCTATCAGAATGAGAGAAAAAAGAATTAAACATTCGAAATTGAAATGGGATTCTACTTTTATGCTAAATTGTTTGGAAACTTTTTTTAAATTGGAATCGAAAATAAGCTTACATAAAAATGATTCTTCCATTATTTTTTTAATAAAAAAAAAAAAAAACCTGAACAAATCGAATATTAAAATTGCTTTTCAAAGTAAAGATAGAAAAACGAATGGAACAGGTGGACAAGCCTCCATTAAATTTAATTGAAGATCTCTTAAAGTCTTAAATTATTTTTTTCTTCTTGAAGAAAAAAAATCAGAAAGTTATTCCCTTGAATATTCTAACTGTGATGTTCTTTTGGATTAGGAAAATAAGCTTCGAAATGTTTATTTCGGAACTGTTAAGATTTTTTTCCTATAAATTAACAATGAAAATATATAAGTAGTGCGATATTCCAATGGAAGAAATAAAAATGTGATTTAAGAGACAGCCATATTGAATTAAAATGTTACTTAAAAAGCGCAAATTAAGTGTTTGAAATTCACAGGAAGATTTTCATAGATTATAGATATCTTGGTTGAATGGTTTATCACTCTCTAAATCACTTTTACACATATTGCCATTAAGTTTTAAAGTGAGTTTGTTGTATTTCAAACCATTATAAACATGTATCCACCAGGTGGAACTCGCGCCCACGTACTCTTTACTGAAAGGAGAGAGAGAAATGTGACTTTATCAATCAACCAAGTAGGTTTAGACAATACAACAATCAACTCTAAATTAAATAGTAACAACAGTTTGATGTTCAAAATCTAACTTTAGATAATATGGAAATATATACACTGTAAAAATAAATAAAATCATTCATAATCCTCTTTACTATCATTTGTTTCTTCAATACATGTTCCAACAGGTAATTTATTTTGAAAAAAAAAATCGATTGAAATTACCAACAAACTAACATAACATAATAATATAGGCTTTGTATTTCTCAACATAGATGTGATTTCTATTTTTGGAAAACAAATATTAATGATTAATAGTATACTAACCATGCTCTTGTTACCCGCACTACAGTAACATTTTCTATATAAGGAATAATTCAATTTAGAAATTAGTATCGATTTCATATCTCGGATATCTTTGTTTTGAAATGGAAAATAAAGAACTATTGTCATTTAAACTATTGCAGATTTTTTAAAAGGGAAAAAATTCTAAAATTGTGTATTTTTGAATAATTTCAATATAATAATATTTTCGAAAAATTTAAAACTAAACGCATCTTTAAATTATTAATTTCTGAATAAATAAACCTATGCGGAAAACAAGACAATTTTGGGCTATAAAATTAAAATATGATTTATTCAATGCATTTCTATTGAAAAAATACAAAATAATTAATAATACTATTTACTAAGTGAAATTTCAATACATTTAAGGTACAAATCAATGCGAAGGACTTTAACAAAAATTAATTGTACCTAATGCAAGTACATTTCACGCAGAGGCATTAAATCTCAATTTATATAGTACCAAAACCACGACCCGGTGTCCTAGAATAGTGAGTTGCCAGTAGCAACCGGGCCTAGTATAATTATGGATGTGATTTCGTTATAATTAGCGACAGCGCATACTACTACACGACCCCTCAAATCAAATTCGTCAAGTGTACTAGTTGAATCGGAAGCTGGTGTTAGCTTATTTCCTCTGCATAGAGCAAACTAGTATAAGGTGCTTCTTCGAAACATACCTATTGAAAATGATGCATTTGCAATATGTGAAGCAATATTTTTTTTTATTTTATAAGGCATTCAGAAAAATACTAGATTTTAACTATAATTTTAAATTCTATAATTTTTTATCAAATGAAGTTGTAGATTTTATACATTGTTTTCCTTTAATAATTTCAAAAGTATATTCTGACTATCAAAATGGGTATTTAAAGAAATTTAAATTTTGTTACTTAAAATGTAGAAGGGTTCAAATTTCATTGTCTTTACTAATTGAAATATTCTTACTTTTTTGAGCCATTAATGTATATAAAGAAAATTATAATACAAAATACATAATTTCTGGGTTTCTTTTCCAAAAAACTTACAAAATATAACCAGATAGCACGAAACTGCTGAAATACTTTTAAACATCCACTATGTATGTATCTATGGAGAGGGAATTTCATAGGCATTATTGCATTAAATGCATTATCGCATCGCCAAAGTAGGACCTTGGAAAACTTCGAATCACTCATTATGATAGGTATGAAAGCTGAAAGCATAAAAACAAATGCCTATCTTCTGCTGTTAAACAGTAACTAGATTCGAACCTGAAATATGCAGTTCTGAAGGTTGTAATTAAATTGGGGATTATTACTATGCTTCCAATTTAAAGAAATATCCAAAAATCTACGTCGAATGATATAAGTTAGGCGAAACATATTATTAATGAAAGTTTGTTTCGTTGTTACTACTTCTACAACATTGCTACAACAAGGAATGTCATATTCCATTGATTATTTGTTATATTAAAAATAAAATGCAAAAAACATTTTGAAAATATTCAACATCGATATTGTCCACCATAGCTTATTATTCTCATCTTCAATTGATAGATAGTTCGACACTTGAGCAGCAGAATATATTTTTCTCAGAGGGCTTATAAATGTTAAAAGTATTGTAAGGCTAATGGGCTAATGTAACTTAGTAGCAAGATGTGGCTCGGAAATAAAGGTGCCTACTCGGTTTTCGTACTCGTCTTTTGAATATGATTTAAAATGCCAAGGAGATACTATGTGTTCAGCTGCTTCAGACAATCGCAAATATATCGCAATAACGTTACATAGTATAAAAAAATTTCACTTGAAACTATGCAAGATGCATTAGCAACTTTCAACGTAATTTTCCCTAGTAATAATAATAATAATAATAAACAGAATAGTTCAATGCACAAAAACACATATGCAGAATAATAACTTTCCCAATTATAGCACACAAAACTTATAACTAAAGCTATTGGTTTCTATGAGAATATTTTAAAAAAAGTAACAGACATGGTAAAAAAAAAAAAAAAAAAAAAAAAAAAAAAAAAAATTTCCTTCATGAAGGCGATGTTGTTCTAATTGACCAACAATATTAACGAGATTAGAGTGGATAACTACCGTATATGTGCAATATCACATTGTAACTGGAAAAATAAGCACTGGGTTTGGAGAGGGTGAAATATAAATGAATTATTTTCTTTAATATTAAGACTATTAGCGACGAATATATTTTATAATTTGTGCGTTTATAAACCTCCTGCATTTCATCACCGTTGACTAAAATGTGAACGACATGTTGAGACTGGTGAGGAAAGTGTCGTGTTCGATACTTCTACTAATAGAAAATCATTCTACTGATTAGGGGTTACGTGGAAGTATGGAGAGTAGGGTATCAACTCAGATATCACCCTCCTTACTTGACCATGATCATAATTTGATATGACAAGATATTTAGCTGAGTTTATTAACTTAGATAAACAGAAATAGTCAACATTAAATAATTTTGACAGTGGAGTTTTGCAAGAACAATTTAAAAGTATATAAACTAGGTTTAGTTTGTCTATCGCGCAACGGTTATTTTTTACAACGAAGGCCTAACTAGAACAAAGATCTACAGTTTAAAGTGAATTCCAAACTCCTACAAATATTCACTCTAAAGATAGGATTTGAATCCATAAACTTTTGAACTGAAGACTAGCTCACAAACCATTCCACTGCCAGTACGGCAAATAATCGAGAGAATACTACACATTAAACAAATATAAATAAATTTAATTTAATTTAATCTCATATACTAGTGAAGTATTTGTTAAATAAAAATCAGCCAGGCAATTACATACTTATACGCGGAAGAAATATTATGATGTTGAAAGGGATAAGGCACATGTGTTTCCCGGTTCCGAAGTCCCGAAATTCTCAGCTGATAAATAACTCACGAAGAAAAGTCTCCTTGAACTTTAGAAGAGAAGAAATATCGCAAACTAGCCCTTTAAAGGAGTAAAATAATAATCCCCCAAGTGACGCTTTCCAGCAACGTTTCACTGGAAAGAGTATATTTTCATTGAACACAGAAGGGGGAAAAAAAAAACTTGTGAATTATTCATACTCAGGTCTAATTTAGATGGCCGAAGCTCTTAACACCAATTAAATTTCCCAGAAATAAGCTTTTTAAAAAAATACCTACTGCGGTGGATGCCAAAGAAAACAGTTTACATAAGCTAGCGTTTGTCTTAGGGGGATTGTTATGCAGAAATGAATAATTCATTAAGCTAAGTGGGATGTTATAATAATTGAGGACACCACTAGAAAAAAAGAGACGTTGGGTCTGGTAGCAGAGATGTAAACAATACGTGCAAAATGGGTAATAATAGCTAAATATAAGTTCAGAATACACACATCTTCATGGAGTTTAATATGTAAAACTTACAAGGATAAAAGTTAAGCTAATTATTTTTAACATGTTTTCTTTTTATTGTCCATATTGGATAATTTCGTAGACATAAGGAAGTTTAATTCTGGAATTATTTGTGTTTCTAAGCTATCGGGGTTGACTGAGATTTGCTGGTCAAAAAAGATTATTTAATAAAATAAGACTATTTTTCCATAAGAGCTAATCAACATTTGAATTCATTAACTTGTGATATATGCGTGTGCTTTCTGTTATTAATTATTCGCATTACTTCATAATGGTAGTATATCTCTGTAAATTTTAAGCAAATGGATACTTAAAAAGGCGTTAAATTTATCTGGATTGAATCACTTAAAGTACTTTGAAAGCAGACAATAAAGAGGATAATAGATTAAGGAAATCGAACATCCAACGTATGTTTCGTGAACACTTTTCATGGAGAATAAGTAGTGTTATTGAAGGGGATTAGTTTGTTTTTCACTCAACGTTTTTTAAATACGACGGCTAATTTGACAGGCACCTTCATTTGTAAGTGGATTCCGAACTATTATAAATACCCAAGCTTGAAGAGAGATCAAACACGAGCTGTTGACAGGAAAACTAAATTGCTGACCGTTAGTTATCTCGCAGGGAAAGAAATCCAGAAAATTCAAGAATGCAACTATATCCGACAAAAAGGCAATCTCTGAACGCAACTCTGACAAAAAGAGAATCTGAGCTCAACAGTTATCTCCAGCTGTAAGCAATGGACATTGTAGAAGATCTTTTCATAAATGGAAAGTGAGCCATTTTCATACATAGCAAAGAAGAAATCCGAGAAAGGTTTGGTAAACGTAAATGCAGAAAGCAGAAAAACGATGTACATTTCCTGATGTTTAACAGGAAATTAAGAACATTTTACTTCTAAAAACGAAGTCTTACAACTAATCCAAGAAGCCTACTGGTGATATTTGAAAACATTTGAGTTTATTGAATATTTATGTAAATTGCACGTTTAGTCTAAGAATCTGTGTAATACTTCAATGTAACCTGGCTATACGATATATCGTTGCTCAGCACCATGATCTTCAATTCAAATTATCGTGAACTCGACTTCCAACTCAATTGTGGGTGGTTTAGTAAAAGTATTATATATTATTTCAGGATATATTGATATATTTGGCATACTACTATTTTTAAGAAAACCATAAACTTATCAAATTATAAATTTACTTGGAATATATATAATATTTGAACGAAACAGATTTTAAAATAGTAAAATGTAATTTTTTGACTACTCATCTTTACCATTTATATCAAATTTAGACTCCTATATAACTCAAAAATATTTTCTTACTGGTAATATTCTCATAGGATAAAGAAAAAAAGTTACATTAAAATAAACGAAAGTTTTCTAATATATATAATCGACAAATAATAATTCATTAAATAGCTTTAAATACATTATCTAATTTAATCTAGAAACTTGTTTACGGAAAAATGTTTTTTTAACAGAATTAAGTCTATTCACTCGAGATCTGTTAAACAAAAACTGCGAAAATAGTTTCTGCTCTTCAACGACAACCGATATATTTCACTTATCTTTGCAAACCAATTTAAAAAGTATAGTAAACATCTCAAAACAAAAATATAATGGAAAAATAAAAATAACTTAAGATAAAGAGATCTTTATCCCTTTTCTTGGGGTTTCACCTTTGCACCTTTCATGCATGATTAGGCTAATTTTAAACATTTGATAACAAAGAACATCTAGTAAATGCCAAACACCTAAGATAGGGAGTAACTGATTCATTCGCACGTGAATCTGACTACAAAAATCGAAAAGTCATGACAAGGGCGATAGATTTGTTTGCTTAGTTTGACAAATAATTAAAAAAAAAACGTCTTATTCAAGAAAAATAAAAAAAATTTCGTTCTAGATTTCTTAAAAAAAAGCATTAAACAAGTTTCGGAGTTAGAACATTGCTCCCAATTTCGATCTCAGTTACTATATAAATATAGAACAGATGTTTTATTATTTTACTTCACAGAACTTTTTCGGTTTTTTTCTTACCATACGTGAAAACAGCCCACTATCTATGAAAATTTCTTCTGAAAAATAATAAGGTATTAAAAATTTCCTGCTCATAAATTCTTCACTATGGGAAGTACAGGCTTTCCAGAATAAATTCTAAGTCGCTTAAATACAAGGCCTTTTCCCTTTAGAGAAAAATCTCATGTTTGATATTAACTACTGATGAAAAATGAAGCAATGATGTTACGTTTTTGCTCTGAATACATATTTAACAAAGCTTTCAACAGCTTTCTATGTAAAAGGTTCATCATGCATAGTAATACATTAATTTTGTTTACAGCTCCATGGTAAGCTTTTGCACATGGAAAATTAATTCCAACAAGATTTACAGTTGAAAAAGCTTAAAAACATCACATCCTTTTTAGGATTTGAACAAATGAACTATTGAGCGAAAGACCAAATCCATTATCTCAGACCAGGCCAAAATCTCAAGCTAGTCAGACCAATGAAATTATCATTGATCATTAGAAGCTCAGAGCCTAGTGTTAGGGTTTGCGCTCTACAGAATGGAAGACTCCAGATACGAGCTCAGCTATGTTTAACAATGGGAAACGAATGTTGAAATTTTTCAGAGTTTTCTCCCTTGTGACACATGAATATAGTAAATTAACAATGAATATTCGATATAGAATGCAGTACTTCAGTGAATAGTAGAAAGCCTTATAATAGCTCTTTCAGCTGTTAAGTAATCCACTACCCGGAGTCACCCCTCAGAAATTCAAATAGTCATGAATTGCTTCATTCACGAAAACGGAAATCCGGTGTTTGCGGGATGAACTGACTTTTATATTTATAAAACAAAATTCTTCACAAATTTAGTAAACTGCAAGCCATTTTTTTAAAAATATTATTCAGGTAGAATGTTATATAATCCAAAAGAAATTCATTGACACACGATTCTTCAAAGACCGATGACTTGAATAATATAATGGAGTAATGTTAAATCAGGAATCAGTTTTTCACATTGCATTTCGACAACAGTTTGGGAACAAAACTATCAGAATGGTGCAAAAAATTATCAATTATTTAAGAGTATCGATTTATACTCCCTGTAAGGAGAAGTTAATATAATCCGAATTTCCTACCAATAATCCGCTTTAAATTTCATAGCATACGCTTATACAATGATGTGGTTAATAGATTTTTAATTCATCCCAAGTTACCATGTGCATAAGAAAATCGAAAAATTGTACTGTAAGAGTTTTTAGGATGAGTCTTACTTATCTTTCGCTTTATAACTATATTTTTGCATATAGACTAGACTAGACCAAGACCTATGGTTTAATGAGAATTCTGAAATTCAAGATTGGAATCGAAACTCATGAACTGTTGAACTGGAAGCCGAAAAACTAACCATCCAGCTGCTATAGCTACCTTGTACATAAAAGCAAATTTAATAGGAAAATACATTTTAAAATGGCTTCGCAGCAGATTTAATCATATAAAATAAGAATAATCACAGCAAGTTTTAGAAAAAATAATTTGCGATAATTTTTCATTTATACGATACTTTTTTAATACGGAATTCTCTTATTGTGAGCAAAGTTTCAATCTATATGCATAATAAGAAATTCATTGTTGAATAAGTTATTTAGGAGGTAAACGTAATCAAAACATGGGAACAAAAATCGAAAATTTGGGGAAAAACCTTTTTTTAAGAAATATAAGATTTATTTATTTAAGTATAATGCTTAAATAAATGAGAAAGTATTTTTTTAAGTATAATGCTTTGTTTTATTTTTACTTATAACATAAAGATCAGATTTTTTGGCAAAGCAAATAGCAGTCAACATTTAATTTACAAATTAAGGAACTATAAGAAACTATGTATAATTTTTAGAATCATTTGTCTAATATGATAATTTTTACTATTATAAACTTCGCATTAATTTATATAATAGCAATAAAAAATGCATAAAAAAATTCAGGGTTATTACTTCAACATGTGAAGATGAGTCAAACTATTTCTTAATCCATCTCTTAATTTCTGTCTGCCGACAATCAATGATTCAACTCAAATGACCGATAATTGTTTCGTCATGTTCCTAAAATGGTGTAAAAATGTAATGAACTTATGAACTAACACAGACCACTTGTCTCATCCGCCATTTTAATCTCATGTCTTCCAATAAGAACGAAATATATGCGTATTTTTTTTTTCAAAATATAAAACAATCACAAATATTTATTCACAAGGAATGGAAATGATTATCGAAATAACATGTTTTATTATTTTTATAATTTACATTTTTAAAATTAAAAATCAATCGACCATGTTGCTTTACAAACTTCTTAATTTTTTTTATCAGTTATTGTAAATTTAAAAAAAAGTTCCGTAGTATAAATAAAAAAGGGAGACAATTATGTACATATTAACAATTGTTATGTACAAAATATAAATATTCGCTAGAGAAAATTAAAAAACATGTATGCAATTGCAAAGAAAGTTGTACAAAAAAAAAAAAAAAAAAAAAAAAAAAACGTTTATTGCCAATTTTGATTAGAAAATTGACAGAGGAATGCTTTAAAGTGAAAAATTTAGAAACTATAGAAAAATCCATCATTGTGTATTTACAATTGAATAACAAATTTGCTGTATTATAATTATTGCTCCAAAGAAAACTTCATCCTTCACTCTCACTGATGAAATATTGCTACGTTTACTGATATAACATACAACTTGTAAATAAAAAAAAGAAACGTATTTATGTTCTAAAAATGCCTGAGACAATGAGGGTCTCAAACATATCCCTCTCATGGCATTATCGCCAAATTTCGCCTCAATCAAGAAGTTAATAACATAAAATATTGACTATTTAATCATGTTTTTAATACAAGTCTCCATTTGCCATTTTTGTAATCAAATACCTGAAAATTCAGTAGCCCCTATTATATGTGTTCTCATTGTATTTGATGTAAGAATATTGAAATAGTAAATTTCCTTAATTTAATTAAACTTTGTTATTTTAATTAAAATTCAAAAAAAAAATCACTTTAATTTTAAACTTTATATTGAAATTTTTTTTTTAAATGTAGGTTACTTTTATTGCATTTCTTTTTAAACTTATTTATCCTTATTTATTGAGGATACAAAACTTATTCTCATTTAAAAACATTACCAATGCATTCTCATATTAATTTGTGAAAATTTAAATATTTAGCAAAAAACAATTAGCTAGGTTGTTCGTTTAACTGTAGGAATATTTGATATTTTATGACCTACTTCAGCACCGGTAGTAGTTATTTTCCAAAGTTTTTCGAATTGTCAATATAAATTTTCCTCAAACTTTATCATTAACATTTATCAATAAATCAGTTTTTTCTTATTAAAGAAATATTTAACTCAAATTTTGTTTAAAATTGCTAAAATATTCAAATTTTAAAATGCTAAAAATTGTAGTAAATACGAAGTGTAAATATAATTCTGGTTTTCATTTTTTCAGAAAATTTTTCATCAGAAGCTTAATTACGCATAAATTACTACAATATAAGCAACAAAAAGAAGGAACTAAACAGAAACTGCTACTTGCATGCAGTTATTGATCATTCTTTGATGAGTAATCAACATTCTTGTATTTTTCAATTAGATATTCCTTTTGATTGGAAATTTTTAAGCATTAAGCTGCGTGTGTGAACGAGAATATTTTGGAAAATTTGTTATTTATGCGAAAAGAAATTATTTTCCCATATCTTTTGAAACATGCAATTACCGCATCTCCTATCATATACTTAAAGTTTTCTCAGTCACTGCTATATCCTCAAACGCTCGATTCTTAGCAATTTTGAAAATGTGTTCACATCGTTCAGCTTTCTGCCTCAGTACCTTGAGGGGAGGGAGGGGATTGAGTCGGAGAAAAAAAGCAGGGATTAGAACATCCTTAACGAAAATCCTCGAAGAATGCTCCTCCTCATTCAGAAGTGCTTATCTTGCAAAAGTCCCTCCTTGCCCCCATAACCATCTTTCTGATTTGAGAACCACATCTGAGCTCATTTAGGTTCCTGTTTTCCTTTATTAAATGTAAGAAGCCTCCTTTTTATCTATTTTAAGGCAATGTAACGCCGGAAGTAAGGGGGACTGCTGTAATTGCTTTTAAACATCTGCTCAGGTAAAATACCTTCGCTTTTAAGAGAATAAACTATTTACTCTCTCTTCCTTATCTTCTAAGAGTTATAGCATAGGGAAATTTATAGTAGCTAAATGTAAATTTTTCTCCGAAAAATACGATGTATTTAAATATATTTATCTAACCGCGTAACTTTCCTGATCCATTTATTACATTAGCATACAAAACTTAATGATGTACGATGAAAGTGCTTGCTTAAGCGGTATCAGATGAATAAATGTCAGTATACATCAGAATTTATCAACATTACGCTTCAATGAAAGCGCAGCTGTCACGCACTTTTATTCTGAAATTAAATGAAATAAAAAATAATTAAAAATAATATATCTGTGAATATTCACCGTGTGTTTTCTAGAGTGTTTACAACTTTTCAGGAGTTGTTACACTTAATACCCGACAGAAATAGATGGAACCATTTTTTAAGTAGTCTAATTCAAGCCGGAAAACTCTCAAGCCACCAGACAGGCGCGTATGCAGGAAGAAAAAAAACACCCTCCATCTCACTTTTTCCTACAGTATCTGTTATCAAACCCGAGACCTTCCGCTTTAAAGAGTATGATCCAACTATAGCGAGTTTCCACTCAAAAGTTTTGTTGCTACTTAGCAGTTAGGTTAACAGCTTAAGATTATTATAAGGTATTTAAATATACCCATTGTGAATCCTACAGAAAGAGGGCTGTAATCATATATCAATAAAAAAATAATTCAAAGAACTCCCAAGTACAGATGCAGAAGATATTTAGAAAATGAAACATAATGCCTACTGCCTACATCAAGTCTGCTTTGAACTGTTTGTTATTGCACACGATATACCATTTACTACAGATCTAAAGCTTAACGTGAATAATGAACCATTACAAATATCTGTGATTGAAATTGGAATCAAACATAAGAACTGTTGAACTGAAGACTAAAGTGCTAATAATTCAGTTAGCTGTTCGGTCCTATTTTTCATTATTCGACAAAGGTAGTAAATGTGTGAATAAAATTTACTACAACTTTTTATTTATTTTTTAAAAATTTCATTTGGATCTTGCTATTAACAGGACTTTTATGTATTTTTCGTGGGGGAAAAGGGCTTATTAGGTTAATATAAAAGTCCTACAATGTTACTTATGGTAGCCAACGCTAAGTTACTCCTTTATAAATATAATGAAAAAAACACACAAGCAAATAAATCAAAACAATCACACAAAATTTCTCAAGAATAAAAACAGTGTATGAGAATGAGTAAATCCAAGCCTGATACGTAAATGGTAAAATTGTGACTTGATACATTTATAAAGGAGCCTGAAATAAAGCTAATATTGCACATAATTATTAATAAGAAAAAAAAATTTTTTCACGGTAATTTTAATGCTTTAGTGAACCGATCTGTTTTTATTATGTTGCATGCTTCGATTACTCAAGAAAAGCTGGCTAAAGAGATAGCTGCCGCTAGTTGAGCGGCATCTCGAATAATTACTCTCGGCATTTAATTGTCCTTTGGCTCAATGACTCTCCTTCTGTGCGGAATGTGTTAATGTGAGTCGAAATCAATTCTCATCCGCTGAATGAGGAAGTGGGAAAAGATATGAAACAACAAGTCTTGTCAAATGACATCGTCCTTTTTTTTTCTTTTTTACTACATATATTTAGTTTTTATCTCATTGATTTGATACACGCACAGCGTAAAGGATATACAAATAACTGAATGTTGTTGTAAATCTCTTCACCAGCAATCACATATGACCTTTCAGAAAGAATTTTCATGGATAATGATTCATATTACAAAAAATAAACTCAGAAAAATACAATGTAGAAAGCAAAAAAGCAATACGAATCTAACATTTTGAAATAGTAGTTAAGGTACCAAACCACAGATCCCACACTGGAAACACAAAAACCATTTGGCTGCGTATCACAGATATATTGTTCAAAATTTTAATACAAATTTCAGGAAACTTTTTTTTGTATCCAAATTAATTCAAATGATTAACATCCAAAAATCTTCGCCAAACAGACACGCATTTAGAAGAGAAATTTACGAGCTCCAGACTTAAGCATTCAACATCACGTTGTCAGACAACTGAACATTATGCAGTTTCTACTTTACGGGAGAACTTGTCATGGACAGAAGCAATATTTACAAGTCGCATTGAAGGAAACTTAGTAAACTCTAAAACATTTACTCAGACAAATATGCACACGGAAAACATTAACACAACATTCGACAGTAACAGTGATAAAATCTGGCACCCTCTCTCTGAGGAACACGTGGCTATTCTTAGGTTTCAGCGAATCCACAAGTCGCCACACTTTCAAAAATAAAGATTAATGTCTCCATTTGATAAAATCGATATATTTTAATTTCATGAGAATTTCGTAAAATATTAAATCCCCGTTTATCTTTTAAAGAACCTTTTTGGTCCTGATGGCTAATTCGGTCAAAACCTCAAACTTAAAAAGGATTATTTGTGTTGCTCAAAGATCATATTTTGAATTTAAGGGGGGTTACTTAGATCGGGACCTATAATTTTAAAAGGATTTTGAACTATCATATTCAAAGTGAGAATCAAAGTCACAAATTGTTGAACAGGACAAAATGCTGACCATGGATTGTCAACTCAGCAAAGCTTACAAGGGGTCGCAAACCACTTCTAACTCTACATCTGAAAAATGCCGTACTACCATAAATTGTGAAGTTAAAAGTTACAAAACTGATAATTTGTATACAACGTAATTTATTAATCATTTAACTAACTACATACTAAAAATACCAAAAATAGAGTACAACTGCATACGATTGAATTACGAATTAAATTCTTAATAAGCAATTCCTATTGTTCATTACGGATGTTTTCAATATTGGATCATCATCTCCAGAAAGTGACACCCACCACAACAAACCAAAATGAATCCGTGTAGACTTTATTGGAAGATTATTAACTACTTCCACATACCATTTTTTAAAATTTACTTTTTTTCTTGAGCCTCTTCTTCAAAAACAAATTAATATGGAAAAGGACTTTCCTTCAAAGAATAAATATTGAAACATGAATTCTTTTTTGTTGAATTTGTGTAACTATATTAAAATAAAAAAACATAATTATAAAAAGAGAATTAAAATCGAATTGATTATAAATCCAAGTTCTGAGACATAATTTGGAATTTATTAGCATAATAATGCAAAATGTTTGAATGAAATAACATGCATTCATAAAATTAAGTATTAACTTCCTTCATTTATGAAAATGTTCGATTTAAATGATTTCGATGTAAGTAATAGGATTAGTAACAAAAAAAAAATTAATGGGATAAAATAAAAGATAAAAAAGGAAATATGCAAGAAATTATGAAGAATAATTTCATTAGAATATTAAAATAATTTTTGCCAGAGTTCTTATAATTTATCAACTTATTTCTAAAAAAGAATTATTATTAAATTTTAAGTAGAGCAAAATATTAAATATTGTTTTATTATTTATTAATACATATTTAGGAATTTTAAATTCATTTTTGTGTCTCATTCCATGTCTGTGTAAGCATATACACGCATTTTATATTTACTTAATATTTACGGGGGGGGGGAATACTAAAATCTATGAATCATACTATGAAAATGTAAAAATGTATTTGTATTTATGCTATAAAGTAAATTTTACTTAGTAACAAAATGACAGTGATCGAAATTATAGAAAATTAAGAAATCGGAAAAAAAAACTAAAATTAAATCAAATAAAATCAAAGTATTAAATTTTTACCGATATTTTTTCAATTCTTTTGTAAATAATATACTAAAACTACAAAATTATTTTATGAATGATATTAAAATATCACAACTATTATTTAAATAACTACTATATATTAATAGAAAATTTTAGAAATAAAAAAAGCATTAAAAATTTTGCGCGTTTCTGATCAAATTTTATTCTTTAACTTTTTATTACACAATATTTGTAAGTATTTAATAAAGTTTTTTCGCAATTTATTTTTTGTCTGATTTTTTTTATTTCAGTTTTACATATTAAACATAACAATTTTAAGACTTTTAAAAATTAACTAAACGTCAAGCTGAAAAATTCCAAATATGCAGAACATATCATTGATACAATTCAATTTCTTTAAATTGTATAGGGGTTTTTTATAATTTTTTTTTTTAATATTTCACCTATTAAACTAGAAACAAGAAAGAAATTTATTAAGATTTCATCATTTATTTACAAATTTATGAATGAAAATCTTAGAAAAAACTGACTTACTTCTTGATGAAGAATTAACTTTTAAATCCAGATTCGCTTTGTAGTATTTTACAAAAGCGCAATTGAATGTCGGTTGAGAGAACAAAGCTAACAGCGCTATCAGTTCACAAAGATAAAAGCAACTTTTTTCTCTTGTATCAACAGTGTGAAAAGCATTTGATAAGCAAAAACATTTAACTGCAACCACGTGCAAATAGCGTTACCGGTCTCTTTCTGAAAAGAGCTGAAACTATTTCGGTGCTATCCATGCAGGCGATAGGAGAAGTTAATGATGATTTGCGCATGCCCAATTTTTTTCTTTTTTCCTTTCCCTTATCCATATTACCATTAAGAATAAGCGGATAGGTAGTTGGTATTTTGGTTTTGTTTTCATAAGGGCACCCCACTCCTCGTGCTTTACCGAACGGAAACATTTCTCGTTGCTGTGGTTACCTGACTGTGTTTAAGGGGCCGTTCACACATTCAGTTTTATTCCATAACTTCTTTTAATAAATAAGTGACAAAACAAAGGGAAAAAAATACTCAAGTTTACCGACAACTAAATATTTTTACTGTAGAAGTAAAACAATTAATTTAATATTTTTTTTATTTTCCTCTTCGATATAAAAAATTTCTCGATAAAATAGTAATTTAAAATTTTTCAACTTCAAAAAAAAATTCGACACATTATTTATTTTTCAATAGTCCCTCCTTAATGTATATCTCACTTAAAAAATGAAGTAGCAGATATTTTTTTTTAAATTAACAATAAAAATCCTTGTTCAATATTTGTTTAATGAGAAAAAAGTAAGAGATAAAAAGTTTTTTTATGAGGCTTATTTTCATTTTTAGTGTTGTACTTCAATGTTACGCAATAGATTATAGGACAAAAAACTTACTTATTTGATATTTAAGTCAGCAATCTCTTTTAAAATGTCAATATTTGTAATTGATACTTTTATATATACATATATAATTTTAACACACACACACACATACACACACACACACACACACACATATATATATATATATATATATATAAAATATTATATTGTTATATATAATTTTGATTATAATATTTTTTCTTTAAGTAAAGAATTAAAATATTCAAAGTCGAAGTATATTCTAATCAAAACAATAGGATGATTTTTATTTATAAATCTTAGGATTAAAAAATTTTTTTATCTATTGGCAAAATAAATTAAATCGTAATTTTTTTTGAAATTTCATTTTTTTAATTAGAAAATTTCATTTTTAAATATTCTGTTTTATACATTTTAAATACTAAGAGAGTGATGTGTTTGAAAAATGAATGCAACAGATTTTAAAGATATATGTGCTAAATTTTTCATTTTATCATTTTTAAAACTTAGATAAATCAAAAAAGATATGATGAAACTCAAACACAGACAATTATAGTGGCATGTGGAATTGTGCAACGATCAAAACTCTTGATAAGAAAATATCTTCACAGTTTTATTCATCATAATAAATATCGAATAATATCATATCTAATAATTTGTTACTATAAACTAATATATAAATTTAATGTGTTGTAATTGATTATTATCTGAAGCTGTAACAGACCGATATTAACAATATTGACAGTAGATGGCGCTGCTGCCCAATTTACAAACAACATGAAATGAGATGAGTATAATGATGTTAGAAATGGAAAGGAAGAACCATCCGGTTCCTAAATACGTTTTGTTTTGTACCACCCTGGTACTATGTAACCTTGATTTTATTTTATAATTATTAAGTGTTTTCTTTTTGTATCTAATCTTAATTATGTGTAATGTAATAAATGTTTGTTTTGTTTTAACTTCCATTTTCTTACGTCGCTACAAAGCTCAATATATATAATGGAGTAAATTCCTATTGTTTGTAAACGATTCAGATAGGTTTTCAATATTAAAATATTTCCATTCTTATTTCCAAGAAGTGATGGTGATATTTACTAAACCAGTTAAAAGGAAAATATTCGTGTATGTGACACGAGTTTATTACAATTTTTTATGCAGAAAATCTGTTCCATATAAATGTTCCATAAAATCTGTTCTAATTATGAATAATTTGGTCATTAAGAAGTATATAGACACTTTTGTTCTTAAAGTACATACCGATTGAAACAAATTCACTTTAAGAAAATTGCACTTTTTGTTTCTCTTAACATTATTTACATTGAGTGTTTGTCACTACGTTTAAAACAAAGTTGCATCAAGTGCCTTTGATGCAAGAAGTAATATCTCTTACGACAGTATGAGAAAAATAAAGATGCATCAATTGAAAGACTAATGTGTTTGAATGTGTAACTATCATATTTGGGTCTCAATAAGCAATACAAAGATTTATATGGTAATCATAGTTTTTTGTTGCTCTGTGGGCCTTTTTGCACGTGACAATTAATTTGAACAAGACTTCCCACTTAAAATGGTTTTTGGACTACATCCTTCTGAACATTAGCTGGTTCAGCTTTGTGGCTCAGGGTTCAAAACAAGCCAAGCTATTCTAAACCTTAAATTTTATATGTAATCTTCTGTATTTCTTTTTTCCCCCCATCATCCAAGTTACGTTAAAATATAAATGAAACAAAAAATATTGATATATAATAAACCTAAAACTTATATCTATATATATCAATAAGCAATTTAACAAACTGATAATGCAAATAGCTATATATATAAAAATTTAAAATATAAATTAAAGTATAAAAAATATAATACCCTCACAAAAGCAAAAAGGTTTTTACGGTATGGTTGCCCCAACAAATCAAACATTGTTAAAAAAAATCACTAGTGTAAAAAATGTTAGCATTTTTAGTTAAAATCTTGAATTTAAAATATGATACATTGTGTAAGGCTAAGGACACGTTTCATACCAAAGATTTTAATCACCTAAAACAAATATTTATGTGTGAAATGGACACCGATGCGAAGACGAGTCAAACGAACACCAGTACTTCACATAGCGGTAAAATTGATAATGATGCGAGGTATAGGAATATGAAAAGCAGTTTTTTGGTGACATGCGCGTATTTCATGATTTCCATCTGTCATAAAGAATCTATTAACTTTTCTTAAACCTTTTCTCTCTTCTGAAATCGGGTATGATGGTGGAAATAAACTTGACGTAACTCTCGCAGCTACCATCAGCTTTTTCATTGCCTTCAATTATAATTGAATTTGGGGAATCCAATAGCAAATAATTTCCTATCCCTTGCTCCCGAAGGAACTGTCGAATATAGAGAGTGTTAAATTGAAGATGATTGATCTGAAGTACGATTATTCGATTGAAATTTCAATCTTTGTTAAACATGGGATTGTGAAGCACTAATGTATAAAATTATTACCAAAACGATTATAATTTAACTCCATATATGGGGAAGGATTGAAAAAAATTTATAATACCACTTAAATGTGAGTTATTTTGGATTGATGAACTAAAATTGCAAATCCTCCACACACATACGGTATTTCTAACAAGACAACACAAATATACACTCGGTTTGTTTATCTATATGCATACCTTGATTAAATATTTAAAAATAGAAATATGTATTGTGATGAAACCATATGACTACTTCCAGGTGACAATGTCTAGATTGGACATCGTGTTATTTCTGTTAATAGCAGTATAATAACTCCATATATAACTGATTGCCATACCCACAACTTTTTGGCAACGAAAAAATATTTTTCTCCTCCACTCTACTAATGATTAAATAATCATATCAATAAAGATCAATTTTAGAAATAACTATGTAAACCAAAGGTATTTAAATATTTTTTGCGCTATTTATTTTTAAATTAAATTTTTTTATTCGTTTTACTGCGATATTATTACTATATTGATACTTTTTGTAATAAATTCCTCATTCGACGATCATCCAAAATTTAAAGTGTAAACTCACTGTAAATACTAACGTACCAGGAGGCTGTTGATTCAATAAACTTATTTTGATTCAGAAAGCTAATAGACAACCATTAGATTAATATTTAAATGATAGCTTAGTTTTGACTTATTTTTTTATTATGAAGTAAGTTGTTATGGTACATTTTTCTTTAAAATTGTTTTTGATAATGTTTTTTCCCTAATATTCTGAATGAGGGACAAATTTATATTCTTCACAAGTTTCACTCTCAAAAATACAGTATTGATTGTATTCAAAATGATATCAATATTTTAAATAATATATTAAATTATTTAAAAAATATTTTTAATTATTCTTTTTACATTAAATAATTTCCCATCTGAAGTACTTATCTCCATTTGCGAAACACTTTTTCCTACAACTGTCACCTCCCAAACATCATTCAAATACGGAGCCATAAAAGAACAAAAAATGAAAACGAATAATCGACTTGTATTTGATGTCTACTTCCGAAGTAAAAGAAAAAGAAAAAAAATAAATAAGTGATAGTTATCTTTTTTAATATGGAAAAGAAAAAAAAAAAGAAAACATTTCACCTCACTAGGTTTAAGTAAACATGCTGCTGCTTACTGCATAAACATTTCTTGCAATTCTGTTCGATACGAGCATTTATTTATGTTTCAACATGAGCAAACAATTCTTCTTTTTTCCGAGCGTTGAAAAATTAAATACGATCAAAAAGCGATTACGATGCCCAGCGGCGTCTGATGCCGAGTTCAGTGGTCAGATAATTGCCAATGAATGAAGCTATTGTGATAGGCGTAAGGAAACATTCATCTTGAAGGTTCTCAGGATATTAAAATAAACACTCTTCGCTACTTTGTTATTGGCATCATTACGCCAAAAACATCAAAACACTTGAGGATGCAATGGTTTTAATATTCTGCGTCTGAAATGAAAAGTGAACTTCTGTTAACAAAATTATGGCAGGCGAAGTGGGCCTTGATTTATTTTACAAGACCAAGCGCACTAAATTGCAATTCTTGAAATATTTGGTTGCATTCTTTGTATAAAATTATTATCTAAAATAAAATCAGATGTTGCTATATGTTATTATAGAAAATTCTTTACATTGTGATTTATTAGTTTGTTACTCTATGGTTACGTTTTGCTTACTAGAAATAATTCAACCGGTGTTAGCGTTCAAAGTACATTAAACCTACAACTACAGACATCCACACTCGATATGGGAGTTGGAGCAAAAAGCAATTCAGCTGCTATTGGACATTCGACTTTTTTCAAATCAGTATTTTGACGTTGTTGTTGCTTTCAATCTCCCATCTGATCTAACAGAGTCAGACCAGATCAATGAAATCTGATACAAGTGTGGATATCCTCCCAGTCCAGTCTAAGACAGTCCAAGATGTGCTGTGAGGTGATAATATTTTAACGTATGTGTTTTAGTTAAAAATCACTGAATTATGAAGCAAGATATAAAAATGTTAACAACTACGAATTCAGGACATGTTTAAAAAAATTTCAGAATAATATATCTACTGAAACAATTCTATATTGTCGAAAATTATTTTAACGCATTTATATGCCTATTTAGTTACCTATTTTAGTTGGCAGAAGTTACTTAGCATGATAATCTGTTTCACAAATTTGAGCTATGATCAAAGTGATTAGGTTGATGCATAAGTTGGGATTAGTCTTTTCACATACGCTAATGAAAAAGGAATTCAATTTTAAGATTACGAGTTAACAATGCTTGCATTTTATATTAGGTTGGGTTACTGATATGCATTTCCATCCACCTAATTTTGGCACCTAAGCCTTTCAATATAGTTTAACGTCTCGTTATTTTAAACAAATATTAAGGAAGGAAGAAGACGCCTAATTGGTATCTACCTTTCTATTTTACACCAATGGTGGAATGTTAGATAATAAGCCAAATTAACGAGAATAAGCCATCTCAACAAGACGGTCTTAGGAAAAGAACTAGAAATTCATCAGCTTTGTATTGTGTATACCTTTGTGCAGAAACGAGTTCTTTATCTTCACGATGGAGATCGGTCAAAAATGGGAGTAAAACAAGAAAGAAGTTTTTATGTGCTTGAATATGCTAGTTGTTTGTATGTGTAATGCGCTTTTAGGAAAGAGAATAAAAAAGAATCATGATGTAAATATAAAATTTTTTTGTAGTAACGATAATTCAAAGACACTTGCTGTGTGCTTCGGATTGTATGGAACGAGTTATATTATCGTCTGGAGTGTATAGTGTCGCCGCATACAGGGACACATAATGAACATTTGTTAAGAGTATATAAACTTGGTGAGTTTGTAATTCTTTCATATATCTATCATGTACGTGTAACATTTTTGAAAATATATCCTTTTCAAAAGAAATAATCATTTATGCCAACGCCAACCATGTTGTTGCACGAGCATATTTCCCTGTATCAAGCCCTGAGTTGAGTTCTACCAGTTAGATAAAAACAGACGGGTAGAATCTTCGTGATTTTGAAGCAGGAATCAAGCAGAAGGCTCCTATATTTTGCTTGCCATCCTTAGAGGTATTGAGACCATGAAATATTTAACGTGGTTCACCGCTTTTAGCGAATGCAATGGATCTTCGGTTAAGACGGTATTCGAATTCACTACCTTCTGATAATGACAACGACACCCTAACCAACTTGGCCATCGCATGTTATTTTTTTTACTGTTATCTAAAAATTGGATACTGTTGATAAATTCTATCGAATTGACCAATCGAAGTTTCAATTAATTAATAGATCGAAGCTTCGGTCAAGCAGAAACAGACACTGTGAAAACGAATAATAATAACTTAAGCGTGTTTGAGCGGGAACAGCTTCTATGTAAAATATACCTTCATTTTTACTGGAGTGTCAAAAACTCGATTCACACACACTGCGGGAAAATCTTGTGTTACTGAATTTATATAGGTTAATCATGCGGAAAAGTATAGAAGAATGAAGCAAGTTCAACAATGATTATGATCGAATTTTGGACTAATCAATGAGCCACAGATATCTTGCCTCTTTTTTTATGTTGCTATTTTAATGAATGAAAGTGTCTATTTTGTCAATATACTAACTTCAGTAAAATTCCATTTCTTAAAATTACATTTGTATATCAGTCCACTTCTATCTTATGATAAAGAGAAAAAATATTTTTCACGTTTTGCAATTTTTAGAGAAAAAAATTTTTTTTATGCAAAATGAGTCATTACTTCAATAATCACACATCAACACAGCTGGAAAATTTTCATGCATATTTGATTCATGTTGTGGAGGAATAAAATTTAATCTGAAGTTGTATATTCTTGTAATCACTAAAACAGCCAATGGATGTAAATTAAGAATTCATCAATGAAGAATCTAAATATCAATTCTGATTAAAATAAATATTGGAAAAAGAAAATTATGTCAAGAAACAATATAACTTGGAAAAATATTCTTCTTTTAGAGTTCAAGAAATTCACCTAAATTCATGATGGAAGAATTCATAAAAAGAAAAGAATTAACGAAATGCGTTCCAAAGTACTCTTTAATGTTTAAACGCAACATATTGAAGAAAAAAATAAATAAATAAACACTTTCATTATATAAAAGTTAAAATTCCGGATTTCCGATAAAATTGCGCTAAAGATGTCATGTGTTACTTGTATAATATCTGTTGCTGGAAACTTTAGTTCCCTGGGGCATTCCATTTTTACAAATTAATTCATTTGGTATAGTTAACCAATCTATTTTGAATAAAAACAACAGATTGTTGAAAAAGGCCTAAATGATATTAAAAAAGGTTTTTACTGCACAAAAATATTTCATCAAGTATTATTCTCTCTCTTTCTAAGATTTAAGTACTTTTTTGATACATCAATTATTCGAATAATATTTGATGCTTTGGACAGTTTTCTTATTAAACACATTAAAATAATTTTCTGATTTTGATGATTAAGTAAAATAACACAGTAAAACGCTTATCTTGTAAACTATTTCTGAAATTACTTCTGTTGGGATATTTGGAAATAAAATAAAATTAAATCAGCCTAAAAATTGATTATGTAACTTCCAGCACAATAGTCTTTAAAATCATTCTAAGCACTAAAAAGTATTTTGGGTTATAATATTTCCATAAGTAAAATATATCTGTTATATTTCATTTGGATTTACCTTCCATAAAATAGAAATAATAAAGAAAATGCTTTAGCTCTCGAGCAAAATTCTATTGTATTTGATTTCAGAGTTCTCAGTATAAAATTTTCGCCCATTTGATACTTCGATCATGTATCGAAAAATAAATAAATGTATAAAAATACCAGACAATAAAGAGAAGGAAAGTAAGTTGTAACTTAACTTAAAGCTAATGCTCAAAAGAAACCGTCAACTGTAAAGCCCGACACAGAAAGCTGAATAAATCAACCTTGACAAGATAAGCATGTTTGTATAAATTTTATCCAGTATTCTTCCATAATCAGAAGATCTCAGATCCTTGGCTGAGATTTTTCACTCGACGCGTGATCTTCTTTGTCCTCAATTTTATATTTAATCAGAATTTTTTTATTTTATTTTAAGAGAGACTGCTTCTTAAAAGCATTAAGTATTAAAGTTTACGCAATCGTGAATAGGCTTAAAATAAGTATTACTTATTTTAAACATGTTCACGCTCATAAAACTGTTTTTGATACATAATTTATTGTATGAATCTAGTCAGCCAACCCCCTTTTTAAAAATACAAATTTGTATTTTTAAAAAGGGGGTTGGTTGACTAGAACATTTTAGATGACTAGAGGTGTCTCGAACCAAACTGAATCTTGTAGAGGAACATTTTGATGTATTAGTATATAAGATCTTATAGTTTCAGTCGTAACACTCCTCTATTTTTTAAATCCAAATAAAAAGACACACAGGACTTGAGCTTAATTGCATAAAGAAAAACAATCCATGTAAAAAAAAGCTGGCTAAATAGAATTGGACGATAATAAAGTTACGCGCTTATTACAGAATATAATGGTGACTGGCGATATATTATTACAAATTTATTAATAAAGAATATTTCATAAATGGAACACCCTTTAACTAAGTGGTAGGATTACTCTATTTCTAGCGAAAAGTCTCAGATTCAGTCTCAGTTACAAATAAACAACGATGGAGTTTATTTTTGTGGTCACTTTTGAAACACTTGGTTGATTAAACTTTGGAAAAGAATAATAAAAAAGAGACTCTAAATAAACAAAATATGCATGGTTGAAAGGAGAACTGAACTCACGAATTTCCAAAGAGAAACCTGAGTGCTGTTTATCTGCCAGCTAACAAAATTTCCAATCGAACAATAAAAATATTTTATTTGTATTTTTTCGCTTGAACATTAAAAAATTTAATAGGGTTTTAGATCTTTTCACTGTAATGATGTGAAAAGGAGAGTACTATAGATCATGTGCTAATTGCGTCAATTGATCGATATTCAAAATGAAGATGTAATTGGCTGTATTAAGTTTGGGTGGCATAATTTGCCAGCAGGAAATATATAGTAAAGATTAAACCTTATATGAAAAAAATTTAATAAAATTTATCACATAGGAAATGTTTAAAAAACGTATTAAAATGCATTTTAGTGGCGAAGAAATAAATTATCGTTTTCGAACATTTAAAACACAAGGAGGATATTTTTTTTGCAAGAAAATCTTTTAAATGGCTTTCTTGCATACTATTTTTAAATCCCATTCGAGTATAATAAACTCCACTGAGCTAAATATTCAATAGGTAAAAATAGACTCTCCTTTTGACAAGATCAGTTATTTTTATTTGAATATGCATCCGCCTTTATAGGTAATTAAACATCCTGCAAAAGCCATAAAATGTTTTATAACCTTTTTATTAACATTGATCCAGATGTCGCTCGCAAACCCTTTGATTATGTGGATTTTATTCCTTTCATGCCAATGATACAGCTGTTAACTTTTCCTCGAAAAAAAAAATTAACAATTATTCTAAAATTTCAGAGAAGACTATGAGGTGATCAAGGTTCAGTTTAATTTCCAACAGCCGTTTCCAATGTCGTCAGTAAAACTTTTTTCAAAAATGGGAGAATTTTTTTGGTACCACGGCAAGATTAGCGAGAGATTATTTCAAAACCGACGCGTACAGTTTTTCGTAAGGACTTTTTTTTTTTTCACAGCATTGACATGTCACATGAAAGAAATCCCATTATGTACTTCGAACATACTCCCAAGTACCCAACCAAACAGACATGCATACAAGAAATATATCCATCTCCCATTGGTCAAAATGATTAAGAGAAAACTAGAAACTTCTTTCTCTTCCAAAAGAGTGCCTTATTTACATGCAATGATAAGACCAGAAGATGAGAGAATTTGTGTTTTTCTATGTACATATAAGGTTGTGGTGTGTACTTGAGAAATTTTCATATTACCTCCACGCGACAGACGAAAAATGCTTTATCTATAAAACATCCTTTCGGAAGGAGAAACACTGGAATGTGTGTGAGTGAGTTTAAAAGCCTTATAAACAAACTTCATCTATTACATTATCTGTAATATGAGTGTCATATATTTTCATATGAAAAGGTAGTAAACAGAATTTACTCTTTTATATAAATTTGACATTTTTTTGCACAGTCGAATGACCTTATGGCCTTGCTCAGATGAAATTAACTAAAATTTCGTTCTTTTAGGCTGCGGGCCATGAATGAAAGAATTGCTGAAATTTTAAATTTAATAATATTAAAATTAAAAAGTAAAATGATAGTTATTAAGAAAAGTTTTTAACTCTGATGCAGTCACATATGTGTTATTATCACGAAATTAAAAGACCACATAGAGGTCAACATAATTCACTAAGAATTTTAAATTTAAAGATTCATTGTTTTTCTTTCGCTTAATCCCAGAGACATCCAGTTACTATGGTTGCTCCATTCTTCTCTTTCTTAGACGATATATGTTATAGGGACTGCGATTGCCTGTTGAGAAAAGGTATTCTGAAAGTAAGGGATTTGGTTGAAGACACCATCAAATCAGTCATTCTGGAAGGCCCTAAATATGTTAATTTTTCGTAGGAGGTAATATTTATCACCAGTTACAGAAGCTTGAAGTGACTAGTGACAGTTTAGATACCAATCTTGGCAGCAAACTTCAATTCATAATGATGAGGCAGTTGAATTTATTTATATGGCTTGGACGGCAAAAACCCCATGACTGCTTTTACTTGGACAAGACCTCCTGTTCTTAAAGGAACTTTAGAACATTTACAAGCAATCTCCATGAAAAGACTTATGCACGTTTTACATTTATTTGACCAGTTATTAAAATTGTATAAATGTTCTGCATATTAAATTTCGTTAAGGTTTGTATTTTGTCAACTAAAACATAATCTCAATATTTTCTGATGCTATTATTTACAATAAGAACCATTTTGAGTTCACCGTAATTAGGTTTGATTTCTTTGATGATCTATCATCACTTTTTCCACATGAGAATTTATTCGATCAAGATCAACAATTTAATAGAATCCAAAACACTATAAGCATTAACATTTGAGATGGGAATCGATATTCATGAAATACTGAGCTGAAAACAAAAAAGTTGCCATTTAGTTCCCAACTAGTTTTGGTTTCACGAGTGCTCATTGATGGAACAGCGGTATGCGGAAAGGAAGATTCCAAATGGAATTGGAATCTTCCTTTCCGTATATCACAATGGATTCCAATCACTGTTGAAGAACGGAAGGTAGACGTTCCAGCTCTTCTTACCGCGTGCCATCTCTCTGGAGAGATGCTAACTCTGAGGATTTACTTTTGCCATATGTGAATATGATCAGCAATATCTGAAATGACCTTCCAGTAGAGAATATTCAATGGATGTCCAAATGCTTCATAACAATCAACCGATGTTAGGATCTCCATATTTTCAACAAAAATGTTATTTATCCAAGCAACTATAACATGCAAGTAAATATTTGTTTACCTTCATAAAGCGCCCGTGCTTCATTTGCCAATCAAAGATTTCGTCAACACCCACTTGTCCTCGATTAGCTATACTGTTATTTTTTTTTAATTTGCTTCCAATGAAAGTAAGCAATTTTAGTACGCCTAACTAACTCTAAACTATATATTATGCTTACTTTACTTTAAATAAAGTCAATATAATAAAGCTAATAAATAAATAATAAAGCCAAATAACGAGAAAAAATCAAATACATGGAACTGATTTTGCATTTGATGGTTAATGATGCATTTAATGCTCAAATGTTACAATTTAAAACTTCTTATTAATTGAACGTAATCTTATTCTATAATTTTAAGTAAACATTCAATCGCTTCTGATTGCAGAAAGTTTGCTTTTACAGATACCACATACAGACTTAACATCTTTCTATTTAAAATATATACACCATGACTTTACATAAAAGATTTCTTATTTAATTTCAAAATTTCCTCCACGAAAATTGTAGACACAGACTATGCATTTGAAATTGATAATTACATCAAAATTTTGTGGGTTGAATGTTTAATAATAAATAATTGAAAATAAAATTTAATACAAATATTAGGAAAAAATGGATTAATTGTATTATTTAACTAAATGAATTGCGAATAGAAATAAAACGTTATTGTGCAAAATCTTTTATTGCATATATGAAAAATACATCATTAAAAGTAAAAAGAAATATATTAACATTGTCATATATTATTATGTGTACATTATACTCAATTCAGCATAACGTATTATTATAAAAAAATTTTTCAAGCATGAATCAACTTTGATATTATCTCGCATATGACTGATATAAAGTTAATGATGTTCGCTTTTCAAGCTCTATTATGCTTTAGTTCATCAAATGGTCTCTTCACAAGCAAAATATATCATTCTGAAGGCATCCTGTGGAATTACTGAAGATACTAACCAGTTACGCATGCTACCAGTTTTTATTACAAATTACTATCTCTATTCACTTACTGATCCAATAAGTGATTTGGCTAAAAGGTCGTATTGTTTCATCCAATTTAGAAAAATGTTATTGATCTCTTTCACACACGCATATTATGTATAAGAACTCCTGATTATCCCGAAATTGAATTGAGTGGACTATCGGGGATAATCCATAAATTTATAAAAACAAGAAGCAAATATTGATGTGAACAATTTAATAACTAACATGAACACACTTATCAGCTGAAGAATAGCAATATTGATTATAAATTTGATTTTAATAAGTTGATAAGTCAATTATTTTATACTGTTTTTCCTGTAAAAGGACAGCATTATTTTTTACATTGAATTATTTCTTCCTTATATAACTCTATTGAAGATTTTATAGAATTTATATATTTTATAGAATTTAAATATATATTATATATGTGGGTGTGTATGCACATATAATGTTTTGCCTAATCGTTTAATGCCATCTTGGAAATAAATATAAGGCTTTCTTCTATCTTGAAACTACAGTTTAAAGGTGTAAATCATGCCCGAAATAAGAGTCGAACCCATGAACTTTAAATCACAACGCTAACTATTCAGTTGCTAACCTTTTATCATATATATTATGTAAAATATTTGTGTCCCAATTTCTTTTATCTAGTTCGTTTCTGTTCAATAACATATTGCACAGAAACGAACTAGGGCTATACTAGGGTGAACTGATTATGGGCTATTTTCCCATAATCAGTTCACCTTTTGATTATGGGAAAAAATAATCTAATTTTAGAAACAATTCGTGGAATGTGATTAGTTATGATCATGGTTATATAACTATTTTTACTCAGAATAAAACAATGTAGACCGAAAATTTCTGTCTCATTTAGATCGGCCGAATTGCAAAAGCTACTACGTATGAGTTACCTTTTTCGAAAGTGTATTTAAAGCAGATTAAATATATATACTTATTCTCAAGAATAGTTTATAAGAAAAATCAATATGGACATAATTTTAACTTATGGAAAGAGGCTTAAAAATTATATTTTTATAAAACATTATAGAGAAGAAAAATTTGGTTTAAATATTTTTCAAGGAATAATTTGATTTGTGTAGCATTCAACAGCTAAAAACCTTATTATCATTTGAACATCATCCACTTTAACTTTAATAGATAATATACCATATTCACGTATCGCAAGACTGGAAACCAGAAGACTGCCAACACTCATCAGAACCCATCAAATGCCTTTGTTCAACAATAGTTGGAATCGAGTCTATGAGTTTGTTTGTCTGTCGCTCAACGATCATTTTCTGCATACAAGGGCCAATTAAACCAGTAACGGTTTAAAGTGGATTTCTTACCAATACAAAAAACAATGTCTAAGGTGGGATTCGAACCCACGAACTGTCAAACCAAAAGCGCTGACCATTAAGCTACCATCTCAGCGTGATTTCTATGAGGGAATAATGACAAAAATTTAGTGCTCTTTCTCGGATATCACAAGATGTAATTTGAGAAGACCTGCTCCAAAGTATTCCTCCATTCTAATATTTCGATTCCAAGCTCGTAGCTGAATGCACGAAATGAAATCTACTGTTAAGCAATTCGTAGGTTTGAATTTTACAGCAGCTGTTGATGCATGGCATGGCTCTGACAGTAGCTCCTGGTAGAATAAATCCCCGTGTCAAATTTATTCGTAAATTGGCAAACGAATCAAACCCAATATTTTATCCCACATTATTTTTTAACCGTAGTTAAAAGGAATCGCATCTTGTTTGCTTTAAATCTTTTTCAATGTCATTTGGAAATCTGTAATACATTAATAATTAGGTAACCTTGACATTAAAATTAAACAAATGAAACCATTATAAGTGAATAAGTAGAATTTACTTCACACCCCACTGCATTTTGGAGAAAGATGAAAGTAGATAAGATAATCTATCCTATAACAAGATAAAAACTAAATACAGTTAGAAAGTTTGTTGAGGTCGCAGTCAGGATGCTGCACGAAATAATCGAGATAAGAAAAAAATAACATAATACTTTAATAGGAATAATTATAGTCCAAATATTGTCTCGGAAATGCAAATTTATGTTGCATACATAGGGAAAGTGACCTTGTAAAAACCATCATGTATCATCAAAAAAATAATATGAACTATAACATCACATTGGGGATATTCTAACTGTTTAAATTTGTTGTTAACTGTTCACATCCTTAGCGGTTTGTCTTCAAAGAGAGCTTTTTATAGATTGAAAGCCAATATTCATAAGTCGTAAAGAAGGGAAATACATGAGCACCTATATCGACATACAAGTATGCAGAAATGATATACTCATTTACAGTTGTGCCACAGTTACTGGAATCAAACTAGTGATTTCCCATTCTAAAGAGCACTGTTTTATCGCTGAAAACTTATGATGCAGTGTTAATTAAGAATTTAAAATGTGGTAGATGTACTGATTACTAATTGTTGAAACATATTGCAAGCTTTTATTAGCATTCACAGCATATTGTCATTATTTTTTTTCTTTTTACGAGAGTGACTCGAATTTGCATGTCATAAGATAAAAATTCTGGATATCCCCCCCCCATTCCAATAAACAACACATAATATCCATTATCAGTCACTTCATGGCTTAGTAGTGTTTTGCTTTTTAGAGTAGGTCTCAGGTTCCACTGTTAAACAATAAAAGATAAGTCTGAAGTTTTTGTTTTCTGCAGCTATATCTGACGAGATTGGTACTAGGGAATATTCATTATTTTCAGGAATGCAGTCCATTACCTAAGCAAAGTTTTACCGAAGGACAACAACATCCTACGAATATTAAAATACCTTAAGCCAACAACAAAATACCAACAGCAACTTATCAACAAAGGCCAAAAAATCGAAATTAAACGAAATTAGATCAACGTCTCACACACTTTTCTAAAATCAAAGCCATACATCACTCTTTCTTTGTTCAATAATGGTTAAGAGCAAACATAGGACCTGCTGTTCTGGATAGTGTGACGAACTACTAGGTCCCAATGTTCCCAATAGATATAAAAATAATTCACTTGACAACTCTTTTTGGTACTTTTCCAAAACAACATCTAAGAAATGTTAGTTTTTAAAGTACTAGATTTTCATAAGAATTTTATCTTCAAATTGCATGTATTTAGAATTTATCAAATAACAATCTGCATAAATTAAAAATCTTGGCGGCAAATGCTTTGGAATCTGGTTTCATTTTTTTTTTTTTTTTTTTTTTTTTTTACTTATTTTGGTATGTGGGTCATTGCCGAAATGAGATTGGAACGAAAATGAAACATCGTTTTATCAAAAGACTTCTCAGGTGATTCAAATTAAGCCAATGAATATTTAAATGCAAATCATGTGGAGAAGAACAATCGGCCGACGTAACGTGACTGATGGTGAAGGATTACGCTCCGACTTGAGCCACGTCATGAGGGCAGCTATTAATACATGATGTCCAATCAAATAACCAGAGTTTCATTATCCCAAATGAATATTCAAGAACATTTTCTTCTTATAATCATTGCGCAGTCATAATTTATTAATCAGTTTAATACAGTGCGATGAGGTTATGTGTGTGTGTGTATGTGTTACAAACTTATATTTTGGAAACTTGAATTTGTGAATTTCTTAAAATGGTAATTTTCTCGGTACTAGTTTTAACGTTTGGGAGGAAAATTTTGCATAATGAATTTCAAAAAATACGTCTACTCTACAACATACAACAGTGGTTGAAATGCCAGGATATATTAGGATGATTTCAAATTAATTTGATGCCCTAAATTCAAAAGTAGTTTTAGTTTCTGTTAAGGGAATACTTTTTTAAATATAACAATAAACATGTTACACTACTTAGGTTTTAATTAAATTCATAAACCACATAAAAAAGCAAAATTTGAAATTTTCATTTTATTATTTTTTATCATCAGAAAAGCTACATACCAAGTTGTTTTCTCAAAATATTAGGAGGCGAGAAAAGGCATATATTCCTAATAAAACTGCCTTCAAATGAGGTTCGAAGCCCTGCAATATGACAAAACTGTAGACCTTATAGGAAAAAAAAATTAGTTGTGCATGTTTAGATTAAGTGTCTTATGTATACCTAGAATTTGTTCTTTAATAACAGAGCCCTTTAATAACAGATTTTTTTCTATATGTCCGTTATTTTTAACAATTTGTATAAATGATTTGCCCCATGAATACATTTAAAATTCATTAATTAATAAACTCGCTACTAGGAATAAAAAATTGCCAGTTTACGTAGGTACTTAAAAAAAAATTAATTTTCAAAAACTTTCTCATCAAAAGAGTTTTTATTACTCAGTTATTTTCACAATTTTATCATTTATATATTAATTGCCAACCTGAAGTCAAAACAAAAATATACAATCACAAAAGATTGAAATATTTGTTTGTATTTACTGTCAATCTTAATGCTGATTTTTCAAGTCAATTATGTCCTAGTGACTTGATGTGTTCGATACCTTTTAATCTTGATACTTAGATATTTAGTCAATATTACTCTCTTTATATTTTTACAAGAATATATAATAAACTTTATATATTCTTGTAAGATTTTTTAAAATATTTTTGAAGACAATTTTTACACTAAGTACAATGTATATAAATATATATATATATATATATATTCCACTTTATAATTGTTTGCCAATCAGTGCATCAAAACACTTATTAATTTGAGAATAATAAAAAAATACTAAATTATTTCAAGTTTTAAAATTTTGTGGAATCTTTTATTTTTCTTTGAATATGAACTTTACATAAGAGCATTTTTCGAGCCTTGTTCATGGTAAATTATATTATGGTCATTTCACCAAGTAAAAAATATTAATAGGATGAGAAAAATTGTATATTTACAAGTTTGAAATGCAGTGTTAATTTGTCCTTATCTTTATAACCATGAGGTTTCTTAAATTAATTTAATCATCACTGCTCATAATAAATAACAATTTTTAGTAAACTTAAACATTGATCAAAGATCATTTCAACTAAACGAAAATCAGCCCTTTCTCATGCTTTGAAGGTAAACGGTTTGATAGTTGAGAGTATTGAAAATCATTGTGTTAAGAAGGGCTGTGCAAGTAAGATCCAATTTCTCTTCTCTAATGCGATTTGGTTGGTTGGTTTGATTTATCACACTACAGCTGCGAATTGGACTAAACAAATATCTTCTTTCGAGTTGTGAAACTATTTTACGAATTATTTATGTCCATAAGCTACTTGCATAATTATGTGACAATGGAAGAAATCTGCGAAACTCGCAAGTATTTGACTTCGCAAATGTTCATGTAGAAAACTAAAAGTCGCACATTGCCCTTTGTTCAACATTGGTTAGGATTGAACATGAAAATTTCTATTTTGAAAAACATAATTCGATTTCTGCTTGAAAACACAATAGTATTCCTCTTCACTCTTTGCTGAAGAGTTATTTAAATCAGTACGTCATTTATAAATAATATCTAATATATTTTCACATGGAGCAGACAGCCTAATGACCGAGAGTTATTCTAAATTTTTTTAAACATCTACTTCATATTATGGCTTTCTTTTAATATTTAATGCATATTATTGCTTTCTGGGCGAACTTGTAGACAGTGGGCCCAGAAAACTTTCACGCTCTCACTTTGACAAACATGCAAGCAAAAACGTGGCATCCAACTCTCGTTTTCCAACAAGAATTGGAATCGAAATAGTAATCTTTCACTCTGAAGTGATTGGAACTACTGCTAGTCCAAAAAGAAGATATATTTAACATGTTCCCTTCTTTAAGATATATATTTAACATGTTACGTTTATTATAAACAAATCGTAGATAATGTATGCCAGTTAATATACTTAATTCATTATAATTTAATTGTACGATGATTTTTTTATATTTAATGATATATTAGACTCAAATTATTCCTGCTGTTACATTTAACATTTATTTCATCTTTTACCATGACAGCTTACATTTTCCACCTTTTTGAAAAAGTAAAATAATAAACTTCTTTGCAAATATAAAATAAAACCCTTTCCAATCCTAAAATTACAGATGGAAATAATCAACTGCTTTAGCAATTGAAAATAATTTCTCTTTTACATAAAATCGTAGGGAAGATTTGAAATTAAAATATTTGATGGAAAAGTTTCCCCTTCCATAATTTTATTCGAATTCGTATATAACTAAAAGAATAGTTCTCATCCACCCAATCGATTTTCCATTCGGATTCAAATAATAGTTTCCAATTACTTTTCCATTTCGATTATCCTGGATAAAATCGCAGATCATTTGTCAGTATTTTTTAACATTTTCTCGAGAGAACTTTTGCTCTTTCTTCACGGAAAAATCGTCACAGGTAGAATGTTTTTAAAATCTCTGCGAATTTATCATTTTTATTTGTACTCACAAGTAAAAATGCTCAAATAAAACGGTATTACCTTATGTTATTTATATTTTTATCTTTTTGCTTCTTACGGAAGATTAAAGTTTCTTTCATTTCTCTAGACTAGAGTTTTTCTCATCGAATATTTGATAATATTCGATGAGAAAAACTCTAGTCTAGAGAAATGCAAGAACGTGTTAAATATTAAACATACTAATCTGAAAACTTGGCTTGGCTTGTTTGTCGCTCAACGGTCATTTTTGCATACGAGGGCTAATTGGACCGGAACCTACGGTTTAAAGTGGATTCTGAACCACTACAAACATCCATGCCCAAGGTGGGATTCGAACCTACGAACTGTTGAACCGAAGGCAAGAGCGCTAACCATTCGGCTGCCAGCTCAGCTATTAATCAGAAAAAGTTAGCAGTGAATATAAATAATGTTTAATATATAATTTTGAGAGTTTTATGCATTTATATTTTGCTTACAAAATAATAAAAAGATTCCAAAAAAATTGATATAAACATAGATTAACTTTTTCCATAAAATATGATCCATTTTATTAAATTCAACTAATAAAGATTTTTTTTAATTTACTTAGCTCAAAAATAATTAATAATTGGCATAAAAATGTGATTTGCTAGTCTTTTTTTGCATTTTTTCATACAATATTGAGAACATTTGATTTTTGTTTTTTTTTCGTTCTACGGTCACTTTTTAAAGCTATTCGATATGAATTTATTGAATAAAATACATTAAGAATCTTCCGCGCAATATTTGCAATGAAATGCCTTTCGGGTAAACTTTACATGCCACAATAGTTTTACAATAGTGGATATATTTACATGCCAGAATTGAAACAACCGAGAAAACTCTCAAGAACACAACACAGCAAGTGCGCTTGTAAAAGCTGAAATGAAACAAGTATCGTTTGTTACCCCGAAATGATGAAATTGTATCTTGTACCACGCACTTCAAATAACACGGTTCTAATGAATCATGATGATCTCATACGAAATGCAATTATGACATTAAGTAATAGTTAAGTGAACAAATTATGCATTTTATCTCCCAAGTAAATCGTTATCAGAAAAAATGTCATTGTCATTCGGCCATTTAAATAGGTATCACATTAAGTTAAAAAGGGAGGATAAAATAGTAAATGAAGGGTAATAATCATATTTTTTTTAATAGTAAATTTAATATTATTTAGGAATTTTGAGACAAATTACATAGTAAATGACAAAAAGAAAAAATAAATAAAACAAATAAAATTGACATTTCCAATTAAAATAATCCAATACTTTTATACTACCGATATCAAACATCAACAGATCCATAAAGTTAGGCGAAAAATTCAGTGTGAAAATATAGGACAAAATATTTATGATACAGTTTAAGTTTTTTTTCTTTTTTAAAATGCCCGCCTACTCTAAAGATATTCCATAGAGTAGCTTATCGCCTATTTAGCTCTATAACGGGCAAAAATTTTGGCATTTTATACAGTGAGGCACCCAGTGGCTGTGTTATCTTTGCCCCGAAAAAAATTAAAGGGATAAAGAAAGGCCAGCACAGAGAGAAAAAATAACGTCCATGCCCATACCAGGATTCGAATCCGGGATCTACTGCTTCGAAGTTGGAAAATAGTTAGACACTAAGCTCTTTGCCATCGGTCGGCTGATACAATTAAAGTAAAAGAAATAATATTTCGAAAAACTACTTAAAATTTTAATAATAATTAAATAATTAAAAAACACAAATTTTGTGTGTGGCCAGCATAATAGTATGAACGCAGAAGCATGAAATCGTAGGCCCTTATTTAAAATATCAATTTCCTATGAAGCACATGTATTAAATAACTAATTGGTCATCTCAAAGCACAGTATTGATGTTTGTTTCATCATTTCGCGCCACCAAATAACCTCATAGTTCCCATAGTCTGAGTATGAAGATAAATGAACCATCGTCATCAAAAATTGTGTTACCTAAAATGCTATTCTGGTCGAAAATTATCCATATAAGCTTGTTGGAGATTTCAGCAAATAACATGCTGACACAAATTGAATCTTCTAATAATAAATATTTTTTTATAAAAGACTACTATGTAAAGAATTTATATATATATATATATATATATATATATATATATATATATATATATATATATATATATATATATATATATATATATATATATATAAAGAAAGAGTAAATTACTATTATTTATATTTATAATATGATTACAGTTATGTAATCCTAGATTTTAGAATCAATGAATGTATACAGATTTGAATTTTGTGTGGGAAATAATGAATAACTATTCGATTTGTATGCATTTTGAAGAAATAAACTCATAAAATTTTACCCTTTCCTTCACATTAAAATCATAACAGTTCTGGTCCATAGGAAATGCTATGATTTACAATCATTCAAACAAAAACTATTGACAAGACGTCTGCAACTAGGTAAAAGAAAAATTGTTCTATACGGAAGTAGAGAGCAGTGACAAAACTATCACAAATCAGGTGGAAAATCATAAATTCCACTCACGTGTGATGCTTAATGTTTCAGGGAAAACTGTTCTTTTGTTGTCAAGGAAACCAAGTGACCTACTAATTCTTGTCTCGCATCGCTCACTGACCAAGCAAAAGGCGGGGACGTGTTAATTGTTATATTTTGCACTGGATGAAAGAACTGTTAGACAAGCAATCCAGTTTCGAAAAATTGGATCATCAATGAACGCTTTATATACAAAATATTTTTTTATTCCGATATATTCTATATGCCAATGAACGATACCAGTTTAGTTTGGTACAGTATCCCCCCATCACTGTCAATTTAAGAACTGGACATTCGAATAGGACCTAGTTTAAAATGAATTCTAAAAACACAACCACAAAGATGGATTTCATAAACTGTTGAACGGAAAATTCAGGTGTCCAGATTAAATACTATATGTAAAAAGCAAAATCTTTAATATTGTTATTTTTTTTTAAAAGTTTAATATACATCACACACACATAAAAGGAAATAAACCGGAGCTGGGTGTGCGAGTATGTAGTTTATTATGCTCTTAGGAATGAAATCTCCCAGATTCGAATCAACGATATTAATTAGTTGCTGAAATCACACTAATAGTTCAGATAGAATTCAAAGGAGACTTCTCGAATATCTACAATCGAAATTAAAAAAAGGCTAAGTCGCTGACTAATCGTCTCGAAGTTGGATATTAATTAACACAAAAGATAAATAGTGCGTTTGTTTTCATCATATACATATATCTGGATAAGTGCTTTAAAATTAAACTGGATTTCCTTTATCAGATGTAAATACGAACTACTCCTAAAATGATTTTTCTGTTAGGCAGAACGGTATTGATGTTCAAAATCTCATTGTAATTTTTAGCATTAGGCCATCCTTCTATGATGCCAATAAATCAAAGAAAACTTTTTATTTATAAGATAACTTTATTAGTGTATTCTGTAAAATAAAAGAATCTAAGTCAAATTATTTAAAATTTTTAATATGATAAAAATAAAAGATTCATAGATAAAAATAGAAGTAGTTTTTTCAAAAAATTCGTATAAAATGTGTATATATTTGTTTTGGGTGTATCGTATATACAGCGACTCCACCTAAAAATATTTCTTGTGTGATTTCAGATCGGGCAGCGATACAAGACTATTAGGTTTAGAAATAGCTCAACGAACAACTTTAAAGGAACTTCCTTCATGAAACTTTCATCGGGATTTGATAACACAAGGCACGCTATTCTTAATTAAACTAAGAACGAAAACAAAATCCGATAATTCTGTTCGTCGAACTATTTTCATGACATGCTGATAAAAAAAATTTAGACCAGCTTTACTTGAAAATATTCTTTTCTCTTAAGGTTTAACTTTTTTCTTTCTTTATAGCTTGCAGAGAAAGAAATATAGCGTGCTAAGAGATCGTTTGGAATAACTCCAAAAACAAAAATGCTGGAATGTTAAGCATTGATTTTCTTTATAGAGTGTATTTGCACTAACCTAGCACTTCTTCCTTTGAAAGAATTAACTCTTCCCTCCTTAAATTTTCATCACTTGATTTTGATGGCTTCAATCTTTTCTCGAATCCAATACAATTAAATTTATTATCGCGGATAAAATTAGAAAATTCAAATTTCATTGAAAAAGATTAAAAATCCTTTATTTTAAGTATTTTATGTTCACACTCCATTTTTCTTTAAAATTGGGGGAATAAATATTTTCTACTAAAATTATGAAGTTTGAATAAATACTCAAAATTTTTATATCGATCTCATTTGTGCTCAATTTTTATACATCAAATTCAAAAGATCGATTGAAAATTTAAATGAAAATTTTAATAATTTTAATATTGATAGAAATATTTGAAAAAAATTTTAATCCAACTAACAATATTTTAGGGGAAAGCATTTTTATATAATTTTTATATATTTAAAAAAACACTCGATTAATAGGCGCTTGATAATACTTGTCCGCAACTTATTAATCAAGCATTAGAAAAGTATGTTAAATTAATTTAGAAGCAAGCATTAATAAAAAGTAATTTAGAAAATGAAATTGTAATATTAACCACTCACTAAGTCTTCTCGAATGAGGTTGTAGATGCATAAGTGGTAGAACTTTTGTTTTCAATTCAATCGTTTAATTCTTTCATTGAGAATTCATATTTATAATGATTCAGAATATTTTTTAAGCTATAGGTCTATAGAGCAAATGTAAGCAGATAAAAATATTTTATAAGATTCAAAAAAGTTATTTAATCTGAGGGAAAAGTTTGGAAAAGTATCGAACAGTGCAAATCTTCATCACTTGAAGGAAACTCAAAATGAAACCACTGGGTGCATTTTGTATGACTTGTCAGAAATAAGATATCAGCTATATCTATCGAATGTAGAACAATAGTTTGCAGCAGATGGCCTAGGACTCATACTAGAATGTATGCAAAAAATTATGTGCAAATAATTAACATTCCCATTCCTGCACATAAAGCAAGAACGAATAACTCCATTCGTGCACATAAAGCAAGTACGAATAACTCCATTCGTGCACATAAAGCAAGTACGAATAACTCCATTCGTGCACATAAAGCAAGTACGAATAACTCCATTCGTGCACATAAAGCGAGTACGAATAACTCCATTCGTGCACTTAAAGCAAGTACGAATAACTCCATTCATATTGCGAATGAAAAGGAAAATTGCTAAAAAGCTTCTAAATTTGTAAACTGAGTATGAATAGATATAGCAATTCATGTAAAGTTGTTCAAGAAGAAATTAATAACAGCATTTAAAGAAATTCGGCAACAGCAATTTGTGTGGATTGTCTTTACAAATATTTGCAGGATCGGATAACTTCCTCAATCATACTTATCGTAATTCAGTATTTGTACTGAATTCTTCGGAATGTAATTCAAGATTTATAAGTTCGAATACTGACACTTTTGAATGATGTAAAATGAATGGTTTGACACCACACAAAGAACAGCCAAAATGTGTTTAATATTATTATAAGATATATTGAAACCTCCTGTCTTGCCATCCAAGAGAACTTTTCATAGGTAAGGTGATGTATTTAATACTGCAAGGAAAAAAGCTCCCCCGATGGATGCAGAAAGAGGAAGCATAATATCCATTTGCCTTTACTCAGTAACAGAATTAAACTCAGAGCATTCCACGCAGAATAATGTAGCTTTATCACAAGACCAAGAAAACAAAAAATCTTTTATAGATTTATCTTTATCGGAATTTTCGATATTTTCTCCAGTGTAACATGAGAATACCGCCAAAATTCTATGAGAAATTTTCCCAGAAGGCAATATTCCTCGTGGGTAGATTTCTACACATATTTTGCTAAATATGATGCCGAGAAGTTCGAGAGACTGCTCTAGTAGTTTGTAAATGACAAGTTTTTGCCTCTGGTCAAGATTATAGGGAATGTAATGATAGCAATGACATTTATAATCTAATGATTTGATAAATGGGTCATTCGACTATCATTTTTTCTGTGCACAAGGCTTAATTCTACCGGGTCACTATTTGAAATAGATTTCAAGTCATTACAAACATTTTCTTCTGTGATGGAGCTCAACACACAAGCTGAAATTCAGAGCACTGATTCAATTCAGCCTACAGTTAAGTTGAATTAGTAGGGATTGATTTCCAAAGATCATATAAACTGCATTCTGCGTCATTACAAGTGGTGGAAAAAATTTTCAAGGCTAAAGGTAAAACTCTAGCAGAACAGCAATCTTCTATTGTAATAAAGTAGATGTATCATACAATGGAAACAATCTTAATAAATTAATAGAAATGAATCCCACAAATTTTATAATAACTCTCTTTTTCCTTTCGCTAATCACGTGTTATAAACGGGGGGGGGGGAAGCAAATGTTTACACAATTTCGAATAAAAAGGATGCATTTTTGAAAAATGATTTATATTATTATAAATTTGAGCATTTTTGGATTGAACTAAATTATCCTATAATATCAGTGTAGCGACATCTATGTTTCCACATCTTATTTATAATTTCTGTACTTTTTAGTTTTCTTAATATGGCAACAGAAGTTTTTGTTTACAAAACAGAAAAGAATTATTGTATTTTTACATAGCAACAACAGATTGAAATTAATAAACGAGTTATGCTCATTTTCAAGTTTACTTCTTTCTGTATTTAAGTTCTGTTTACTTAGCGGTAAAAGTTTGTCGAGGATTAAGGATTTGTATTTAAGATACCCACTTCACCAGTGATAAAAATTTTCAGCTTGATGAATGATTTTTATTGTGATGCTGAAATGAGGGGTTTCACAGGACAAAAAAAAAAATTCAATATATTAAATACATTTAAGGTTTTTAGAATCTAATAAGTTTCTACAATTAACTTAGCATTTTTACGATACATTAGCACTCTTCGTATTATAATTCGCTGGATTTCTTTCTCATTTTCGAATCGAAAGGTAGTGAACTCGAATTAGTCGTGTTTGCTAATGAAAATTAGTCGCAAAATTAGTTGCTAAAGAAAATTAAGAGGTTAAGCAAGATAAATCACGCCACGAGCTGCTATCCCTGATGATTTTCCTAAATGGTGGAATTCGTAAGTTGCTCTGGTCAGTATTTACCACAACTTTGTCTGCTGAGGACATATGATAAGTGATTATCACCAATCATCTCTACAATAGAAGAAATATGGTGAAAAAACTGTCACATCAGATATTGATTTCGTCTCTTGATTTGATTATGGTTCCAAATAAGTTAGTTAGCTGTGTTGAGCGGCTACCCTAAATAGAAATTGACAATCAGAAGTGGATTGTAGCTACTTTTTTTCCTAATATAAAGTAATCAAAGAAGTTCCTGTTTTTAATTATCAAAAAGAAAACGATTTACAGGAATTGTAGCCAGTACAAGCAAAGATCAAAATAGTGCAAGTGTGCTAAATAATTTTACCGCGCATGCGCTCTCCTCTTGCCTTCCGATTATATATATATTTTTTCTTTCACTATTTGATTTGATAAAGAGTTACCAGAGAGACCGCACACTGGATATCTAACTGCAAAGGCGTCTGCCGATGTTATTGTCATGTTTACTAATTTGAAAGTTGTAAATAATGTATAAATTAAAATTTTAATCTCATCAATAAATTGAAATTTTTATCGATTACCTCTTTTCTCGGTACACTAAAAGTCTATTGTTATCCCTCAATGTAATCACCATCACCATCCAGTACTTCAATTTTTCTCAAGGAAATGAAGGATACTTTCGTGACAGATATTACATATACGCAATTTTCTCACAAGCAAAATTAATATTCACTTTAAAAACAGGAAAATACAAAGTAAAATAATATTCAATTTCTAAAATTTTTAATTTATGATTTGGAGTGTCAATACATAACTTATAGGATACAGAATATGTTAATACTTGCATTAAGAGCAATTTATTGATTTTTATATCAAGAATCTTTTATATGAAAAGTAATATATAATTTTCTATTCAAAAATTTGTTTCAACAGTTCGTGATTCGATTCCCACTTAGTCTGTAATGTTTGCAAGACTCGGAATCTATTTGAAATTTCCAGCAGAGGTAGCACTCTGCAAAACGTTACCATAAAGAGATAAATAATTTTGTAGACCTTGTAAATATACGTTTTCCGTTGTTCAACAGTAGCTAGGATTGATTGGTTTGTTACCCAATGGTTACGTTATTCCAACGAGGGTTAATTAGAGCAGGACCTACTGTTTCAAATGGATTTCGAATTATTACCATCAATCAAGTTCAAGATGGGAATTGAAGAAACGAAATGCTGAATCAAATACTATAACGTTAACCATTCGGCTACTAGATCGATAAAGAACATAGACTTCACACACTAAAGAACAGTCCTATTATTAAGTTTTGATGAACTGTGAAGATAGTTATAAATAATAATATTATTGCAATTTTTTGAAGAATATAATGCAAGTGAAGATTGCAAATATTAGATGCCTGCCTCACCATAACAAGTATGCTTCTGTGATTTTTTTTTTAAAATTATAAAATAAAATTCAAGGTCATTAATAGCACGAAGTAAAATGTTTGCAAATGCACGCTTTAGAAAATACGTATTTGTCGCTGAAATTTTAAATTCATCGCGATAACTCTATTTATGAGAAGATTATATGACTTTGAATTCTTGCTGTGAGCCGGCAAGAACTTAGGTTTCCAGCCGCATTTGAGAAATACTTTTCTTCCTTTTTCCTTTTCGGTCATATTTTATGGAAAGAAAAAAAAATTACAGCAAGAAACCGACGAGATAGAAACCGGTCACAGCATTCGAAATAAAAGAAAGAGCAAATTCTTAACCCTGTGCGAGATAAAGAATGCAAGACTGGGGGGTGGTTCGTCTGAGTCACGTGGAAACCACTTTCTCAGTTTAGAGTCTACTAGAGGACAGACAGGCGGTTATCCAACCTCGCAGTGAAGGTGTATCAACAAACGCGTCCGACCGCTTTGAATAAGCAAATTAGCATTGTTCTGGTTTCGAGGATACTAGAATAAAACGCTGTCTCGAAATTATTTGGAGGATTCATTTGTGCCTCAACATTAAAATAAACAGAAAACTCAAATGATTTCCAGTAAAAAGACAATGTATTTATTACATGGAAAAAATAAAATGAAGAATATTAATATTATCATTTAGAACATTATAATGACTCCATGTGTAAACCTGAGTATCAGAAATTTACATTCTAATGTAATCTGGATTTTGACCAACAGTAAATGTGTAATACAAATTTTTATTCACTTCCCTTTTTATATATATTTCGAATACATGAATCACTTAGCATATTTTATTCTTAGTTTATACCTTTTGTATAATTCATTATATAGCTGTAACTCAATGTATGTTCCTTAGTTTTGTGACGATATTGCTCATAATTTGGAAAATTTTTATTGCTTTGCTAGTAAGGTAGTCAATAAAATCAAAACCTATAAATTTCAACATAATATTTTTTATAAAAAATTCCTTGCAATTATTCATGTTTACGCAACCAAAAAAAATTCCTTTGATATCTATTTGTTCATGATCACTATTAAAAACTTATGTGAAAAAAAGTTATGTATTATCCATGAAATATAAGCAATATGCACGAATATTCTTTTTCTTCAATTGAAATTATGTTTGCCAAGATTCTTTGTTCTGCCTACTATACTGCTTCAACTAGAGACAAGATATACGTTTTTGATTATGAGTATAGGGTAGCCAAAGTGCTGAAGGATGTCACAATGTTTTGTAACATCACGCATTAATTTTTCAGACAGAATTTAGAAATACACACTACTGGCCATTAAAATTGCTACACCAAGAAGGTGACATGCTACAGACGTGAAATTTATACGAAAGGAGGAAGGTGCTGTGATATGAAAATGATTAGCTTTTCAGCGCATTCAGACAAAGCAGGCGCCAGTAGCGACACCTACATTGTGTTTAAATGAGGAAATTGTTCAGCCGGTTCCTCATACACAAATTGCATTTGAACGTTGTTGCCTGGTGAAAAGTTGTTGTGATGCCTCGTGTAAGAAGGAGAAATGCGTACCAGCACGTTTCTGACTTTGATAAAGGTAGAATTGTAGCGTACCGGGATTGCGGTTTATCTTATCGCAATATTGCTGCTTCGCATCGGTCGAGATCCAATGACTGTTAGCAGAATACGGAATCGATGGGTTCAGGACGGTAATACGGAACGCCATGCGGGATCTCAACGGTCACCTATCACTAGCAGCCGAGAAGACAGGCATATTATCCGCATGGCCGTAATGGATCGTGGAACCACCTCACGAGCCGTAAGTCAAGAAACGGGGTCGTTTGAAAGACAAGTGTCTGCACGAACAGTTCGACGACGTTTGCAGCAGCATGGACTCTCAGCTGGGAGACCATGTCTGCGGCTTCCCTTGACGCTACGTCATAGACAACGGCGCCTTTAATGGTGTGATCAACGGCGAACCTGGACGCACGAATGGCGAGACGTCATCTTTTCAGATGAATCCAGGTTCTGTGTACAGCATCATGATGGTCGCATCCATGTTTGGCGGCATCGTGGTGAACGCACACTGGCAGCGTGAATTAGTCATCATCATACTGGTCCACCACCTGGCGTGATGGTATGGGGTGTCATTGGATACACGTCTCGGTCACCTCTTCTTCGCATTGACGGTGCTTTGAACAGTGCACGTTACATTTCTGGTGTGTTACGACCCGTGGCTCTACCCTTTATTCGAGCCCTGCGAAACCCTACGTTTTAGCAGGATAATGCACGACCGCATGCTGCTGGTATTGTACGGACCTTCCTTGATACAGAGCATGTTCGGCTGTTGCCCTAGCCAGCACGTTCTCCAGATCTTTCACCAATAGAAAATAGCTGGTCAATGGTTGCCGAGCGACTTGCTCGTCACCAAACGCCAGTCACTACGGTTGATGAACTGTGGCATCGTGTTGAAGCTGCATGGGCATGTGTACCTGTACATGCAATCCAATCTCTGTTTGACTCAATGCCTAGGCGTATAACTGCTGTTATTACTGCCAGAAGTGGTTGTACTGGGTACTGATTCCTCAGGATCTATATCCAGCCAAATTTTTTGAAAATTTAATCACTTGTTATTTCTAGTATAATATATTTGTCCAATAAATATCATTTTGTTATCTGCATTTCTTCCTGGTGTAGCAATTTTAATGGCCAGTAGTGTATTTACTCGATGCAACGTAGGGGGAAATAATCCAAACACTCACCATGACAGATATAAATGAACATTTTCAAGACATTTTTTCACGTTGTTTAGCAATGACTTGGATCAAACTTGATGCCTTGAACTTTGGCGAACACGGTTTCATCATTGGATCACTTGGTTTTTATTTGTTTGGCATTCAACGCTTATTATTTTGCACACGAAGACTAATTATACCGGAGCCTACACTTTTATTTCAAGCTGCTACAAACATCCATATCCGAGGAGGAACTCATCGTGGATAAGTGGTAGAACAGCGCTCTTCGGAGCATGAAGTCTCGATTTTGATCCCAGTGACTGTTGAGCAATGTGAGATGATTCTTAAATTTTTTTTCTTCTGCAGAGACGTCTGTCAGGGTGGTTGCTTGAGAGATGATTACGGTCTTTGCGACACACGATTACGGTTCGCTAACTATGAAATATTTCCCCAAAAGACAATTTACGAGGCGAATATTGAAATACTTCACAACAACCAAAGGCCTTTCAACTGTCCAGTATGCTGTGTCATAACCCGAGGAAAGAATCGAGCCCATGCACTGTTGAACAGAAATTCCAATTTTAACCATTCAGCTGCCAATTTGTAGTAGCACTGGAACACGACGATTCAAATATAGAATGTTTAAGACGTCACATTATATATAACATCAACACTGATAACATCTATAAAATTCCAGAACAGAATTCGTATGAAAATTCGATTTTTATATGTCACTCAACAATCACTTTTATAGTCGAAGCCTTAAGCGTAAACTGAATTCTAATCCACTTCAAATGCTTACATCTAAAGGGAGAGTCGAACCCACGAATTATTGAATTTAAAAATAAAGGGAAGATGATTGAATCCTTAAGAGCAAACTGCTGGAATTTTGTGGGGATAGTCGTGGGTTTGATTCCAAAAGGGTAGATAGTTTGATATTTGACCCAGATAAGCACCTCCAATGCACGATAATTAGTTTGATAGGTCTAATGTTATTCTGATGATGTATCATGAAACAGCGACATTTTCTCATGTGTTGACTTCGTCAATTAACTAGAACCTAAAACGAAAAATTTATCTGGGTTTAGTGGTTTCGGTCAGCAAACACAGAAAATTGGAAACGTATTGCAAAAAAAAATCACTTACATAATGTAGTAAGTTAATTACCTATATTCTCTGAAACCAGACTTGTCATTAATGTGTAATTGCATAAATCTATAACCTGTGACGTGTTTTTGAAAATCCATTTTGACGCATTATATATGCGTATTAATTTAAGAATTTATCTATCACATACAGGCACACATTTGATACTAATTTATTGTTTGCTGGTTATAAATCACTGAAGTATGTATTTTCATTATTTTAGAATTTTTTTCATACTTTTCAAATTTAAAAGAAATTAGAAAATTGACTGATTGAACATATTCTAAAAAACAACTAGGAATAAAATATTAGGCAGAAAACTCACTGTCAGTAATGAATAGAATTCTATGATAAAATTATAAACACAAACAATTTTTTATAAATATATATCTCCATCTGTTTTTCGAAACTGGAAAGTTCAAACTAGTCAAAAAGTTAATAAAAAGAGCTAACAATTAAAACTAAATTTTTGATGAAAAGTATATAAAATTTATAATAATATATAAAACTAATAAATAATTGCATACACACAACAATTAAAAATATCGCTTATAACTTCAAAAATAAGCAGATTCTATACCTTATTTTGAAAATGACCGTTTTGCTCAAAGCAGCTATGTAAGTTAAGTTTCTTACGTCTAATGCCACTTTACTGATATAATCGAAAAGTTTAGAAAAAAAGTTGTCAGCTCGGGTGTTGACTTCATCACTTGACCGTGGAAGAAAAAAATGAAATGGTTTGTCGTGCTGCTATTTTTATCAGAAAATACTGGTAGAAAGCAAGTTTCTGCTTATCAAAATCACAGAAGCAGGTAGTGGGAAATACTGAAATTAAAATTATAAACACCAAATTTTTTCCGTATCTACGATCAAGGTTTTTTCTTATTCCATGAGATTTCATATAAGCCTGGTAATAAAGGGATAATAAATTTGATTTAGGAGTAAAATTCTGTTTTTTCGTAAGCAAATAGCTTAATCCTATTATCCGTAACGAGATGGATTTGGCGACATTAAGATTTAGATTGTATGTTTATACAATACCATTTTGAGATTCATAATTATTTTTATAATGAAACGCTCGCTTATGCTGAAGGTTATGAATCGCGTGAATTTCACCGTTGGTGACATTTTTTAAAACTGTGTCAAACGCATTATTTATACTACGATTTTACCCAATAGTCATACCTAAAATTAAACATCAATACCAATTACTACAAACATGCTTCATTAAGGAGGGAGTCGAACCCACGATCTGTGGAACTAAAATCTGAAATGGAAGCTTTTCATCTACCAGTTCGGTGATATATATGTGATGAAACCAGTACAGTTTGGGTAACCATAATAAAAGTAATGTAGTAATTATATCCAACAGGAAATTTTATAAATAAATCACTTATCATGAAATTACTATTACTCGTTTTATTTTATTCTTTCTTACTAAATTAAATGTTTCAAACTTGAAATAAATGGTTTCAGCATTATTCTTATCTGATATTAAAATAACAATAAATTATAATAAAACCGTTAGAGTTGTTAAGTTACATCTAAGACAACATTAATGAAATATATCTTTCATTTTAGTTTTTTCCATTGAAAGATTTTCTCAAAAGTTTTACAAAAGTAAATCCTTTCGAAAAACAACATACAAAAATATAAATGTCAAGTTATTGTGTGACCAGAACACTACTTCTTCAATAATCTTGTGAAATGGCGTCTTAAAACTAAGCTATTCTGTAGAACAAAATAAATTACAATTAAAAAAAAGGAAGAGAAAATGGCAAAAGTGTAATTGAAGACACGGAAAAGCAAACACAAGTGCCAATTTTCAGCCAGGTAGGTGACAGATTGTTACTCCGTCATGATGGAATAAATCGCCAACATCCTGCCATTGAGGATATAATGAACTTCTAAGGGAATTCTCTGATGCAAGCTTCCAACGTTAACAAATATTTATTGAACGGTTGAAGGAAAATGGAGGGGAAATTTATGGGACAGCAAACACCGTTCTTTAAGAGAGAATGCAAGGTGAAATTTCAGCAATACATCACTCCTGGGAGATTTAATCCCTTTTCTTAAGTTCCATCCTTGTGTAGATAGCTTAGAATTTCGCACAGGGCTTTTAAAAGCGAACTATACTTTTCGTTTTAAGAAAATTCTAAAAAAGGTTCGAATATCAAATAATTTTAATATTTTTCCCATTGTAATTGAATTCATTCCCATTACAGAATGTTCTAATATTGTGTTAAAATAATTAACTGTTATTATATGCCTTTTTCACGAATATTAATCGAGGGATAAAAATTATCCGTATAATTTTCTTCATTGGACACGTCATTGCGTATAAGATAATTTAAGGATCCTATAAGGCCTTTTTTAAAATACACTGCAACAATTGCCTCCACAAATATAGAAAACTCCCAAGCACTCACTATGACGAATATGATATGTGTGCACGGAGCAGAATCTCGCCCATCTCCTGTAGTCCAGAACTGGTATTTATCCAGAATTTTCCCTTGAAAAACTATTTCCTTACTGCAGAACTACTTCAATATATAAAGAGTCTCTTTTATTAAATTTTATATATTAAAGTCTTTTTATATACCACATCTGGAAGACAGATTATCAAATATACGGTGTCAAGTTTAACAGTTAAAAGCTTAAAGTGAGACTTCAGAAATATCCATCGTCAATTAACATTTCTGGCGTATTTTTTTAAAGCAATGGGTCTTATTCATAAGTCGTAATAGAAGAAACTCGAGAAACTCCCAAGCACGCTTATTTCAAATTGCAGAAAGCAAATGAGCAACATTCCATTCTCTGGGTCCACCAATAGCTGAGTTCGAATTCATGAATTTCCTTCAATTACCAACTTGGTTACTAATGCAATAGATAATTATAAAATTACAAAACATTTCAATAAAATTAATTTAAACAACATATATATATATATATATATATATATATATATATATATATATATATATATATATATATATATATATATATATAACATTTTTAAAACATTTCACTAAAATTAGCTTCCTTTTTGAAAATTATAATCACATGTTTGCTTAGCATGCCATGAATTCTAAATTTCCCTTCAGTTTGAAAACTTATTTTAACTTATATTATTCTTTCACATACGAAAATAGTGATTTTTTTTACAAGATTCGAGAATATTTCCTTCCTGTAGTAAGGTTGAAGTTAGGATTATTAAAAGTTCATTTCACAACAAATTTTTTTCACGAATGTCATTATTATTAGGCATTTGAATTAAATAAATACATTTATCTTTGTTCTCAAATAAGATAGATCCTATTTATGTGGAGCGTCTACATAGGGTTTACATAGACAATTTTTGGAATGATTAAAACCTATAGAAGAAAAATATCTGTTGCATGTTATCTAAATACGCACCCCCTAAGATGAGCACACGCTCACCACCTGGGACTGAAATGACTGAGGGAAAGAACGGGGCATTCCCCCTACTCCCAGTAAATTAAATGGTCTCGCCATCGATGTATAACGAGAGGGTGTTTCTCCCCATTTCTCCCCCTCTGTGTTATCCAATTCAACAAAACAATCCAACCACTGTATTTGGAGTGTAATCTTTGTTGGGGGTTTTATGGTACAGGGTTCTCCCTGAACACACAGCACCACAAAGGTGTATTGTATTTAGCGGTTAAAAAGTTCTCGCATGATGAAATTTCACTTTCAGAAATTACTCTTTTTTTTATAACTAAGACAATATTTAGCATGGTATTCAGAAATATATGCCAATGGGGGGAAATTAGCAAATGAACAAAAAGACATTTCATACAAATTCTTCGCAATTCTTAAACATAAAATGTGTGTTATTTGTATATTTACATGGAGCTAAAAAGCTGCACATATTAATAGAAATTTTGAGAAATATTACGGAAATGCCGAGAAAGAATCTTGGAAAATGATCAGAAAGTCTTCAGTATTAATCAATGACCATGAGTTACGCAGAGCACGAAGCCCAACTAGATTGGGAAAACGAAACACTATCCTGCATTTGCAATCGTAGATTTATGAATAGATATTTTATTGTTTCCCCAATCAATTATGTTAATAATTTTTCTTTTCATAAAAAAAATTATAAATACTTTGCTTATATGATTGATTCTCTCCAATGAGATAGGCTAAATACAGACTGTGTTTAATGATTTGAAGTGGCTCATATTTTGCAATGGCGGCGTTTATTTCTAAGGCATTAATCTTACGGCGTTTAATCTAACGGCATTTTCATTGTCACATAATACCAGCAGCATGTTTTGATACATTACTCGACAATGGCATTTTGCATACAATACTCATTCGATTTGGATTAAAATAGAATTAACGTCAACAAACTTTCATGCAAGATCTGGAACTTGAACCCCCACAATGTTGAAGGCCAGAATCTAAATTTTCATTTGCCGCTTCAGTCACATCAATGAACAGTTATTAGGTCCTGTTGAACACTAAATGTGCAGGGTTTCTCAGCATTACGATCTTCGATAGGATCAAGTATCGAACACGCTGTTTAGATGAGATATTTTTCCCCACCAAGCTACTGTCTGCTATGGTCTGAAAAATTCATTTTTAAGGGAAAGTAAACTTACAAGTAAAAGAAAACGAAACAAGTTTTAAATGAATGCAAAATCACAAAAACTGAAGTTGTTCAAAATGTGCAAATTCTTGAAAAAAGATTTAAGTTTGCAATAATAAGATGGTTAAAGAAAAATTTTAATTCCTAAACTCATTTATTAATTAAAGACTTATTGCAGGCAATGATCGTTATTTGTCTTAAGTAAAGCACGTTATTTTAAGTCTTAAGTTTAAGAGATTTTTTACTAACACATCCAATTTTATACCTAGCACTAGAAAATTTCTCAACTGGATGACATGCTATTGCAAATGATTTTATTCACTTTTAAAAAGATCTCTACAACGTGTTTTCATAAAAATACTGATTTAATGTTACTATGAACTAGTGAACCGAAAGCAAAAGCTCTAAACATTTGGTGGACAGCTCGGGGAACAATAAGATGAGTGTTGTATTTAAGCTTTTTACATGCAAATTCGTAGAGGGAGATGCTTGATAGTTTTTCTGTTTTTATCCATACAGAAATATGGTTCACTACTTATAAAGTCATTTTGAAAGGCAATAATAATAATAAGTCATCCCAATGTAAATATTAAAAAAGCCTTATAACGACCTTCAGCCTTTAGGTTGTTCATTTAGTAATGTCAAAAAATCCATCCATTCAATAGCTAAAAAAATAGGAATGCGAACCATGAGCATCAACAATGGGAAATGGGGTTAATCGAATTCATTTATAAATGGAAATTTTTTTGTGGAAAATATAACTTCTTACCATTGTTTTTTTTCTCTTCTTTTCTTGAAACATTGTAACGGATATTAAGTACTTCTTGAGTAAATCTTGCCTCTATAGAGAAAGTCACATAGATTTTATCTATGATTTTTTATTGGAAAAATCATATTTCTTATTTAATTTTGTGTACAAAATGTTTTCAATGAAAATAAAAAATATGGTAAGTTTCACAGGTACTTTATATAGTGAATTTAAATAAATGTTAGATATAAGGCTACAAAAAATTTACTTGTTGTGGGTGCAGACTTGGGCAATATTGGCTTTTAAATGAATGTAATCATGGAAAATACTCTTTTTTATTTTAAATCCCAATGTCTCCAAATGTAATAATCCAATTGTTAATTTTGCCAAGCTAAAAATTATTGTCACGTTATTTCCCTCACCTCGCATTTTAAATATAAATAACTATCTAGGCTTAAAAAATCAGCAAATTAATGAATACAATCACAACAATGACACAATTCTTCGTTCTTGCCTTTAGGTTTTACACCCAGATAATCCAAGAGCGAATGTTGTGTTATTTTATTTTTAGTAATCTCGGAAAGTATGATGGTTGACCGTTTCACCTTCGCTGAGAGTATTGCATAAAGAATTTTACAATTGAAAGATTTTCTTTAAACTGTGTGATTTTTTGAGCTTATTGTATTCCGATTATAAGGAAAATATTTCTATCCATTTATTGTCAGTTATTAACACCAGAAATACGTAAAAGAACGTAAAACCTACATTTTAAAAATGTATTGTTCTTATGGTTTACTCTGATGAGAGTAATTTTTGAAAACCACTTTATTATTTGATTACATAGTAAAGTCTTTTTTTATGCTTTCAATTTTATGAATTTTTTAGAGATTAAATGTTTCAAGTGTACTCTTCTGTTATCGAAACTAGACTTGTCATTACAAATGTTTTGTAAAATTCGACAAATTCGTCCACCTCCCTTTGCTAGAGTATTATTTCTCAGTAGTAAGATATCATTCAAGTTTTTACTTTAAGAGATAGGGCTTTATAGATAGTAAATGTAGATCATATTCACGTGTCTCAAAGGAGAAATTACGGAATACTTCCAAGCACATACCTAGATCAAATATGGATGTCAAACAGAATAACACAATTTTCAAATTAATTTCATTGGAATTTTTACCATAGATATAAAAATCACAACTATTTTGGCAATTTTTATGCTTTTCCACAAAATACCGAATATTTATGATTCCTGAATCCCATCCTAATAACAGAAAATATGTTTTTATGAAAACAACAGTACAGATGTAATATTTTTAGGGAATTATCTTTAACAGCTCAGAAAGAATTTACAATATCAACTTTATTTTGAAGCTAATAACAATATTCTTGAATAATTTTGACCCAAATGATTAATAAAGCTACATTGAAAAATTATTCATTGGCAATTTTGATGACAATACTCTTTTCTTAATTCCAAAAGTTATACTCAAAAGAAATTATTGCTTATTAAATGTTTAAAAATACTTGGACGATAATAAGTTTATAGAAAACTTGAATGTATAATGAAACGCTGAGGAAAATTCTAATTCAATACCAAATTCTAAGGATTTCCTTAAATTTTATAACCATTTTATAAATATTTTAAACTTTTGAAGGCATATTTGGATTTTTCAGATCTCATTACAGGATTATTCGAAATCGATACGAATAACTTAATGTGATACGAATATTTAATTTTACATTTAATTGTACCTACAGAATAATTGAATATAATGAAACATTAAGAAGGCATATTATAAGGAAGTCTGGGAAAAATATTTTGTATGTAATTTATTGTAAATCTAATATTTTATAAATACTGTTACAAAGTAAATCACAAGTCAATAACTGAATATTTAAAAATATCATTTTATATACATTTATATTATTTTACATATTGATTTGAGTATTTAATAATAATCTTATTGCACAGTTAAGATTATTTTTCACAAATAACCGGTAACTTAAGAGTATACTCAAATAATGTTTTAAAAAAATTATCAGTTAAAATGAATAGAGCAAAAATTTCAAATTTAAGAAAATGATACTTGGTTTAATGGTGTATTTAATATTTATTTTGGATCTTTATCATTTTTTAAATCGAATAACTTAAGAAATCACTCACAAAATTATATAAAAATTAGTAAAGTTTATATTAATTTTATTATCCTCATCAAACTGGAACCTTATTAAGTAAAGCCTAATTCTACTTGAATTTGTAAGGAATATTTTACAAAATAAAAATTCAGATTTGTGTAGACTCGATATAAACTAGAAAAATTTTTGCATAATTCTATGAAAAATATTTACAAATAATATTTAAATATGTATCCTTTAAAATTTTAGGTAATGTCAAAAGAGGGAATTTTAAACACTATATTATATAGAAAACTAAAAATATATTTTACTACAGTAAAATAAATAACCTCTGTAAATAAATTTTTAGCAGAACACGTATTTAATTCAATTATTTTACAAAAAGCGTAAAAAAATCTACTTACGAACTTTCACAGTTTTGGCGTTGAGGCTGTCAACTATTTTTTGGCAAGCATGAATTCTAGAATTAAGATTGTAAGTTCTCTGGATCAATTTCCGGCATTCTAAATCAATATTTCCAAAGACATCGTCTGCTATTCTTGCAAGCTGGGAAATGTGTCTTATAACACGAACCAACCGATCGTTTGCAAAAGCATCAGCGTCAAATGTTCTGCTTTTCTGATCTTCGGAACTTTTTTTCTCCCGTATTTCAGGAGTGTCTTTCGTCTGTATAATCCATTTATAAAAAGGCATTTTCTTAGCGAAATATGCATGTCAACTAAATCGTAGTTTAAAAACAATGTTTTCGTCAAACAAAATAAAAATATTTACGATAAAAAGTATCACATAGTAATCATAACAGTAATAACAGATGATTTTATGTAATCATAAAATATAATCGTCATATCAATTTGTTCAAAACTTGCATTACATCCATGTAAAATTGCTTCCTTTTAACTTCGAAACATTCCAAATTTCTAACTAACTTGTAATTTTTAATTTTTTTGAAAATTTCAGTATTCCAGTGTTATTACTTCGGAGATAACCACACGAGTTATTCATTTCGAATAAGACTTCTGCCAACACTAAAACTTCGACATTAACAACCACAATATAGAAATAAATGGTGATAAGAAAGACGAACAGATCGGTCGACAACAGATCTTCAAAACATTTGCGACAGTGGATACAAATCAAGCGACTTTTCTAAAGAAAAACACGCTTGGAATTAGTTTGAAGTTCCCACTTTTTGGGGTTGTTTACATTGACAACATCTGCTACGCGAGCACACCTGCTTCTTCGCAACCAGACACGGCGGCAACTGACGAAGTTTTGAACCCGGTCCTGATCAACTTGACTCGTCCGGCCCCTGAGCATGTAGTTCAGGAGAGCTCTGAATCTCTCTCTCCACTTCCTGCTGTCAACCAGGTATCGCTTAGATGGACCGTATAGAAAAACAAATTTCCGTTCTTGGAGGACGGACTCCAGTTCATTCCTATTAACTGTGTGAGTTTTCCTTTCTTAAAAACAGCACATTTTCTCTATTTCACTCTCTTTAATAATCAATGTATTAAAAATACTTATAAATTAGCTCACACACTTTGTTTCTAAAGTTTGTTTTCATGATACTTATTGCACGTTGACCATTTTCACGAAATACATAAGAATTATTTGTGATAAAAAAGTAATAAATGATGTTTATCACTTTTTTTTATCACAAAATAATTCAGATGTATGACAACTTCTATTCTAAATTTCTTATTTATTTCTTAACGTTTATAAAAAATGTTTTAAAAAAAGGGGGGAATATCTTATTTGCTTAATAAAATAAAAAGAAACTACATAGCAAGCAGTTAATACATTTAAATTTGATTGCTTTAATTTTAATAATGATTTAAATAAAGAAGACTACAAATAATTGTATAAAAATAAAGATACTATGTTATTGATGTTATTAAAGAAGTTTAATTTGGTATTTTTCAATTATCCTGGTAAATAAAAAATATTACCAAAGACAAATTAACTTTTGAGGCGAAAATTAATAAATTGATCCAATTAATTTTATAAAAATATAGCTTAATCACAAAAATCAATCAAATTTTATAATTTATAAGAAAAAAATAAATATAAAACACAATTAACTTTATTTAGTTTGATATCGATTGCGCCTATATAATCAAAAAACACTTTTAAAATCAGGCTTATAATGAAATAAAATAAGTCTCTAAAATTATAAAGTTACTTTTAATAATTAATTTCTTTATAAAAACACGAAAAACACATTATTTATTATAAACAATATACATACATACATATACATATATATATAACGCTTAAAAGCATTTCTTAATTTTTAAAACATTATTTTAATATAATTGCAAGTAGGAAGTAGCGGTATATATACAGCAACGAGAAAATAATTGAACAATTTTTAAAAAATACATTAATTAAAAATGTAAAAAATACATTAATTAAAAATGTAAAAACAAAAAAGAAATTCCCATTTAAAAAAAATGAAAAATACCGGTATTAAATAGTACCACCATATTTTTTGAACACCAGTTTCTATCCCGATATTAGGTTATTTGACATCTGCATGTACATCTGTCAGTTTATTGGAAATTTTCCAAATATAAATGTGTTTGCATGTTAAAAAACGAATTGAAAATTTTTATCGGTGTTCTATCAAAAATAAATATTCTCTTTTTTATAGAGGTAAGAAAATAGTAATAAAAAATACTGTGTGTGTGTGTGAAACTCTTAGTTTTGAAAATACATTTATGATTCACAGAAGAATGAAGCTACTTTTTCAATCATGTTTAAAATTTAATAGACTGAACTACATTTCGGGTTGCGTTTATTTTTGCCATTGCAATTTAATATTGAAGCTACTTCACTCCAATAACTGCTTCATTATTTGGTACAATTCTCTCCACGGCAAACCACACTAGTCTTTGAATATGTTGAACTTTATATAATAGAACGTTTAACTTTCATATACTATATATATATATATATATATATATATATATATATATATATATATATATATATATATAAGATAAAATATGAAATTGGAAAAACAGTGAAATATAAATAAAATAAAACATGAAAAATATGGAAAAGCACTATATATATATATATATATATATATACATACATAAAATCTCAACAATACATAATCTTTAATAATCTTTAGTGGTTTAGTCAGATATATTGTTGTTACAAATCCCATCCAGAATAGCGGCGATACACTAGATCCATGAGCCCATGCACACTCAAAAAATCAAGAAAAAGGAGGGGGTCTTCAAGGAGCTTCTCCATCGAAAATTGAGTGCATTCAAGTAGGTGTTGAGGACTGGCCTCGTTGGAATCTCTCTTTTTACCGATAGGGAAATGCTCAATACGATGGTCAAAGGATAGCCAATTGATGTATCCACTAATAAATCTACTGATCGCAGTCTGGTCAGCTCTGGAAACCGTAAAGTCAAGGGCTGCAACTGGCTGCCAGCGACAGTACCAAGTATGAGCAGGGGGATGCTCTTAAGCATCTGAAATAGCATTTTTACAAGCAGAGTATAGCTTTGAGTAAATAAAATCCAGATCTGGAGAAGCAGCAGAGGAAGAGACCTCCTTCCCCAGTGCGTCAATTCGCTCATTTCCGAACAAACTTACTAAAATCGTTAAAGATCACGTATTTTTCTCACCAGTCTAATGCGGAGTGTGCGATCAGTCTGTTCCATTACCTACATACTCTGTAATTTTCATGTAATAATCATGAAAAATTCAATAAATTATATCAAGGATTATCGAACAGTGCTTATCCCTTGCTGATAGACATCTTTTTCTCTGACATAAACATTGTAACTTAAAAATCCAATACAAAATTTTCTTCAGCCTGATCGCATTACATCTCTAAATATGAACACGTCTTGAAAATGTCTTTGCAGAAATATGCTTAGCTTGTTTTTTTTTTTTTTTTTTTTTAAAAAAAACTTGTTTATTTACCTATCATAAATAATAGAAAAACTTCTTAAGATTTCGTATTATCCAGCTGTTGAAAAAATATTATGTAAACGAGTGTTGCGGAAAGCATGAGATAGCATATTATTTCATCATGAAGGAAGTTGATAAATTGAAAAACTATACAAAACATTTTTATCATAATGTAACTGAATTGTTCATACTGAATTTTAAACATGATAATTTTTTTACATAATTATTTTGAATAAAATTGTTATATTAGGATATTTTAATTCTGATTAAAATAATCGTGTTGTTGCTGTTTTATTTCATCATAAGGAAATATCTTATAAATCATATGATGACATGGATCTGCTGCAGCCAAGTATGGAAAAGCATCGTTCTCGAATCAGGATGATAGTCAGCTTGACCAAGCCGAAGGTATCTTTTTGAATTTTGGAGGTATAATATGTTTCCCCTTTGCGTAAGATGACAAGAAGAGGAGGGTGTATCGTCTACGTCATTTGACAATGGTTCAAATTTATTAGATGGTAGGCTATATATATATACGTCTGAGATTTTTAAAAATATAAATCAATGTGGTACTGATCATTTTATATAATTTTCATACTGTCTTTAAGCGCTCAAAAGGTATATGTACGTTATGTATTTCAAGGTATGTGTTGTTATAGTCCCAATAAATATTTAATTTTAATTTACTCACCTTATACATATCTTGTTTATTTGCAGAGCTTACCATAAAAATTTTTTATGTACTTTTTTAATCAAATTAACGCATCAAAATTTTTTAAGAATCAATGCAAATGTACATAATAATATTTATTTTATTGAGACTGTTCATAGTAAACATATTCAACAACTGAAAGTTGTTTTAACGCATTTGAAAGTCTTTCTCACTAGTGGCTCCAGGAAAGACATTTCGTGGATTTCATCATTCATGTATAGCAAGTGAGGGAGCGTAGAAAGCTCACAAGTACTCACACAAATAAAAATACATGGAGAAAGCAAAAAAGTGGGACAAGCTTCATGTTCTCCACATTCCCACACTTTGAATGTTACTTCTTTATCATGTGCATGTTGAATAGAGCTTACTACACAAATGAAGGGCAAAATGTAGAGGTCATGGCATCATGGACGTAATCATACCCCAAAATGTACAACCACATGCTTCGATGCAATTGGGACACTCTGCAGCAATTCAGGAAGGATTAACTAAAAATTTCTGACCTTATATTGAGACTTCCATGATATACTTACAAGTGCTGACAATGACTTCTGGCAGCTAATATCACCAGTAAATAAAACAATACCAAGAAATTGAAGATTAAAATGTGTGGTGAGGAATGTATCTAGGGCACAAATTATTTCCGACGGGGATAGTCATCTTCGATTAGAAGTTCTAGATGTGGGAGAAGTATATATTTGAGGAATGAAAAATATTTCAGACCGTATGCAAAACATCGATTTCAATTACACGTGTACGTCTACGAAACACAAACACATCTTAGCTGAACAACAAGTGCTGGGCGTTCCATATATTTTTCAGCGTGCACATTTTTCCAGAGAGTGTCGGGAATTTTTCTTGCGATTCGCGTGAAATGGTCAACTATCTACGAGTATATCGGCCGAACGTGAATACGAATTAAATACTCAAAAGAAATCTACAAGATCTTTCCGCTCTATGAGGATATACTCAATGTACTGTCAAATATTTAGAATGTAGTAAAATACCATAACTGACGATTATGATCTTAATCTTACAACTTACGCTATTTTTAAACAAATCAGTATTTTTCATGAACATCTTGTGCGTGATTAAGACTCATCATTTTTAAAGTGTCAGATGAACATGTGATTTAAGACTTTAAAAGTGAATGATAGCACTTCAACTTCTGATAATAAGTTATAAGATATCCCGATCCACTTACAAAATTATTAATTGAAAAATAATTTCTTTGAAGAGTAATTCAAATATTCAAGTTTATAATAACTAAGCAAATAACTTGTAGAAAATTGAACTAATATCATTAAATTCACGTATAAATATTTCAACGAGATTACACGAACAAAAATTAAACTTTTGAAATAAAAGGAATGTGAAAACATAAAAGGCATATAATCTCATCATAATTTGTTTATGACGACGAAAAAAATTAATAATGAAATTCATTTAAATAATTGCAAAAGAGAACCATTTTTAATGTTAATACGTGTAGCTAATGGCATTAAGAAAATATATAATTTTCACCTTCAAATTAAAGAACAATAAGCAGTTACATTTATGTATCAAAATTTCTTATGAATACATAAGGATTCACAAGAGAAATTATTTGATCTATTGAGATTTAAGAAATATAATGAAATTATTATTTGAAGTACTCTAAATATATTATATATACATATATAATAAATATTTTAAAATAAACATAAACGAAGCTAAGAAAATTTTAAGGATGTTATTTATTTCAAATCATATTGTTGTAAAATGCTCAGAGTAGTCTTCCTGTGAAATTTGTTTTCCCGTAAGACTTGAAAAATAGAATTAAATCTAGTTGCGTTTATCTGTAGCAGTGATAACCAAGTCATCGATCGCGAGTTTTTCCAATAGATCACGTAAACTCTCCGTAGGCTCAGCTCGCTTTTTCAATATGTTGCAATTATTAAAAAATATATATATATATATATTTCAAGAAACACAGCAAATATGTTGAAATCATTTCAGATTTGAAAAGAAAATTCAAAAAGATTTTATAAGGATTTTAATTGTTGAGCAGTTTGTCAATTCGCTTTATATAGATTAATAGTAAAGAGTTCTCTATTGTTCAATATCATTCATTGTCACATTGGGCACTTTAATTTTCAAGACAATGCTGCAGAAGAGTTGGAACTGATTGATTTCAGAAATTACTTGTCTGCAAAATCGTTTTTCAAAAGATGAGAATATGTGGCTTATTGTTCTTAGAGAAAAATATCTACTTTCGCGGTCAATATTTGTCGTAAAATCAAAGCAATTTTCATATCCATATATCTGTGTGTGGGGTTTATTTTTTAATTAAGAAACATATAAAACATTAGTACAGAAACAGATTCACAGATGAACAAAACACTTGGATAACTGTATTCAAATAACAGATTTACCTGCTCTTCTTTCCCATTATTTAAAAACTTGATGATAAAATAAAAATTTTCTCATTTAAGTGAATAATTTTGATGAAAAAAAAAAAATCTGTTTCAAAAAAATTTTCCTTTATGTACAATTCATCTTGTTTTAAGCAATTTAATTAAAATTTATTAACTAAAACCACACATACATTTTCTAAATACGTAAATTTATATGTACATTAACAAATGCAAGACTTTTTAAAGAGAAGTTCGTAATTTTTTTGGTCCGCAGTTAACAGTAAAATTTAAAAATGGTAAAATTATTTAGAAGCTTTATAGTTTGGTAATCTCACTACCCAAAACGTTAGCAAAGAAATTGGAAAACTGTCGTATTTAGCATAAACTAGGAAATCAGGAGATTTTTTTAAATAAAATTGGTGGTTAAGTGAAGCTGTTTCAGAAATCTGTAGACAATATTTCGAAATTTTCCTGAAATCCACGGGAAGTAAATAAAATCTATCAGCACGCTTCTCTCCCTCCAAGAAATCAGATTATACAGAGTTTGGCAGCTTTAGATATATTGATTTGCAGTGAAACTGTACTCATTGTTGATACTAATAATAAAACTACGGATTATTTCATTGCATTTGTTTCCCTTTTGTGACTAATTTAAAATGTTTTGGAATTTTCCCATGCATTCCTGATTTACTGGTGAAGAAAACGCATTGCTGCGAGAACTTATTAAAAACCTGCGAAGGAAAGTAATATAAATTTCAAAAGTGGTGCCACTCAAAAACCTGTAGCTAATGAACAATAACTCTAAAGCCTGCGTTTATGAGCTATCACCATAGTAAAAATTGTCCTTTTTTTTTCCTCCAAAAACAGTATCTATTTTCAAATATAGATCTCCAAAATACACTTTTATGACTCATCATTGAAATTCAAATATTCCGTAATTTCGCTTCTCTCATTCCTTTTTAATTGATAATTTTTGAATTTTATCACTTAAAAAACATAAATTAATTGAAAACGATGATGTAATTCAGTAACAAAAAATTATCTCATTTTTCGATGACTAGATTTCTTGTACTTGTTTAAGATAAGCGAATATAATAAAATGATCAAGGAATTTGATTACGCCCAATCAATTTATAAATGTATGTATGCTCTAATGAATGAATAAAATTTTTTATTTGTTTCAATTATAAATTAAAATAAATTTATGCTATTTCAAATATCATAGGGAGTTCTTTTTAGATCATTGTGTTATTCGTAACAAAAAGAATTGAACTGGACGCTGCATTATATCAGTATACTAATATATTGAAAATTAGTAATTAATTTTTATTTTCGCCGGCTAACTTGTTTAGTAGTCAGTGTGCCTGACTACAGATACGAAGGTCCTGGGTTCGAATTCCGGTTCAGGCATGGATGTACTCTCTCTCTCTTTATTCTGTCTTTGTTCTGTCCTTGTGTGTGAATGATGTATGAATGATGCTTACCCTATAAACGGGTCCCTATGGCATGTGTGAGGGTGCGATGGTGGCCCAACCCCTGTGGTGTACCCGGAGCAACGCTTCGGCGGTTAAGATGTCGCTGTTTCTGGTCGGTTCCTTGGGTATCAGGGAACAATAGATTAATAGACTATGTTGCAGTTGTAACTGTCTACAAACTGCCATTTGGGAAAAAAAATTTCTTTTCGCATACATTTAGAATCTGGAGTATTTAAAAAATTAATAATCGATAAAAAAATTAAAATAAAATTTTAATGTTGTCAACATTTTAAAAATGTTAAAAAATTTCATTTTTAAAAACAAATACATACAAAGTGAAGAAAACTTATTACGTCCTTTAAAAAATTCTTTTATGGTAAAAATTAATGTTAAAAAAATATTTTCGTCACAGATGAGGACATGAGATGCACATAAAAATATGATTGTTCAATTTGTCACTTTACAATGTTATTTTGCATTCAAATGATATTTCAATTCAGACCAACAGTTTGTATATAATTACTTTTGAACTATAAACACCCATACTCAAAATGAGAATCAAACTTACAAAAAGTTGAATAACTGAAGAACAGAAGCCCAATCATTCAAATTTAGCTCCAAAGATGTGAGCTCATAAGATAGAGGTATCAGCTGAGAAGTGCATGAAAAATTAAATAATAAGTATCTACAGTTTAAAATAAAACACAATTTCATATTTATTTATATACATTTCAGTAATAACATAAATCAGAATATAAAACAATTAAAAATGATTTGCAGATTTTTAATCACATACAAATATTAGTTAAAATGTTTTCATAAGATAAGTAAATAAAACATAATTAATTGAACAATTTAAAGAATAATATAAAATATGAAAACATAACAAATATTAATTTCACGTCTTAATAAATAAAATATAAATTAAAAAACAAGTATGAATAAATGTGAGTGGATGTAAATAACCGATCACCAGAAAGTAAAACCTTTGAATTCTAAGTTTTAAATTTAGTTAGTTACTTTTATTAAAAAATAGCGTACTGTTTCACAATAAAGCTTTACTAGGTCTCAGAAACAATTGGAGGCCAAGCAAACTTAATCAGATCTTCTTTTAAAATATATGCATATATTTATCACAGAATTTACTAAATTTTAGATTTTGAAAATTTTACATGAAACATAGAATATAAAAGTATAATTTAAAGTTTTTACTTTTTTAGATTCTATTTAATATCTTGTTTATAAAATGTGTACATTCTTTATAAAATGGATTATGCATACTTCCTTTGAAAGAAATATAAATACATCCATAAAAACGTATTTATATTTTCAACATTTCTCACCTATAATTTGTTTTTGAAATATCCTTTCATTTTATTACAAATATCATAATACAAATGAAGATTTTGTGACTATTTTCTTAGCACGATAAGCTTAACGTAGAGAATCATTCATACTGATGTGGCATTACTGTGCAATTGTAAATTTTTTTTTAACCATTTTCAAGTGATGCTTTGGCGGCTTTTCTTCTGAAAATTATAAGTTCAATTGTAAGAAAATTAAATTTTACAAGAAACAACCCTCGAAACATTTTTAAAATATTAGTTTTATAAAATAAATAGTTACATAATTAATCTAAACTGATTCCATTCTTAATAAGTCCTGGAACTCTTCTGAGGATGATAACGATTGATATGACAAATTTAAAATTTGGTTGATAATTTTATCAAAGAGCAAGAAAATCCTATTTCTTCAATTACTTTTAAATATATAAATATTGTGAACAATTGCTTTTCATATTCAAATCAGGAATTTAAAAACAACAGTGTATAGTTATTAAAAGGTCCTTTTTGATAACTTACAAAATCTGTTAATTTTTTCCGTGAAATAACTAGACTTAAAACTGAGATTGATGAAAAAAAAAAGAGAATATTGAGCTAATTTAATGTTTTTGATATCTTCAGAAAAAAAATAATTCGATTTTCTGAACATAACCCTCATAATATTGAAACTACAAAATTTTTTTTAAAAAAAAACTTCAACAAGGGATGCTATTAAGAGGTACTAAATAATTGAAATAATAGTGGGAAAGAGTTAAGAAATATACCAACTTAAAAACACTGAAAACTGAAAAGTTTAAAATAATACTGAGTTTAAAAACGATTGATCAAAGTTAAAAATTGGAAAACTATCAGCATACAAGAAAGTACATTGGATTTTGGATGGTTAAAACTACATTAAAAATTATTTTCTACTTTGCGTGTGGAATAACACATTAATAATATTCAGGTTCTGTTGTAATTGGAATCATCAACATATTTAGATAAATTTAAGGAAAATTATAAATCAAAGGAACTTTTCGTAATTGAAGGAATAAATAATCAAGATATTTATTAGATAAAATTCTCAAAGTTACTTTGCGTAAAAATGTCAAGGAAAAAAGTGAAAGGAAATCCTAATAAAATTATTTTCTAAATTTTATTTTAAAATTGTAATGTTGAAATTACAAATTCGGAACTTTACACACTTTACAAAGAATCTAACATTATAAAATTCATTTCAATTCAAAGACTAAAATGGACAGGACACTTAATAAAAATGGAAGAGGACTGAGCAACGAGAAAGATATTTGATGCCAAACCTTCTGGAACTCGGAAAAGACGAAGACCAAGGATCCAGAGGATCGACAGCCTTGAAATGGAATTAAAGATTCTTAAGATCAAGAACTGGAGGAGACAAGCACTGAATAGGGCAGCATGGAAATCTATTCGGCAGAAGGCAATGGCCCAACCTGGGCTGATGCACCAATGAAAAAGAAGAAGGTTGAAATTAATTTTTGCTTAATTATGAGCTATATTTTTAAAGGACGTGAATTTATAAATTAATTAGAAGTACATTTTACAAGATTATGTTTTAATGGATTAAAATTTACATAAACCCATGCTGTGTGTTGCTTTTCTTGTACAGAAGTAAACACAGTATTAAATTACAGTGCTTAACAATCAAAATGTAACACAATGAATATATAATAAAAAATGTGTAAATCGTAATACAAATGAAGTGCACCAAGTAATGTAAATGATACAAAGTAAGTTGCATTAAGGTATAGATCAAGTGAGATATAAAGAAAGAAATTTGTAGAATTAAAAATTGTTGTGTTGTTTTAGTAGTAAAAATAACTTTCTTTGAAAATTGTTTTTTTCTGACCACAGGAAATTCAGCACTGAGAATACCAAGGCATGGAACATCAAGACATTTCAAACAGACAAATGAGTACACTAAAACTATATTGATTAGATTGAGAAGTAATCCAAACTGCTGCAGACATATACAATGAAAGAAACAATGATTGTATAGTCTAACTTATTATACTCTTTTAAAAATAATGGAAATTCATTACTTCATTTTTATATGTAAGGCTAAAGATCCAGCAAAAATATTCTACAATTGGACTCCTTAGTGCCTTAGTGATAGGACTGAAATATTTAAATCATTATATATCATTTTATTTACTAGTCCTTAATTATTAAAAAAATTATTTCAAATACATATAAATATAGATGAAAAATATTTTTTTCAGTAAAGCCAGTAAATAATAAAAAAATTATTTCCTCTTGATGAATTTGGGATATTATATTAGATTGAGAAAATATCTTACATTAATTATCATTTTTACAAGACGCACATTTTTTAGGCATCAGATAAAATTAACTTTGAAAAAGGATATCTGAAAATTTTTCAGTTACTTTTCAAGCAATTATTATCTAGCTAAGACAATTATTATGAAATCTGACACAGATGATTTAAAAAACACAAAAAATATGATTTTACTGGACATAAATATATTAAGACATAAATTCATCGATTGCATCTTCCTCGATTCTATGATAATCTAACAAATGATTCCGTAAAAACATAGAAGAATGGAAAAGATTTCGACACAGCTTGCATTTGGAAAGGAGACCATCTGATGTAGGAATATTATAATTAAAACCACCATAATTTTGACTATTTGAAGACATATAGTTAAAATTCGTTGTGTTTAAGTTAGACGGACAGCTGGGTCTACTTGGGGGCATTCCTGTGTCATTTGAATACATATTAAGTACTGATGGAGAAGCATACTGCAAAGATGAATGCTGAGGATACAAAAACTGAGATATGTAATTGTCTTGCAACATTTGACATTTCTCTGCTTGGCATTTATCAATCGAATTTGAAAGATTGCAGTCATACATTACAGCCTGATTATCTGACATATCCATATGAGGTGGCATCATTTCATCGGGATGATGGGCATTGGTGAACATGGGTGGTTCAGCTACTGTTGCAGAGGAGCATGGCAAGTTGGATTGTGGAATAAGCTGAGAGCAATTGCTTGAAATCATTTCAGAGTTTCTAACACTTTTTGAACATTTTTTAGCATTATTGTCATAGTGAGTTTTCATGTGATCACTTAACTCTTGTTTATCCAGAAACGTTCTCTCACAATTATCACATTTCAACGGTTTCTCATTAAGGTGTCGTTTCATGTGTTTGTGCATATTACACCAAGCTCTGAACGTTCGATTGCAATACTTACAACGATGTCTTTTTATGTCAAGATGGAAATCCAAATGCACACGATAACCGCTCCTAGATTTAAATGACTTTTCACACTTATCACACTTGAAAGCTTTCACTTCACTGTGGACTGCCATGTGAGCAGTTAAGGCTCTTTTAACACGGAATAACTTCCCACACTCTTTGCACTGAAAAGGCATTTCCCCTGTGTGTCTTCGCCTGTGTCCAATAGCAGAAGACAGGTGTATAAATGCTTTATCACAGAATGCGCACTTGTATGGCTTTTCACCAGAATGTACTCTATAGTGCACAACAAGAGCAGCTTTGAATCTGTATGTCTTCCCACAGTATTCACAAATGAAAGGTTTCTCCTTGGTATGATTGTAACTGTGTCTGTCCAATTCTGGTTTTGTAATAAATGCTTTATTACATTTATCACATTTGAAGTCTTTTTTAGGATTACCATGAACTCTGAGCATATGATTCTTAGCTGAAGACTTATTGCAGTATTTCTTGCCACAAATAGTGCATCTGTTTGGATTATCTTCTCTGTGGGAAGCCTGAATAATAATAATAGTAAAAGTACATAAATAGTTAATACAAAATAAGAAGATAAAATGTTATTGATTAAATATTCTCAATAAAGTAGTTATTCACTGAAAATTAGATATTCTAATAGATAATGAAACAAATACTTTAAATAACCATAATAAAGAGTAAATAAAACAAATATTTTATATCTGGCAGATAAAAATTGATTTCTTTACACATTGAAATTTTGGTTCGTCCATTTGAATATATTTTTTGGTCATCTTAAAGATACTTTTTTCTAAAATGCATACAAAGAAATACTTATTTGAAAATGTAACTAATTATGATGAAAATTAAAAAAGATACCTACATTCAAAAGAATTTTTAATTCCTCATTTAGATATGGTTTTATTTGATAAGTTAAGCACTCTATTATCACTTTCTGCCCATGAGGTCTAATTATACTGGGATTTATAATTTAAAATAGGTTTCAAATACTATTATGCTTCCTAACACTTAGATTTTCCAAGTTAGAAATCAATTATATGACATGTTAATCACAGCACTAACTGTTCAGCTATCAGCTCAGCTGATTCGAGCTGGGAAGGGGATCACTTTTATCATGATTAAACCAAATTGTTTCTTACATTTGCTCAAATTATATTTAGCTATTTCACATATATTGTCATTGATGACATAAAATAGTTGTGAAATTTATCATAAATTTCAATTAGATCCAACAACTAAGTTTCTTGTTTAAGCTTAAAAACATGCTGAAAACTTCAAGCAAGACTATTCCAATTTTGCTTTCACATTTTTCAAATATTAGTCACATTAGGATAAACTTTGGTAAGAATTTAAAAATGATAAGAATGACGATAATTAAATTGATAAGAAATAAATGAAAAAAATAGTAACGAATTTTTTGTAATGAAATGGGAGTAGATTTTACAATATTTTCATGCTTGAAATATATGTTTATAACATTAACAAAAAGTATGATTTAATTTCCATATATGTTATTTCCAACATTATTTTAGATGTTAACGATTTATGAAGTTATTCAATTTATTTATTTGTTATTGACTTCAGTTATTATTTAAATTAGTTATATATTATTCATCTTTTTTCTAAACAGAATTTTATAAATTATTATTTAATTTGTTTGTAAACTAATAACAATGAAAATTCTAAGTGTGTATTTTAATAGCTTCTTGCTGAAATTTTAAAGTCAGTATTGTAGTAATAAATAAAATATTGGGATATATGCATTATTACATATACAATTGCGTAAAAGCAATTGTAAAAATGTTTTTGTAAATAAGACAAGAAAATCTATGAAGATTATAATAACATAAATATAAACTAATACTAAACAGCAGCACACAAAAAATTATTTTCTAAGAAACAGATGTTTCTCAATTAAAGACAAATAGTCAATAATATTTATATTATATTTTTTAAGCATTCACAGAAATTAGTAAAAAAACACATCTGAATGAAACATACAAAGCTTATAATTTACGAGCTACTTCTCTTTTGATCGATGATCTCATAAATGATAAAAATGTTGAATACTTTTAATCTCATAAATAATATTATTATCATTATTTGCATTATTGCAAATCTTTAAGCAACCTTATAAGTTTTCCGATCTAGCAAATATTGCTCTGGTCATTCTATTCAATTGAATTTGATTCAATACCCACAATAGAGATTCACATTTGAAATGAGAGGTAAGTTCTATTTTATCAGAATAAACGATGAGTTTTGACAGTCAAATTATTTTTAATATGGAATCTATTTTAAACAGTAGGTTTTAGTAGAATGGACTACATATGTAAAACTTCATCTCAGATCAATAGCCCAATTATTATAGCTCAATTTAATAATCAAGTATCAATAAATTTAATATTGAAGTACATTTTCTTAATTACCTATTATTATTTATTTAAATACAAATACACTGCAATAAAATTCAGATATTTTAAATTATTTTGTAATAAGTTTTTAATTTTTACTTATAATTTTTTGACTTAATGATTTTTAATACTAGTGGAATGTGGTTGCTGTCTGTTTCTTCAAGTTATTCCTTGCACACAAAGGTTTATTCAATGGGCCTTGTGGTTTAAATAGGATTTTGAATTATTACAAACATGCTGTCCAATTTAGTAATCCAAATCAAGCTACTTGATTATAGGAAATCAGAATTGATAGTTATTATTAATTTATCCCTCAGGGGTCACCTTTTGCATACAAAGACTTATCCATCAGGATCTAAGGTTTAACTAAGATTGATTCTTCAGTTGGTTGGTTTTTTGGTCACTCAATAGTTCTTTTCAGCATATAAGGGCCCATTAAAGATGACTCATACAGTTTAAAGTGGACTCTGAACCATTACAAACTTTTAGGCCAAAGGTGGGATACATACCACCAAGTTATTTATCTGAAGGCCAGAGAGCTAATTATTTAGCTACCATATCAGATTTAAACATTAAACCATTATGAACAAGATTTAAATTCAATCAAGATTTTTATATATGATAAATGTATCATTTCAAGGAGGTACTAAAAAACTTTTATCCACATGTAGTAAAATTAATCTAGCAGTAAGATTTGTGCAAGCTTGGCATGAATTGATTACCTTCAAAAGAGAAATAAAAAATTATAGTTTTGCTATAAACTTATTACCATATGACTTCTGAATGAATACCGCCATGCGAACTTTTTTCCACAGACATCACATGTGAGATGTTTTTTACCAGTATGATGACTGAGATGTTCTTTCAGTCTTTGTGTGCTAGATGCCACATGCTCACAAATAGTGCAGGGAAACCTGAAACAAAATGAATTTTTCAAATGTTTTTATTTCTTTAAAATGTGAAATTTGTCAAAAATTTAAGTTAATCAAAATATAAAAAATTTAATTCTTATATAAATAAAAAAATATTATTTCAGAAATAATTTTTAAAATTTCTTATGTACTTAAAGAATTAGAGCCTGTATTTGTCAAAATCGAATATCCCATAAAGTTTATATGTTTACCATTAATAAAATTATTGTAGAAAATTGTAGTCACAATACGTAGGACTTACAGAAAAATAATTAAATTTATTAGCATGTATTACTAACATAGAGAATGTGGATTTCAAGATATGATATTGCAGATAGTCTAACAAAACAAATTCTGAAAAGTATTTAAAGAATCATATTCAGGGTGAATTCCTAATTGATAGTGGGCCATATTCTTATCTTGTGAGAGTGTAAACCCAGGAAACTCTTAGACAATAATTAAAATCCTTATTGAATCCTAACTGAAATTGATACCTAGACCTCCAACTTTGAAAAACATAATACTGACAGTAAGCCATAGTACAACCATGGTTGTCTAGATTTAGATAAAACTGCTTTTTCTTGGAATAATATGTCATTTAAATTATATAAATGCATGTAAATACAATGTTAAAAATTAGATAGCCTAGCAGATTTTGGTTTTTGTAAAACATTTGAATAATCACTGTAAAATGCCTTCCTATAGATACTGAGTCATATAACATAGTTTTCAAAGTTTTCTTCATTGAATATGAAGAAAACATTGTAAACTCCTGAGCACATAATTGAATGTAGAAACAAAGTAGCAAACACATATGTAGAAAACAGAAAAACATCAACTACCTCACATTGTTCAAAATTATCTAAAATTGAATCTGTGGCACCTTTATATGTGAAGAGCATTAGTCTATAATGAAGAGCACTGGCCATGAAGAATTCATATAAATGCTCTTTGGGGAAAATGAAGTGTTTTCAATATAAATAAAACTGCTTAGACAAAATGTGATTTCAATTGTTTTAAGTTATACATTTCCGAAAAATTGTTCCTTAGAAATTTATTATTGTTATAGTTATTGATTAATGTTTAATTCATATTATATGCACTAAATTAAACAACTGAATTTGAACAAATATGTTTATGAAAATGATTATCTTAAAATAACAATAGTAAAATGAAAGTTGTTAAATAAAAACTTGCCAGATCATTATGATACTAATATCATCAATTCTAAGTTTTACAGAAACTTCAACCCATTGGAATCCATTTTAATTCTTTACATTTTGTAAATGATATTATAGAAACTAAATTAGATTTGTTTGTAACTCTATAATCACTTATTGTGCAATCAATCTAATACAATCAGAATCAACACTTAAAAGTCCATTCCAGAACATTATAAACATCCAAACTTAAAGTGGGCATCAAATTCATGAATTGTTGATTTAAATCCCAGAGCTCTAACTATTCAACTATTAGCTCAGCAAATTTCCAATGAAAAAAATCGCCCACATATAAAAAATGTCTTTCAAAACTTGAATAAATTAATAAAAACATTTGATAAGAGTCTGAAAATTAATTAGACATTAAAAGCATAGTAGTACTTTATTTCTTACACCTTTTACCAATGTATAATATGCAGTATATATAATATGTAGTACAAAAGCAAAAACTACTGATAAAAATTTATCAAACACAAGAAAATAAAAATCTTAAAATAGTATGCTAGTTTACCCTTTCTTTTTAACTTTTGATGTTTTTAGAACGGGGGTTACTGTAGTAGAAGCACCTTGCTCTGAATGAGGATCATCACATGTTCCATTTTCTTCGAGATCAGGAGAATCAACACTCTCTTCTTCAGAAGTTAAACTACCCCTTAGTATAAAATAAAAATAATATAAAATTTTGTTTAGAATAAAATTTTATTTCAAAATAGTTGTAAACAAAATGTAAGTTGAAAAAATTAAAAAATAAATTCAAACAAGGAATTAAAATTTGTTTGTATATAAAAACAGTATCTAAAACAATATTTTATTCTATAACAAATAAAAATATAGAGCAGAGGAGGTGAGGACACACATGTGAATATATTGTTTTCATTAAGATAATATTTAATAAAATGATTCTTCAATCATACTAATGATGATATGTGTGTGAAAATGAATTTCATAACTCCAATAAAAATTATATATCTATATTGTAATTATTTATGTATTGCATTTGGTTTCTGTAGATTGTCTTTCTAGTATTTTAATTTGTCCAAATCTTGCTTTGAAATTAATAGTATGCTTGTAATTGTATATGTATTGTATTTGGTTTCTGTAGATTGTCTTTCTAGTATTTTAATTTATCCATATCTTGCTTTGGAATTAATAGTATGCTGACAATCCTTTCTTGTGAAATTATTTGAAGGACTTGGAATATTGCTGGATACATTTTCTAAATTTAAAATCAATTGACTTGTTCTAATGAGGAATGTTATTTAAAAATTAATTGAACAGCATATGATGATCTGATCTGCAAGGCAATTATAAAATACACAACAGTATTAAAAAATTTCCTGCTACTGGATGATGATGCACCTCGGACCATGCTAAATCTGCTATGCAGGTGTAATGCATTGTTTTATCATTCATATGCAAATACATTTACATGTATATAGGCTTCACTGCAATGTTTACTTTTTACGACATTTGACACCCACAAAATCGAAATGGTACATGCAATCTTTACAAAATTTTCACTCGATACTTACATAGGCCTAAATAGACAACCTATAAATTTTTTTTTGTTAATATTTCAACTTTAAGAGGTAGTGCGCCTGAAAGGGTAACAGATAACAGAAATTTAATATATGAATGTAAGTTATTTATTGATATTTAATACATAATGATGAGTCTTATGATTACAAATTATTTATAAATTGTTACTATAAATAACTTATGATTACTAAGTTTCTTATGATTGTAAGTTAGTCATATTCTAGAATTATTTATTTATAGAAAATTATTTAGTTATAATAGTATTTCTTATAATTACAAGATATTTATAGATTTTAAGCGGGCATTGAATGATCAACACTGGCCTTCAGATTAATAATTTTTGGAAACATAAATGTTTGTAATGATTCGAAATAAATTCCGTTCAAGTGAAATTTTGAATGTAAATAGTTAATTTACAAAAATCTGTGTAGCAACAAAAATCTTTGTTCAATATCTGACCCTACTTAACTGACAGGCTGAGAAGGTTTAATCTATGTTGAATATTTGCAAGGTTTAATATCTCTCCCTTGGTGTGATGAAGAAATACAGAGATGAAAGTTCAAGCTGAAATGGCAATCCCATTTTTTGACTGTAATTCCTATGATGGGTTGTGTCTACATTCTCCAGAAATGTGAAATTGGAAACTTAATACATTGATACAATATAACACATATATTTGGCATCAAAGAAACAAATAAAAGATATTTAGCAGTAAAAATAACAAGTGTACTATAAAGCTAACCAAGTAGCAGCTCAAAGAAGAGACTATTGAGTTTGAATATATTTCAGTATTTTTCTTACTTAACACAGGAAATTATTTTCATTTAGATTAATAGTTCATATTTTTACTTAACATGGAAACTTTTTAATTATCTTCTAAGATGAGAACTGTTTATAAATTTATGTAAATAATATTTTATAATTTTTATTAATAAATCATTATATTTAATAATAATAAATCATCATTATATTATTACAAACTAATCAAATGTTACAAATTTATTAAAAAAAATTGTGATTAAATAATAGTCTTACCATTTTTAAAATTCTATGATCATGTGATAATTATCACTTTATCTTATTAATCTTTAGATGATTTTATTTTCTAGTTAAGATAGTATATAATTCATATGGTATCATTTTATTATATTATCTATCATGATGCTATATCTATCATTTTATTATATTTTCACATTTTTGACACTAAAATATTTATTGCCATAAGATAATTAATTATTTCTGAAGTTTTCTAATACGGTCATTTTGACAATGCTAGAAACTCCAGGTTTGTACTTGCAAATTACTTTCTAACATAATATTTTAGTTAAAACTTTGTATCATTATTTGAATTCATTTATCAGTAATTTATGCATCTCCAGAATGATTATTCTTCAAATCAATTATTTTCTTGTTTTATTTTATATTTTACTCTCATTTTCTGAAAATAGATAACCATTTAATAAATATTTTTTTTAAAAATTATACCTTTCTAGATAGTTTTAGTTATAAATCTTTCAATTAATACAATTGCATATTATTTAATAAGTACTAGAGTTTATTTTACTGTTCAAAATTTCTATTTATAAGTTTTAGTTTTATTGTTGTCATTAATATTGGATTTTTTCCTTCTTACATTTATAAATTTTAATAACTAATTTTTTTTTTACTATAGTTCCATAATAAACAAAAATTTATAGAGAGATTATCAATTTTTAAAAGAAATATATATTTAA